>CAWUFW010002410.1:1800000-2231315 GCA_963921515.1 Calotriton arnoldi
AGGAGCTAGGAATGCCTCACGTTACTGATCTGATAGCCTTTCGCCCGCTGTCCCTCTGGTTAAAAATTTGGGTTAAGGAGGGGAATTTGTTAAATAAAGCAATTCTTAAAGATTGCCTGGCTCTGGACTATGCTTCCAGGGTACCATGGTTCAAATATATAGAAAGGAGTCTCATGAGCCTGGGAAGAGGAGATCTTTTTTCTAACCCTGAGGCAACACAAAAGGAAGACTTAGCCCTCCTTAAGAAGGCGTTTATTGCACGCCAGTCCATGGCTAGGGAGGAGAGGGAGCTTGCGAAGCCCAGCGTATGTCGCTTCGTCGTGTTAAGGACATCAGAGACGGCAGAGCCGTACCTATTGGGGTTTGCAAACTCTTATGACTGTTTCCTCCTGACCAGGTTCCGGTTTGATCTTTTCCATCTTCTCCTCGCCCAGCCTAGGTGCATGAACAAAGGGCAATCTCTTTCGTCCTGCGGCTGAGATGGTACATCTCCGCAGGACATGGTTCACTTCACGTTTTTTTGCCTATTTTATGATACACCCAGAAAATCCTTCTTAATCCCCATCTTGAAACAGGCAAATTTTAGACAAGTTCGGCCCACTTTTTTATTTCTTCAGATGTTGACGTGTAATACCGTCTTTCATGTGTTAAACTTTTTTAAATCCGCCATTAGGCTTAGGGCGAGCTGTGACTAACTCGCTTGTACCTTGTCTCTATTTCCGGTTTCATGCAACTTTTCATGCCAACTATCTATTGAAACAATTAGGTTTTTAACGTATTATTCTGTTTTTATTTATCTTTTTTTAGTGGGAATATATGTCTGTTTTAGGTGATCGGATTATTAGTTGCAATAAGTATGTTCAAAATCATTTATCAAGATGCCATAATCGGGTTTGATCTGGTCGGGTTTGCACATATTGTATTATATTTTAAGCTGTATTTGATTGTGCTTTTATGGTTTTTTTTCACGAAACCGAATAAAGATATATGAGACTGAGTGCAGTTTATGTTGGGGGTGGTGAAGTGAGGGCGATGCGAGGAAGTGCATTCAGGGAGAATGAAAATAGGGTGCTGAAAATGAAAGAGATGAGGTTGAAGATGTGCACATGGACAAGATGTGCAGAGAAAAAGGGCATACATATCTAACATAATTCACACATAACTGAAGGCCATACTCCTTCCACAGGCTTTAATAATATATAATTCACAGTCTCACAGTTTCAGAATTGAAACATTTCCAATGTTAATTATTTATAAACCAAATCCTTGTTGTTACTCTTTTATCTTAAACAGCTAACAACGATTGACAAAGCCAATAGCACTGGCAGGTTGTAAATGTACTGTGTTATATATCTGGATGCAATAGCATCAGACAAACCAAAATACCAGTCATGTGGCACACTATAGGAATCACAGAAATGTATTTTACATTTTTTTTTAGAGAGGCCCTACTTTTTTCATCCCGCTTAAAAACCTGTCTTCAAATATTTTGACATGACTGATTGTAGCCAGCAGCTGTGGGTGCTTCCCGAAGCCTAGTTAGAGCATTATCTTCCAAAGTCAATGCTGCATGCAGTGCAAGACACCTGGTAAGCATACTCTTAAAAGGGCCTGAAGTTGTTGCGCTGTACAATTTGCACATTACAGTAACTGTTGAATATATTTATGCAGTAAGATAAAGTGGGGCCGTTTTTAATGTGTTTAATATTTCAAGACTATACATTCTCATTGCTTTATAAACCTTGATTTCTCACTAAATTAATTTGCTTTAAAATGCATCATTTGCCAATCTTTTTTTTTTTAAATTCTCGGGAGGAAGACCCTCCTAGTCCACGGTTGTCCAATAAGCTTGCTCGCTTCACTAGCTACATAAAAGTCATAACCCCACCTTTTACACCCCACTACTTACAAATGTCACCAGCCACCACTGTATTTACCTAACCTTAATTTATATTTATTTATATCTGTAACTATTTTAAAAATAAAATAGTACATATTTAGTATTAAATTAGTTAAATAATTAAATAACAAATGTGTACGATTTGTATGTATTCAGTTAACACTTGTTTATATTTATTTATATTTTTAACTGTTTTAAATAATTAAATTAAATTTATCATTATTTCCCCTGGGGTTATATTTTAAATCCCTACCTACATCCATTATTTTCTGTGGGAAGGTGTTGCAGTACCAGTGGGTGGTCCTATGTAGTACTATACTTACTACAAAAGTGTAAGTTACTATAAAGGTGTAAGTTACGACAAAAGTGCAGTTTGTGAATACCAAAACTAGTAAACTTACTAAAAATGATAAACTTACTCAAAAGTACAGTTTGTGAATCAGGCCTCTAGGAGCTAAAATATATGACAAAATAATATTTGTGGCCGTGGCAGACTGGATGGAAGCATAAAATCGTATTCAGCGGAACGGGGTGGTTTTAAAGAGACCCATTCTACGATGGATCATGGTTTTAGTTTGTGGACTATAGCCCGTAAGTTGAGAGAGCAGAGGGGTTAACTATTCTGCTGCTTTGTCAACATCTGCACAGCATTTGATTTAGAGAACTGAGCAATATTGTGGAAACTTGTTGAAGGAAAAGGCAATACCCCAGATCTTTTTTCAGTTCGGAGGGCCCTTCACACTGATAACAGGGCTAAGGTGAAAGTTGATTTGGATGTCACCTTGACAGGTAAAATACCATTGAATAATGGGTTGAGGCAATACTATGTGCTCTAACCGACCCTCTTTGCATTATATCTAGCAGTTCTGTCCTCATGTCTATTAAAAACCTGTCAATTCTCTCCAACAATGGGTGGAGAACATATTTCATGGCATTCATGTGCAGATGATTTAGTAATAATGGATACCAAATTGGTCTGCAGTGGAAGCTAAATATTTTCCAGAAATATAGTCAAGACAACAGATTAACTGTAAACATGGAAAAGACCAAAGTTGTCTCTTTCGGTTTTGAGTCAGAGATAGTTTTTCAGGAAAATATATAATGGAGTGCACAGCAATAAGTGTCTGAAGCATGTGTACATTTAGGCTCAGGCCCCTAGCTAGGAATCTCGATTTTTGGGGGGCATGGCCCAGGTGATCACAACAATGTAAAAGCATATTGGGGAAGAGTGAAGCCTGTTCTTTGATTAGGTTTTTTTTTAACTGTTGTATACTGTTGCTAAACATTACAGGGAATAATACATTTCAAGGTCTTTTCAAATTGTTTCTATTCTACCTTTAAAATTATTTGGAAAAACAATAGTAGAATAACCGCATCTTGCCTGCTACACTGGCCAAACATAGAGGGCGTAACACAGTGGTGATTTAATGTTATCCTCTTACGAATTACTGGGAAATTTGTTGAAATCACGTATTTTAAAGCACCTTAAGAGAGTGAAATTGGTGAAAGCCGAAAACAAAATAATGATATGTTAATAAGGTGGGGAGGCAGCTTTTCACCATTAATATTTTTGGAAAAACAACTGGCTCAAGGTGCACTTTTAGAGACGAGTTCTTGTTAAGACAGGAAAACATTTCAGTACAACTGTTCAGTATATTTAATAATAATAATTTGTTATTTATATAGTGTTACATATTGCACTACTCTTTCCAAGGCCTGTAAATATCAGGTACATTGGAGTTCTTCTCACAGACGTGTAGCAATACATGGCAAATGGTTAATTTTTAAATACATTATATTTTTGCCTTCGGTGGAAAGTATTAATAATAACATGCAACAGGACAAACCCAAAATACACCTCCTAGTAGCCCTGAGCCTTCACATACCATTACAGCAATGGCTCGTACAAGTATCATTTTCAAATAACCCCAGAGATTCAATGGATTAATCAATTAATAATGAGTTATCCTAGTGTTTATGGTGTTGAACACGTCTAAATGAGTTCCTGGGTCATCATCAAGACAAGGAGCTTAGGAGACAAAGCCCAAGTGTGGGGGACAGTTGAATTGACGATGGTGTGTTTGCCAGCCAGTCACACAAATGATGTGAAAAGTACTCTGCTTATTTCTGTAGTGAATGCCTTCACCAACAATTGTTATTGCTGTGAATTGATGTTGATCCATTGAGATTTATAATTTACTTCACTTTTCCCTAGGACCCCATTGTGCCCTCATTCCAGAATTTGGAGCTCTTCAGATTTGGTCATTACTGTCGTCTTTGAATGACTTGACAATGTTTTCACTGTTTGCGTGGCCAATTGGCACATGCCCCGTAACTTCGTTGACACCATAAACATTAGGATTGCCCACTAATAACTGCAGAATTTACATCACCATGTGACAAAAAAACCCATTGAAACCATCATATTGGTCTATAATTGTTATTAATTCAACGTGTTTCTTGTATATAAACTCTTTGCACTTCTTTTAGCAGTCAGTGTGTGATCGGTCGAGCACTGAGCACAAACTGATTCTTATCACTGAGTATCTTTACATTACTAAAATACTGTAAGTTATAACTTTTGATGCTTTGTCTATTTTTCCAGAAGCAGGTTTTGCTCCTTGAATGGATTACTTTTTAACCAATTGCTTCTTTATACATATTTGAAAACTATACCGCTAAAAGCTTCTTATGGTGGTATGTGCTGCACAGCAAACATTTTACCCAGCAAACCCACCATTGCAGGGACTGAGTGGAGAGTAGCAGAAGATTACTAGCGCCAGTAACGATACTTCTTGGTATGAGACAGCTCATAGGCTGCGTAGGTGAGATGTGTTCAGGAACTCATCTTGTCACCACGATATTAGTAAAAAGAATTTCAACTGTAAATCTACCACTGTACCACTAAATCTTGAATAATCCACTTTTACTTAGTTGCTATTCTTTTAGTAAACAGTGCCACAATTTCTCAGCAGGGCTTCCATATATTTATTCAGTGGTACCAACACAACTCTGGACGGATGCTATGTTTTGTGTGTAAACAATTCAAATTTCAGAGGAGGGCTGCCATTTATTGCAACACTTTTCAGCTAGGCTGATAAACCTCTTGTGAGAAAAGGCCAACATGTTTCAATAAGACTGAAAATACTTTACATGGACAGTGTCAACACTTCTCTGCTGGACTGATATGATTTGCATGAACAGAACGAATACTTCCTAGAATGGCTTACATTTTTTAGTGGACGACTCCAACTCTTCCCATCAGGGGTGACATACAGTTGTTGAACATGATCAGCATTTATCAAGAGGCATGCCATCGTTTTGTAGGACAGGACCAAAAGGCAAGTACATTGACTAATTTATCTAATGAAGGGATCTGTGCTTGACCTAATTGCCATGTCTTTGAACACTCAGCTTTCCATCCTCTTAAGGGAGGTGAAATGTTTACCATTTAGTTTGGCAACATCGACTATCTGCCTTCTGACTACAGTGCCATATAATCTCTTGAGGGGAATATATGTTTTCAGGAATTCAACACTTCTCTAATATTTATATTAAGAGAAGTGAATAGAGTTCCTTATTGGTCCCATGACAGCCATTGCTTTTAAAACACACAAGAGAAAATGGGAGGACTGTTTGCAATTTGTCTAACCACTGGCAAACGCTCAGGGTAGCATCCCAATCCAACATTTTTTTGCCCACCATGCCATCTCAGTTTGGAGCAAGCCATATGCAAATCATTGTTGGCCCTAGGAACAGTCCAGCCAGAAATGCAAGGCCTGGTCCTCGCTGAATTGGAATGTGAGCAACTTAAGTCCGGTTTTGCCCTGATTGAGGCTCGTTACTTGGTTGTAGCTTGGCTCCAGTGGCACAATAAAATCGGATTTGTAATAAATATTTCAGAAAAGGTAATTTTAGAAAGTTACCTTTTCCCTGCCCAAGGCCTCTAAAAGCCCATTTCATGAACTTCTAACTGTCATCCAGGAGCTGAATACTCCCCTTAGTGGGGTGTGAACTTGCTCCCAGAGCTTAGACAAAGGCTTTGGGTGTGGGGGAGGTGTTCTGTTCCTTTGGCAGGAAGACCATCTGGGCTGTTCCCAGGAACGTAATTAACTTCAAATTGCCCAAACCTGTCATAGGCAGATGTAATTAACACCTGGTCCTGCACACTCCTTTGTCCCTCTAGTCTGCCAGGCACCAGTCCAATTGGGGGAGGAGCTGCCCCCAGAACCGGTTTTGAGTGACTACAGAGACGGTGTTGCTCATTTCCCAGGCAACAACTGTAGGTTAAGCACTGGAGCTCTGCACAGGGAAAGAAGGGTTCTGTCATATTAGCTATAGGTACAGAGGGGCACTGTGGGATTGTTTGCAGTTGGGCACACAGGAATTGCTGCAAATGTGGGTAGGATTAACCCTGGGATCAATTTCCCTATTGGTTAAAGAGGGGACAGGAGTCACCTTCACCCACACTGGCTAGTGCCAGGCATAAATGTGCCACCCCTGGGCATCTTTTTCAGAACATTACTGGACCTGTGGAAGACCGAAGAAGGCCTGCACCTGCAGTTGAGAGATGTAAAGAGACCTCAAATGGTGGACTTTCTCCCACTTGCACCTATGATAAGGAAGTGAACTCCAATGTTCAGTTGATTGACCTCCTGTTCAGCTACAGTGACATAACAAGCTGATGGAAGCCCTTTTCCTGAAGAATCTAGCTGGCCAGTTCTAACTGCCCTGCCCTAGACCATGCTAGTGTCTTCTGCTGGAGTGAGTCTCAACCCCCAAATCCTGTTCCTGAAGTCCTGAAACCATTGTCTGTGTCAAAGTTTATTCACCCTTCACTCCTGAGGTCCACTTCCAATTTAATGTAATGCTGTTTTGATTGGAGAAAGCCCCTGCCACCTTTCAGAGGTGGTGCACAGGATTCTGCCTTGGCTGGGGACCTTTAGTACAGCATAAATAGATGATATTGCTGTCTTTAGCTCCACCTGGCAAGAACACCTGAACCAAATCAGGGCAGTACTTCAGGTTCTGGTCAAGTGCAACCAGATGACTGCATTGCTGCTTAACGCTTTTTTACACTATTTGTATTTAAACTTAAAATTCTTATTTTCGGTTCCCCTTATTGGATTTTTGTCATTTTGGTGGTATGTCGTTCATTGTATTATTCTCTATTTTTATAAATAGGAGTGGGATTTTTATTGTATTGTGTCTTTGACTTTTTAACTATTTTGAAACTTCTAAATGCTTTTCACATTTTTTAAGTTAAGCCTGTCTGCTCTGTGTCATAACTACCGGGGGAGCTCAGGTTTAAATTACTTAAACCTTTACAGGACCTAACAAGAATGATAACATTATTACTTGTGGTGGACTACCATCCACCACAACTAATAATCCACTTTCTCACAAGGAAGTTTTAAAATGTAGGAGTCGCCTAACTCCTTTGTATGTGATCCCTATGGATATACAGAAGTTGCAAATAAATAAGGGCTATTATCTGTGCAATATAGGAGGGGAATGTACAAGTGTTCATATTTTACTACCTGTATTCTTACAATCTGGTATTTGATCTCAAGAATCGGCTAAAAAATATTTGACATAACCTTTTCAGATGTATTATGGGCATAGGAACCGCTTTTTTAAAATTCTATTTAAAAAAATAGAAATTTGAACAATGTTATACATTTTAACAGGAATGTTTTAGAGAGTTAGTTAGAAAAATGTTCATGTTTTAGCTATTTTGATTTTAAACAATTGTTATAAAAATGTTAACAGACTACGGTCTATATAAACATTGTTTTGAACCGGACTCGAGTAGGTTTGATTTGAAAGGTATAAAATACACTACCTCTTGCATTCATTTAAGTAAACCCCAAATCTACGTAGGCCATGTTTGTAAACGTTTTTTGAGTCAGACAGCCAAGCACAAAAGTGTAACTTTCCAAAACGTTTGAAAGTGTAGAGCAGTGGAAAAAAGAGGGATACGACGGATCAAAACTAGACAGCCTCGGTATTTGACACCCTAGATGTTTGGCAGCAACAGAGATGGACTTCCAAGAAGCACTTTGGGTCCCTTCACTTATTAAGTATCATTTGTTTTTCATATTAAGCAAAGTATGTTCACAAAATGTGTGCTGTAGCAAAAGGGTAAGTGTAATAAGACTCACACTGACTGGCATTTGTGATAAATGCATGAGCTTCACAAATATCCCACTACAGGCTGCACAGTAAAATTCAAAATGCCTATATTAAATGCTAATTGGACTTCAGATGCATTTAATCAGACTCAAGTTTCACACACAACTCGGCTAAATTAACTCTACAAGAAAAAAGACAGGAGGTACAGAATTAAAAAAACATTCAGTTTTTTTACCTATAATCTGCTTTGATCAGTTAGGGATTTAACAGCAAAATATGAGAAAAACTTCAGCATATGCTGTCTCCCAAAAACTACCCGAGCAATGAAAGTGTGCATCCAAATTGTTGTATAATTTACACGTGAACACTACTCCTCTTGAAACATACAACTTTTACTAGAATCCAGTTAACAAAGATGTCCTCTGCCTAACCAATAAGAAGCCTTGGTTTGTGGCAATGTACAATTATTTGCCGGCTCAATAAGGCTTCTTGGGTGGTCTTATCACATGAGCAGAGCCCAGACAATGCAGCTCCTTCCTGTCTCTCACTGGTGAGGGGACAGCTGCAACTAGTGCAGGAGGTGCTTTGGCTTTGGTTGTGAGACTACTGCACCTAGTTATTTCAACCCATTACTACCCATGTAGGATAAAGGGGCCGTTTTCCTTTTTTAGGTCTCGCCTGAGCCAGCGCATGCGCTGGGCTGGCGAGACATTTAGTGAGTGGGCTTTAGAAATCCGACCACAAGCTTTTGCTTGTGGCCTAAAGCTTGCGGTTACGCGCGCAGGCACACGCACAGCCGCCATCTGCCTTTCCTATCTCTTCCTCATTAAGCGTCATGCGCCATCTGGCTTTCCTCGTCATGGCTCATTAAACTTTCAGCACGCCACTCGATCACTTTCACTTTCGCGGCCGCGTCACTTTCACGGCCGCGCGGCCAATGCTTGTTGTTTCCTTGTGCTCACCTTCTGTTTCCGTTCTTGCCTACCCACCCCTAGCTATTGTCAGTTTGCTGCACCATCCCTCCCGCCCTCCGTAGTCCGTGTGCTCCCCCTTTGCTGCCCATCCTCCGTTGTCTGTGTACTTATAGTTTGTTGGTGTGCTTTCACGTCTGTCATCGTTGTGCTTCCCAATGCTTGTTGTGTAATCCGGGTGCTCCCCCTTTGCTGCCCATCCTCCGTTGTCTGTGTACTTATAGTTTGTTGGTGTGCTTTCAAGTCTGTCATCGTTGTGCTTCCCAATGCTTGTTGCTTCCTTGTGCTCACCTTCCGTTTCCGGTCTTGCCTCCCCACCCCTAGCTATTGTCAGTTTGCTGCACCATCCCTCCCGCCCTCCGGAGTCTGTGTGCTCCCCCTTTTCTGCCCATCCTCCGTTGTCTGTGTACTTATAGTTTGTTGGTGTGCTTTCACGTCTGTCATCGTTGTGCTTCCCAATGCTTGTTGCGTAGTCCGTGTGCTCCCCCTTTGCTGCCCATCCTCCGTTGTCTGTGTACTTATAGTTGTTTGTTGGTGTGCTTTCACGTCTGCAATCGTTGTGCTTCCCAATGCTGGTTGATTCCTTGTGCTCACCTTCCGTTTTCGGTCTTGCCTCCCCACCCCTAGCTATTGTCAGTTTGCTGCACCATCCCTCCCGCCCTCCGTAGTCCGTGTGCTCCCCCTTTGCTGCCCATCCTCCGTTGTCTGTGTACTTCTAGTTTGTTGGTGTGCTTTCACGTCTGTCATCGTTGTGCTTCCCAATGCTTGTTGCTTCCTTGTGCTCACCTTCCGTTTCCGTTCTTGCCTCCCCACCCCTAGCTATTGTCAGTTTGCTGCACCATCCCTCCCGCCCTCCGTAGTGCGTGTGCTCCCCCTTTGCTGCCCATCCTCCGTTGTCTGTGTACTTATAGTTTGTTGGTGTGCTTTCACGTCTGTCATCGTTGTGCTTCCCAATGCTTGTTGCGTAGTCCGTGTGCTCCCCCTTTGCTGCCCATCCTCCGTTGTCTGTGTACTTATAGTTTGTTGGTGTGCTTTCACGTCTGTCATCGTTGTGCTTCCCAATGCTTGTTGCTTCCTTGTGCTCACCTTCCGTTTCCGGTCTTGCCTCCCCACCCCTAGCTATTGTCAGTTTGCTGCACCAACCCTCCCGCCCTCCGTAGTCCGTGTGCTCCCCCTTTGCTGCCCATCCTCCGTTGTCTGTGTACTTATAGTTTGTTGGTGTGCTTTCACGTCTGTTATCGTTGTGCTTCCCAATGCTTGTTGCGTAGTCCGTGTGCTCCCCCTTTGCTGCCCATCCTCCGTTGTCTGTGTACTTATAGTTTGTTGGTGTGCTTTCACGTCTGTCATCGTTGTGCTTCCCAATGCTTGTTGCTTCCTTGTGCTCACCTTCCGTTTCCGTTCTTGCCTCCCCACCCCTAGCTATTGTCAGATTGCTGCACCATCCCTCCCGCCTTCCGTAGTCCGTGTGCTCCCCCTTTGCTGCCCATCCTCCGTTGTCTGTGTACTTATAGTTTGTTGGTGTGCTTTCACGTCTGTCATCGTTGTGCTTTCCATCGCCCGCCCTCTGTTGTTTTGTGCTTCCTTATTGTTGTCTCATGCTTGACCTTCTCTCCCCGACCCACATCCTTTCTCCTGCCCTCCCTCTATGTTGCTCCGCTCAACACCCCAACTCACTTTCTTTTTGTAAGCGCATTAGCACTGTATCAAGAAAGCACACTAGTGTTATATCAAAAAAGTGAATTTGGTGCACCTTTGTATGTACTAATCCATCTCGGGTTGGTAGATAAGAAAAACATGCTCGCCTCATTTTGTTGGCATGTGCATCCGTTTTGGCGTACGCCTACAAAAATGCTGTCTCTTAGCAAATTTTTTCTTTTTTACATTATTTTCAGCCTTACAGCACAGCATGGCTAAAAATAATTTCCATAGCCTTTCGGTCTTAGGAGCACCGGAAGTGGGGGTGATGGCAGCACCACCAAGGTAACCCTGCTGGAGTTCTGAAGGCATAAAGAGGACTGTACATTTTGTTTTTATTCTGTTGCATTTGGTGTGAGTTTGAAGACAGAGGTAAAGTGTCATTCAATATATTATGACATACTGCTGTTTATTTAACAAGGAGATGGGTGTTTACTTTTCTTTCCTGGATGACAAATGGGGTGAATTTTATAATGTGAAATAAGTGACAGTCTTGCAGGAGTACACCGAGTATTGATAGAAAAGCTGCAGAATGTCACATGTTTTCTAACACAATAAAATGTAATTACTTGTAATAACCTTTTCAACCATTCCAAAATATATTGTCAGCAAGAAAAGTTCCATTGAGACACATTGTTGTATTTGTAATTCTGAGGTAAGAGGGAATTTTAATAGGATCAAAACGAACCAAGACACTTCACTTGTGTGATGCAAAAATGATAAATACACACAGAAATAAGATTTCTGCGCATTATCGTTTGTACCTAGGTTTATCAGTAAAGGTGCATGACTGATGCTAATCTAATGGCCATTTCAGTTGAAAATATGCTCTGTAAAAAGCAGCACCCTAGCACACCATGTTTAGTCATATATTTGGGACAATGAGCTGCACAGTGCACCACTGGACACACACTACTTGTACACCATTCTTGTGCCGAAGGGCGTGGCTCATTTGCTACACTTTGCATAACACTTGGATTTTTACAGCCCCTACACTTCAATGCAGGGCTCTGAGAGTGCTTGTTGGACTGGAGTTGTCATTTCTCATTCACAAAATTAAGTTGAATTGAGGTTTTCAACCCTCAAATGGGTTATTTGAAAAGTACAGAGATGTCTCCACAGAAAGTAATTCTAAGTCAAAAGACATTTAATTCAGTCAGTTGCAGTTTGAACACCATCAGGCTACTTTATTGGCAAATAAATGAATGAATAATTAAATAAAAACAATAAATACATCTCCATCAGCTTTACAGGTCTTGGGCAATAATTTTAGTTCAATCTAATAATTTAAGTTACAGGTCCTGCATGTATGATGACATTGGCATAGCCAATAGGTCTCGCATTTGGGACCTTATAAGTGTTTAGCCATGCAACAGCTGATGTTGTTGCACTATAGCATTATTGCCACTCGATGCTCTGAAAGTTCCTTTTCATCTCATTATCTACCCTCTTCTTTTACTCGGGTCCGTCATTTCTGGGCCATGAAATAAACTGCCTTTGACATCAACAGAAAAGGGCAATCACCCATAAACAGTGGCTGTAATTTACAGGCTGTGCTGGCCAATCAGTGCTTTCAGAATACGTCAGCCCCTGATAACGTTCGCTTGCTTCGAATCACGTGTTGAAATAACGCCCCGAGGCAGACCCGGCTGATGCTTGGCTCATTACAAGGCGCAGGGTGTGCTCTGCCTCACTTGCGGCTGTAACTTGGGAGGTCGCAATATCTTCTGATAATGCCTCGAGAGCACTCATTAAACCCTTGCAGACAGACAATGTGTACAGCACAGAACTGCAGCAATCCAACGAGAATAAAGAGCGTGAAACCCATTTTGGGAGACTTACTGTCACTGCTTGAATAGTCCTGTGGATCAAGAATGCCCGACTCCTGCAGTGACCGAATGCACGAGTCCACCAGCTCCAGGCCCGTCGTGAGCTCATCCTCAATATCCTTCTGGCCGTCTGTACCAAAGGCAGGGCGAGAAAAAGGACAGGTATTAAAGAAAGCCGAATGGAAACATGGAACCAATTAAAAACAAAATCCTAGCCAATGGCGGAAGTAGATTGACATTCAGCAGAGAATAGAGATAACCAGGAAGAAAAAAGAAATCAGCTTTCACCTCTTGGAAATTACAGAGGCATTCATCACTCCGATCACAATCAGAAACACATTTCACTTCCCTGCTCTATCAGCTTTTGTGCCAGCGCAATTACTTTCACTCCTCAATAGGGATAATGGAAGTGGCCGAAGGATAAAGAAGGGCACGAGAGGCCACAGCCGACAAATCCCCTGCTATCGGAAAAACGCTAAATGAAGCTGACCCTGAGCTGCGCGCGGTGACTTGCACTAAAATCACAGTCATCTCCCATTTCCCGTCCCCTGGAGCTGTCCGCGCTGCACCCCATCTCTGCGGCTGACCTGGGCGCGGGAGACCACAGGAAGGAGCGGAGGTGCTCGCTGAGATGTATTACCTTGTCCTTGCCAGCGGAACTGCTCCTCTGCTGAACTGTAAAACAAACAAATACAGTATCGATTAGTTGGGCTGTTAAGCCGTCCTCGTGTCCAACGGCAAAAGCAGCAGGTTTCAATTAACCGGGTGCGGAATCATTTATAAACAATTACGCAAACGTGGCATCAGTTGTGAAAATAATGCATTGTAATGCGACCAAACTGCAAGCCACCATTGCATAGCATCCACTTTTTACAGTACGACAGGAAGGTGCTGTTTTATACACGGGGAGGGTGGTTATGCCTTCTTGTAGCTTTCTACAAACACAAATTGAAGTCCTTGAAATGGAAATCTGTTCGTGTTTGGTTCAAATCACTTAGGGGCATATTCTCAAGCCTCCATCGTGGCGATAGGGGCTTCGCCCTATTCACAAGGCAGCGTTAAGTGAATAGGGCCCCCTTCACGCTGTTTTTAGCGTGAAGGGGGCGTGCAGTGGGCGTTCCACCGCAACACCCATTGAGTTTGACGCTACCTCCTGTTCACAAGGGCAGCGTAAATAGGAGGTAGCGCCAAACTTAAGACCAGGAAAAACTGGTCTTAAGGTGGCAAAACGAGGAGAAATGCTTTATTTCGCCTCGTTTTTGCTTTTTCCATGTGTGCTACCTTCCTGTACATCATGGGTACTCACAAACTTTCTCTCGGGGGCCAAATTTACAGTGTGGTTTGTGGCCGAGGGCCGCACCGGTGGAGGCGGGGTCAGTGGGGGAGGGGGGCGGGGCTAGAGCAAAAAAAAAACTGTGACCATGACGTTGAACACAGGCCCCTGCAGCGGACGCCTTCGTCCACTGAGCCACCAGACCCGGCATACACACATCTCTCTCTCTCTCTATCTCTCTCCCTCTCTCTCTCTGTCTCCCTCCCTCTCGCTATCTCTCCCTCCCTCTCTCTCTGTCTCCCTCCCTCTCTCTCTGTCTCCCTCCTTCTCTCTCCCTCTCTCTCCCTCTCTCCCTCTGTCTCCCTCCCTCTCTCTCTCCGTCTCCCTCCCTCTCTCTCTCTGTCTCCCTCTCTGTCTCCCTCCCTCTCTCCCTCTATCTCCCTCCCTCTGTCTCCCTCTGTCTGTCGCCCTCCTCCCTCTGTCTCCCTCTATCTGTCTCCCTCCCTCTGTCTCCCTCTCCGTTTCTCTGTCTCTGTCCGTCTCTGCCTCTATCTGTCTGCCCCTGTCTCTGCCTCTATCTGTCTCTGTCTGTCCCTGTCTCTGTCTGTCTCTGTCTCCATCTCTGTCTGTCTCTGCCTCTATCTGTCTCTGCCTCTATCTGTCTCTGCCTCTATCTGTACCTGCCTCTATCTCTGTCTCTATCTCTGTCCCTCTCTCTGTCTCTCTCTCTCTGTCTCTCTCTCTCTGTCTCTCTCTCCGTCTCTATCGCTGTCTCTCTGTCTGTCTTTACCTCTATCTGTCTCTGCCTCTATCTGTCTCTGCCTCTCTCTGTCTGCCCCTGTCTCTATCTGTCTCTGCCTCTATCTGTCTCTGCCTCTATCTGTCTCTGCCTCTATCTGTCTCTGCCTCTATCTGTCTCTTTCTCTGTCAGTCTGTCCCTGTCTGTCTCTGTCTATCTCTGTCTCTATCTGTCTGTTTCTGTCTCTATCTGTCTCTGTGCCTCGGGCAGTGCACACGTACTGTGTCTACACGTCCCGTCACCAGCCCAGAGACAGCCCCCCCCCCCTCTCCCTGTGTAATGTAAAAGCCAGCTCGTTTTCTCTCTGAATTTGCTGCTTCGCGGGGTTTGTGTCCCACCACTGGGCCTGGGGTCACATCTGTTGCTGGCTTTAATTCTGACTCTCACCCCGAGCTGTCAGATCAAAGCCCCCTTTGGCGCCAGTCACCCGTCCGTGTAGGTATGCATGCATCAATTATATATAGCGCCAACCTGGCGGTGAGCATTTGTGCGCTGTGCTGCGAGAGCGGAGACCAGGCCTGAGCTCCCTGGCCTTGGCTCAACCCTCTGACTACAGGCTGGCGGGAAACATGACATCACAGGCTCTTAACGCACACCTCACCCGGCTCTCACTCCCTGCTGCCCTCCGTCACCTCACCCGGCTCTCACTCCCTGCTGCCCTCCGTCACCTCACCCGGCTCTCACTCCCTGCTGCCCTCCATCACCTCACCCGGCTCTCACTCCCTGCTGCCCTCTGTCACCTCACCCGGCTCTCACTCCCGGCTGCTCTCCGTCACCTCACCCGGCTCTCACACCCTGCTGTCCTCTGTCACCCTCTGTCACCTCACCCCGCGTGTGTGTCAGCCCGGGCTGAGACAGCTTCCCGGGCACACACACAGCCGCACCCGAGTACTTCACAGGTCTTTAAAAGACCATTTACTTGTTAATGAGGCTTTGTTGTATTTCACCTCTTCTTAGCGCCCCTGCATCTCCACTCTGACTATCGCTGCAATCGCCCGGCCCCCATTGAGCAGAGTCTCTCGGAGTCCACGCTGCTGCAACCAGCGGTGTTTGCTGACACTCTTTAAAAAAAACACAGGGACGATGTCTGCAAGGTCCTCGGGCCGCCAAGGAAGGCTTGACGGGCCCGCTGGCGGCCCGCGGGCCGTACTATGAGTACCCGTGCTGTACATGAACAAACCTCCCTGCTTGCAGACACCCTTGCACTCTGGTGCAAGGGTGCCCGCGTTGGCGCAGGAGGAAACGCGAGGCTGCACCCTATCCTTGAGAATAGGGTGCAGCCTTGCATTTTCGAAGTGGCGGAGAGAGGCGTTAAGCCAAGAAGGCATATTCCTTGAGAATATGGCCCTTAATCTATTGAGCCGCCGCGTTGAACACCCGTTCCAAAGTGTGTAATTTTCTATAAGCACTGGGCTTTGTGCGATTTCATTTTTCTGTGTTTTTCCTGCAGTGCCAATATTGATTTGTTTTGTTGATTTTACTTTGGAAATTATAGATTTCCAAGGATCACATCATGTCAGTTTTGGTTATGAGCAGATTTATAATTTGTTCTTAACTCAATTCTGTAAATGTGGCATTTTACACACTATAACACAGCAGTGCATGAACAAAAACATGGCTCATCAGATAAACATTTTTGCTAAAAACGACAGCATTTATGTCACTTAATATTTCGCTTTCCCTCTATTTCTCCATCTCCTCTGCCTATTTTTTTCACATATATGTCTATCTTTTGCACACCAACACACAAACACAACACACTTATAAACACACTCAATGTGCACACACAACACATGCACGTAGTGTCATTGATAGGGATACTCAGGTCCGGACTGGCCTATAGGACAATCAGATATTGCCCAGTGGACTGGTCTGACAGATTAGTGTGTGGACTGGCATTTTAGCAGTTTTGGGCCGGTTTTATGGCCAGGTGGGCCTGTTTTTAATTTTGATTTCCCTGATATTATGACTTTTTTTAACACATGCTTCACTAATGTGGGACACTTTTATTTCGATGCCCGGGCCTATTTTTTGTTCCCGTCTGATCCTGGGTGACACTGTAGTTACGGTTCATAATACTAATACAAGGGAAATAGCTAATTGTGTCTTTAATGGATGTGGAAAAACATCAAAATCAGCATGTGAGTTTGGTTTGTTTTGGGCTGCTTTTTACATTCTGTTAGACTTATTTTTATTCCAGTCTGCTGAAAGGAAGGAGAGGGTGTGCATGGAGTGATGTGGCATGAAGAGGGGAGAAAAGAGATTTTGGGTGGTGAGGGGATAAAGTTCAAGTGACAACAAAGAGACAGGGACCATTTGAAAGGTAAGGGCAGAAAAATGCATGTACCCCGACTCACAAAACACTGGGAAATAAGCAAGCCATATTTAGTTTATGCCTATTCACTGTTACAATTTAGGATTGATGTTTTACGCACAAAAATCTGTACTCACGAATACATAATTTACAATGTATTCAATAGTAGTGAGTTTATAACATTCACAAAGAATGCCAACATACCCATGTTCCGTTAACCCTACGTACATATACTGCTGAGAGTTTTTGAAAATCCACGTAAAAATAAATTTGGGCCGTTTTTTGCCTGTTTGTGGGTGGGTTGTATGGTCTGCATGGCTGCTTTCTACTATTGATTTCCCTGATATTAACACACGCTTTTCCTGCAGCAAGCACAAATGCAAGCAGTTTCCCATACCTTGAAAAACACATATACAGTGTGTCTTTACACCCTCAACAATGTCCCAATTTGCAAACATTGACCACTTTTTTTTAGCCATCCAATTCACCAATGAGGGCCACGTTTGTTTTGGTATCCAGGCCTATTTTCTGTCCGGTCCAACCCTGCCTGGCTGGTTATTAACGTGGGCATTTGTCACCTTAACCTTTAGTACAACTTATCTTCGTCTTTACTTCTGATATTCATCAGAATAGGACAGCGCAAGCATTTCCTACTCTTAATTTCAAATCTAACTCACACCTTGATGTTTCAGGGTCAATGGCTGGAACACTTTTGAGAAAGTGCAAAATACGCACAGCTAACAAAGGGGTAGGGGTCAATATATGTGTGTGTGTGTGTGCATGTGTTTATGTGTGTGTGTGTCTCAGAATGACAGGGTACAGCTGTAAGAGAAAAAAATATATTCAAAAAGATAATGCATTCAAAATGTTTGTGAACAGTCATCAAATCACATGTTTTAGACGTACACAATATTTGCATTCGATTTTCAAGACCACTCCACCCCCTCACATGCCCACTAACAAACTAACTTCAAAACTACGGGGGATATTCCCAAGAACGTGTGATAATCATCGCAAAATTAGCTTAACACAACTTTGCACATCGCAGCCCATCGCGGGAAAATAACACTGTGTTAACATTGTATTTTCAACCCGGCGGCACAATGCGATAGTCTCACGATAACACGCCAAATGACCGCGTTAAAATTAATGCGATGCAGAATAAATGCGAAACACCAACGCGAAAAAAGGTGCGATGCCCCAAATCGCGAAACCAAAAACAGCGATAACCAGCGACAGGACTGCAACTCCCACGCGTCATGCGGGAAAATGCACTATAAAAGCACCGAAAAAACCAAACAAAACAATTCAAACTGCGTAGCACCATGGATGCACCCGACGGACTGAAGAGGACAGCGCGAACCCCACAAGCCCCACAGATGACCAGCACGGAACCTCGGGGTCGGGGAAGGCCAAGGAGAAGAGGAAGAGGAAGACGCGGTTCAGTCCACAGGAAAACAGGACCATCGTTACGGAGGCGACAGAACACCACCAACAACTGTTCGTCACCTCCAACGTGTCATTGGCAACAAAGACGCAAACATGACAGACTATCTTGGACCATGTGAATGCAGTAATTATATGGAACCTCTATACTGACCTATCTCATTTCAACATTGGGTTTTCAGACGAAGACTTTGTGGCAATGATTGGCCAGATAGCAGGCAGCAACAATACTAACCTAGGCACTATAAATAATGATAACACTGAGTGGACTAAACTACTCAATCTCAGGAAAAAGGCGAAGAGGATGGAATCTCATGCTCATTTCATGCTTGAGTATTTAAAAGTGGGAGTAATACCATCAGGTTTAAGAGTCCGAAATGTACCAGCACTTTTTGTCGAGGTAAGGAAATTCCTGGAGCGATGGTCGCAAATAGCTAACCGTTGCTCCAGGGATTGGATGATCCTCATAGTGGAAACAGTTCGGGAAATGATAGTGATCTTGAATAAAGAGATCTCAGACTTAGAAGACAAACTTAAAGCCAGCTCGGCCCTTGATGAAGCTAAGGCTAAACTTCTGAGTATCAATCAAGAGATTCAAGAATTTGATGAATACCTTATAAAGAAAAAAATGGACAAGCTAAAAAAAGATATGAGGTGGTTTTCACAAGAAAAAATATACCCATATCTTGGCAGTAATTTCTTTCAGGAAGGATACCAAGAATCAAGCCATTATAACCAACGGATGAACAAAAGAGGGAAAACTCTCACGTTCTCAGATACTAATTCTTCGGACTCAGACTATGAGGACCAAGGAATAGGAGAAGGACCTTTGTATGAAAGGAACCAGAGAGGCCAATATGGAGATCAGTACCAACGAATACAATCACCCTCTCCTTTTTTACAGAGAGGCAGAGGAAGAGGCAGAATCAAATTCCCGAGACCAGAGAGGAATTTTTATCAACAGATAGACCCACCACATCCGCAGCCTTACATGCGGACAAGAAACCAGCAATACTGGAAAGCATAGATAGTACCACTGAGAAGATAGATTCTATACCTATCTTTAACCTTTCTGAGTACAAACTATCCTCGGAAGAAATAAGTTTACTGAGTAAAGGACTCTCCTTTGTTCCCAGTACACATTTAAACCTTTTTCGACTAAATCAGGATATGTTTTCCTTTTTCCGCAAAGTCAGATTAAAAAAACATTTCTCTTTAGTTACTTTAGAGGAGCAAGATGTCAACTACTCAGGATGTAAACCCCCTTCAACATTCACACCCACCTTAGATATGGTGGGACCAGAAGTTGATATCTTTGAAAAATCAGTCATTAAAGAACTCCAAAAAATGACTACATTTGTTCCTAAATCAATTCCTAATTTGACTTATAAGGAGAGAGAAGCCTTAAAATCTCTGCAAAATAATCCCTCAATCACCATTAAGCCATGCGATAAAGCCGGGGGATAGTTGTGATGGATACTTCCAAATACACAAATAAGATTGAATCCATGTTACAAACCCCAGAACATTACCAACAAACTAATGTCAAGTCACTTACACAACTAAAAACACTGATAGATTTTACCACATCTAAAGCTTTTATAGATGGATATATTTGTCAGAAAGAACTTGATTTTCTTAACAAGACTCATACAGTTGTACCGGCAATATATGGAGTACCAAAAACTCACAAAAATATACTAGACCCACCTCTTAGACCTATTGTGTCCTCTATTAACTCACTAACAGAACCCTTGTCTCAATATGTTGATGCTTTTTTATGTCCTCTAACTACTCAATATGCATCATATATTAAAGACACGGGTCATATGATAGCTACATTGGAACATCAGCCCTTTAACCATGAAACTCAGTTGCTGGTCACCCTTGATATAGAGGCTTTGTATACTAACATCCCCCAGGACCTGGCCATGGAGTCAGTGGCAGCTCTTTTGGCCAGAGTTCCTGGGGACAGACCCGATAGGTTCATCTTACAGTGTCTTGAGATTGTGTTGCGACACAATTACTTTGAATTCAAAGACTCTTTATACCAACAAATCAAGGGGACCAGCATGGGGGCCTCTTGTGCCCCCAGTGTAGCGAATATTTTCATTGGAGAGTTTGAGAGTAAACATATCTTTAATGAGGTAGCTCCTTTCTATGAAAACATAGCCCAGTGGCATAGATTTATAGATGATATTTTTTTCATCTGGACGGGAAGTGAATCTGACTTATTAGATTTCATCTCTTGGCTTAATTTGAGTGACAACAATCTTAAGTTTACCAGCAAGTACTCAGCAGATAAGGTTGAGTTCTTAGACATATGGATCATGGGCAGACAGGGACAGCTAGAAGTCAGCCTTTTTAGAAAACCGACAGCTAAAAACACTATCCTGGAACATAGCAGCTTCCATCCTGCATGACAGAAAGACTCTATCCCCTTTGGGGAATTCCTAAGGATTAGGAGAAACTGTACCAACATGAGAGATTTCATGCAACATGCAGAACAACTTCAGGAGAGGCTTTTACTTAGAGGTTATCCTAAAAGATTAGTACGCCAGGCATTAAAACGGGCAAAATACTACAATAGAGACGCTCTCATTAATAATAACTCTAAAGAATCCCCAGACAAACTTGTATGTGTAGTCGATCATTCAAGTATGAACTATAAGATCAAACAGATTTTAGATAAAAACTGGAAGATACTAACGGTAAATGAAGGAGAGCAGTCTCTGCAGAAACCAATGGTAGCATACAGGAGGAATCCCAATTTAAAAGATAAGTTGGTACATAGTAGATCAAAATTTCTTAATAGCACAAGGCAAACCACCATTGATGGATCACCATTACCGACAGGCAACTATAGGTGTGGGAATTGTCATGCCTGTGAGTCGGCCATCTCCACTCAAGTGTGGACTTATGGAAATAAATCAGGCAAGCTAAAACACATGACAAACTGCAGAAGTTCAAATATAGTTTATATGATTTTGTGCCCCTGTGGTTTGGGCTATATAGGGGAAACATCTAGGGAATTTCGTACCAGATTCTCAGAACATAAATCAGCGATAAGAACACAGAAATTACAAGCACCCCTAGTTAAGCATTGTCTTGAGTTTAAACACACTGAAACAGATCTGAAATGGCTTATCTTAGAACGGGTTAAATCTATGCCAGGAAAAGATATAGAAAAAACCAGAAAACAACGAGAAACTTTCTGGATTTTCTCTTTCGATACGGTCCGTAAGGGACTAAATGAAGAAATTATTTGGTTAGATACCTGAAGACCATTTTCCATTTTAGAAATCTAGTGCAGCTCATGGGATTTCCACACCGTGGCGCTAACGTTACCGTTATGACATCATTACATTATAGTATATATATTTATACATATTACATACTATGTAAAATTATATCAGGACACCCTATTTAAAAACTATGAATCCAGTATTTAAAATGATCGCATGTTATATTACTGGGAGATTAAAATCCTGTTATTGCCAGACGCTGGGATTGTAGCATCTTCCCAGTATCCGGTATAGTTAAATAATGTAGTGACTTTTTTCAAAGATATTGTAACGCATAATACTTTCATGACCTATTAGAGTATTGAGCTCCTTTGGGGACATCATGAATAGAATAATACTCATGTAACCATAATTAAGGGCCATTTGTAAATCATTTTAAGACGGCTGGACTAACATAGTTTAAATGTGTCAAAACATCAAAAACTGGTGTTTATAAATTTACAGTAAAGTCTACTGAGGATACTTCAAGAATGAACTGACTATCTATAAGTGGCTAGCTATTGATTGTTTTTAATTATCAAAATGCATATATTGAATTTGAATTTTTAACTATTCTAATATGGCGCCTACAATTTAAGAGCAGGGCTGCTCGGTATTATGCGATATCGCGAGATTTCTCTAATTGGACCTTGTCCAGCGTCAGTAATTTGTAAGCAAATATATTAAATAAGCATTTGAAGTATATAACCCGTATTTTTTAGTATTTAGTCTGACCTCATAAAAGAAGCTCTTTATTGATTTATGAGCATCTGAGACATAGATACATAACAGTTTGAGTGAATTTTAACCACTCCAACATGGCGCCCACTATATGAATACAAGAGAGCTGGTTCTTGCGTGACATCGCGATATCTTGTTAACTAGATTGCACCGAATGGTATAAATGCGGAAGCTCTTTTCGTATATTCCATATGCTACGGCACAACGCGGACGCAATTAGCTGAGAAGAGACAAAGACGCTTGGTAAGAATTCTATCCATGAGGCATATGTAGACCTCTTTTTTTAATTCTCTTATTTGCCCTCGAGATTACGCTTCTATCGTAGCTCCCTCGTTCTCTTCTCCATCTTAGTCACGAGTTTATAGAAACTCTTTGTATAGATTGGAGGGGTTGTGGCAACTCTTTTTGATGGCGGAGTAACTCATACCGTCATTCATGTTCACCCGAGAATATGTATTCCATACTTGGCATGTTTATGTTTTTGCTAAAAACGAGAGTTTCACCGCGATTTGAGAGATGTTTTTATGGCTTAGCAACATAGTGGACGATTCACTGCAAGGCACATTCTCATAACAATAGATAAACCATTATATGCGTTACACATTTAACTCATGTGGGCAATGTTAGCTTCAAACTGCCCTATCGAGTACGATTGGATAGAGATTATCATCCTTCTATGCTCTATGAGAGAGTGTGTTGTTAGTATACTCTTTATTTTAAGACAAGGTTTTTTCTTCATAGTAGTGCCAGTTGTAGGCCTAAATTCTCATATTGTTCTCAAAACTCATACCGTCATTCATGTTCACCCGAGAATATGTATTCCATACTCGGCATGTTTATGCTCTTGCTAAAAACGGGAGTTTCACGGTGATTTGAGAGATGTTTTTATGGCTTAGCAACATAGTGGACGATTCACCACAAGGCACACTCTCATAACAACAGATAAACCATTATATGCGTTATACATTTAACTCCTGTGGGCAATGTTAGCTTTAAACTGCCCTATCTAGTGGGATAGGATAGAGATTATCATCTTTCTATGCTCTATGAGAGAGGGTGTTGTTAGTATACCCTATATTTTAAGATAAGCTTTTTTCTTCATAGTAGTGCCAGTTGTAGGCCTAAATTCTAGAGCAAGGATTCTTTGTTCTGCGCATTAAAATGGGAAATTTGTAATCAAGTTAGACATCTTACATATACCCATGTCATGAATTTATATTAACTGTATGATTAGCTTCCACACAAACTTTGATGCCAATACTGTTTATTATCTTTCAGAACAATCCATAGGGACAATTGGGATTACTAAAAGTATTGGTGTTGCCTGTCTTTTGGGCAATCATGAATAGACGGTAGTTACGCCTCTTGTGACCTTAGAGGTAAGACATTTTACATACTGCAGATTAGCTACAGGGTGTTGAGACACAGAGCAGATCTTATCTAAAGACTCACTTTGATAATGTTCCCGCTAATTTCTTTTAATAGATGGATCAAATATGTAAATCATATACTCGAATGTGAGAAGCATATGGAAAGAATAATCTTGATCCAGGTGTATAGTTGAATACATATGTCGATATTGGATCTGGAGAATATATATTATCCCCTGGCTAAGGATTTTTCCTATTGGGGTGAGAGATTTCAAAGTACAGATATCGCTAATTCTATCGCATATAATGCCATGGAAGATGTCTGTTTAATCTTCTGCACTGCATTTCTTCCTCACATATTAGAACCAGTGGGATTTAAAATAAACCTTCTACTGCTGACTTCGACCTATTGGCACAGTGAAGATATCTTAGCCATAGACACCGATGTTGTCTACGAGAATTATGTAGGTCTAAACGGTTATTTTATCTTATTTTTAACTTATCAAACTAGTATTTCACTAGTTTGACATCTTCTTGGGTTCTAAGACACACAATCTCTGACTGTACACCCTAGGTGAAAATATTTTTGTGC
This sequence comes from Calotriton arnoldi, assembly GCA_963921515.1. Classification (NCBI taxonomy): domain Eukaryota; kingdom Metazoa; phylum Chordata; class Amphibia; order Caudata; family Salamandridae; genus Calotriton; species Calotriton arnoldi. Next base: position 1,824,350 of record CAWUFW010002410.1, read on the forward strand.
TCATTTGTTTATAACTTTTGTTGCTGATTCTTCACTTTTCAAACTATGTGCACATTTGGGTTTTTCTTTGGGACTATGAACTATACCTTACATTACCACAATAATGTTAGGCACAGGATTGTAAGTATAGATAAGTTGATACGATAAAGCAGCGTATTAGAGTAATACCATTTTGGTATTGGCTCCAGATTTCACGGGCATCACTTAGTAAAAATGTTTTTTCCTAAAAAGTATACGATGACAAATCCCCGAGCTTATGAAAGTTATTATTGTTTTCACAGATAACCCCCCACCCAGTTGCATTGGTTTTATCAAGTTAATTTATAATTGGTCCTGATGAAGGTGATATGAACTAACTTTCACCGAAACGTGCGTAGACCACTTACAGATATTGGGAATCCTACAAGAGACACAGACAAGCAAAGAGCCAGTCGAGAAGAAGAATTTAATTCTTGAATGTCTATGTTTTGAATTTAAAAGTATATGGATTCCCATGCATATGTTTTATTTTTTGTGTTGCTAGTATGTATGACAGTATGAGTGAATAGTGTGATAGGTGAGAATGTAGGTATGATGATTGGATGTGGGGTTATTTGTAATTTTGTGTTTCACATGTACATATTTCAAAATATATGAATTTGTCAGGATATGTGTGATTTTATGCTCTTGTGAATATAACAAAAATGAAAATATACATATAAAAATGAAAAAATATGTTTTTTGATATAAAATAAAATTACATTTTGTGAAGAAAACACAAGTGAGAAGTTTTTGTATATGGGGATTTGTCTTATATTTGAGTCTAAACGGCCAATGTTGAAATGAGATAGGTCAGTATAGAGGTTCCTTATAATTGTTTTTGTTTCCCCCTCCTCTTGGACCTAACAGTAAATAGGGGGTACCTTTCTCTCTTATTTGCCATGTGAATGCAGTTGCAGAGTTGAGGAGGACAATGGAAGAGGCCAAGAGGTGCCGGAATGATGTGGAGGGCAAAACCAAGAAGAAACTCGATGCCAACATGAAAGCAGCAACGCAGAATGGATGTGGGGGTCCAGCGGCACAACAGGAGCTGGATGACATGGAGAAAATGGTGGCTACAGTCATCATTCGGGATACGGTGCCAGGAGAAGTGGATCCGGACACTGCTCAACATGACCTGACAACATCAACAGGGTGAGTACCGACCAGGGACTGGGGGGACGGGGGGAGATGGGCACAATGGCACACATGCACAATTAAGTAGAGCACACTGCACATCCACAATGACTCTGGATCCTGTCCCTGATCTCCTTGGCATACTGCAGCACACATAGAAACAGCAAGTAGGCCCCTGTCGACAATGTGCCCGGAGGGGGCCCTCCCCACACATCACCAATCTCACAACAAACCCATGCACATGTGCTGAACCCAGCAAAGCTGCGGGTCCGTGAGCCACACTGACAATGCAAGTGACACTGCATGACGATTAGCATGGCTGCAGTCCAATTACCATGACATGGTGCATGCCACGTCACTGAGGTGACTGAGTGTGGACCACATCCGGAAAGGAGCAGGTCACACTCTGACACAACCACGTGCACAAACAACCCCGACGTCAACAACACATCTGCGGACAAACCATGCCCAAGAGTCACAACTCGACCAAGAGCCCAATTTACCCAAGCCCGCAACATCTCAGCACTGTAGAAGCACAGAAGTCAAAGGCACACCGCCTGAAAGGGAGAAGGGGCAGCCAAATCAGAGCTGCAGGGGCGACTCACCCACATTGCAGCACACACACATAAGAATAAGAGCACCTCAACACTGTTGACAATGTGGTACAAACTGCAACACTTTCACAACAGAACACAGGACACAACTGGTGCTGCATGTGTGTACAAAATGGCCAATCACACCGGGCATAGCAGGAAACTATGAGATGACAATGTACGAGTACAACCTCACATCCGTGATGTAGTACAAATGTCCACTGTCCCGCATCAAATAGGCATCTCCTCACAAACAGTCACAATGTACATTGTCATGCAGTCTGTATGTAAACTCCGCCAATGCGTCAACATACATGGAACACACTGTGAAACTGCATCTCCCCTTCACATTGCAGAGGGACAATAAACAGCTCCTGCAGAGCAGAGCCTACAACACGTCAGTGATGATGGAGACGACCCCCAGGACATCGACTATGACATACACCAACGGTTGATGGACAACCACCGCACCCCACCTCCAGTAGCAGGGCAGCCCAGCACCATCAAGGTGATCCCACCCCCTGCACATACCACACAGCAGGAAGCACCCACCACCAGGTCTGGCTCCCAGCACCTCACTGAAGAACACATGGCGTTCCAACGCCGTGTGTTAGACTGCCAGAAGGAGCTGGCTGAACAGGTGCGGGTGGGGTTCGACCTCATGGCAGCCAAACTAGATGCCATACGTGGGTGTCTAAGTCCCATTAGGGACCACTTACAGTCCCTAACAGACAAACACAGTCCGCCCCATGCCCTCCAACAATCCATGGCTGGCGTCGCTGGAGTCATGACTCGGAGACAACAACAACTGTCCAGTCAGAGTGGCTACAGCGATGTCATCCGTGATTTGGGAAACATAAGGAGGGTCATGGAGAACATGGAGCGGATGCAGGCGCAAACAATGGCTACCACGGCTGCACACGAGAAAGCTGTAGATGGGATCTTCCATGCCCTGCAGATCCTCATCATGGGAGTGATGCCACAAGACATTGAGCGGATGAATGCTGCTGCTACTCCTACATCCACATCTCCGGCCCCTGATGTGTCAGTGTCACACAGTGCTGCAAACCAAACACCAACACCCACATGTGAGGCACATGAAACGTCAGAGGACGAAGACGAGGATGAATCTGCCATAGTGGTAAGGAGGAAGCAGTAGCATTCATCTCCGCCAAATGGCTTGTTACTGCTTGGGTCTGCCCTCTGCATCATACCCTGGAATGACACCTTCCACTGTCCCCCGACACACTCTGCGACACCAACCTTGGACCTCGACATGGACTGCCATTACTTGTATGCTCAACAATGACACAGCAATCAGCCTGCGGACTGGAATCTTCCCCTTCCGAGTAACTTGCCAATCCCTAAGGGACTCAGGCTGGCCCTCCACGGGGCAACATTGTAAAGTGTTGTCTGCATGGCCCAGTACTGAGACAGCCTCACCACTCCACTGAACGTGAATAATACATTCTGATACAAACAGATGTGTCATGTCTATGAATGATCAAGTATGAAAGCATGTACGAATGTAGGGGCAGTGATTCCCCCTTACGTCCATGTAGCTCATGTTGTGGGAATTGTGTCACAGGGTGCATCCCTGCATCATGCTGGTACATATTTGACCCCAAAAGTAGCCCTGTTGACAATTGTAGGTCACAAATGACAGCCTATATGTAATGAATTGGGACACATGTGAAATGCCGATGAGTGGGATTCCGTACTATATTTGACACACAGAAATGGCATTCCGAAAACGTGACACCCAAACAGCCCCCTGTACAGAGGTGACACACCCACCACCTATTTCCAATTAGTGAGATTGTTAGCACTACATGTTGCACTCACACTTGTCAGAGTGATGTGCTTGTACAGAGGAGTAACCTGCACACAGGGAATGTGTGTTGTAATGAGTTTATTTGCACATGCTGTGCATGTGGTCATTTTGTACTGTTCCATGATTGCCAAGGACTATGACAATGTGACGTGCTCATGGGAAGAAATTGTCAATGATGGTGTTCCTACGGGCTAGTCCTGCTGCTGCTGCAGTGGGGTGTCGTCCACCTGCCTCATCTTCCTCATCATCGTCCGGTGCATCTGGCACTTGTAGCCATGGGGCATTGGTGCGCACACATATGTTGTGCAACACACAACATGCAACGATCATCTTGCACACGATGCCTGGGCTGTACAGGAGCCTTCCACCTGTAATGTCCAGGCACCTGAAACGTGACTTCAACACGCCAAATGTGCGTTCCACGATGCCCCTGGTGCGTATGTGGCCCGCATTGTACTGCCTCTGTGCCTGTGTGTTCGGGGCTCGGAGGGGTGTCATCATCCAAGGGTAGAGTGCATATCCTTGATCACCTGTGACAGTGCATGGAGACATGAGTCAAAAGTTGGTTCTGCATGATGTGTTGGCAGGCCCACTAGTTCATTGGTGTGTGATATGTGTGACTTAGTAATTCCTGTTTGACAGGTACTGCTTGTAGCAAATGAGCGGCATCAATGTGTATTATGTAGCCTCACTGCTGCCCCTCCCTCCCCGTGCATATTTACTAGTGTGCGCAGCGCGGTTGCATCACTTGCACTCCTACGGCACACCATTGTCATGCCTGTCTGCGCATGTCCACAAGCCTGACAACGACACTGTGATGTTGTGCGTTGAAGGTGAGCGGCCACGTGTGTGTAGGCCTATGGTAAGGATAGGGCGGACACAGATGTAGAGTTCATGGCTGACTGAACTCGCGATGCGGTTGAGGGTAGACCTTTGGCCTATGCTGCGGTAATAGCGACCCACACAACAGTTGGCATGTATGATCCCGGACCCCGAGCGGGCTTGCGCTCCTTCATTCATCCCTTCGGCCGAACCCGCACTCCGGGGGCATGCTACATCACAACATTGTCCATTGCGGGACGTGTGGCGCCGACACCACAACAGAGACACACGCATTAGTCACTTCCTTGGCAAGGCCAACACTTGGCAACGCCCAGGGCTGATTGCCCACACCCCTACGCTGGACTGTCGTACGTCAGCCCACTACGCTTACGCTTACAGGGGGGTACGACACAGCTACATGTCCCAAGTCTTCCCCACTGCCTGAGGTGACATGGTTGCGTCTGCTGTACACAGCACAATGTCATGTGGTAGGGCCTGGGGCCCTCATGCATACACAATGACTACACGGACACACTTAGATAGTTTGTGGAACTGGCTACGGGCACGTGCGCCCGGCCCCTTTTATTGCCAGGGCCACATGTCCAGTGACGCCTGTGCTGGATGGCTGTGAGGTGAGTGTAAGCCAGCCCTCAGGGAGTGGTTGGTGCTGGCAACAACTACAACAGTGATCGGACAATCAGAAGTTCAAAGTTCAAACAGCAAGGGTCCATGACTTGTGCTGCACACAGTTAGTGGCCCCGGATGCACTGCGGCCGGCACAGGCACACCGCCACGGGACGGTGACTTGCGGTGCACTGAGGTAGGGCCATGGGAGCTGAGCGGGTCCTCGTCGAAGGTGAATGTCGCGCAGTGTTTCGGGGGACAGTGGAAGGTGTTCTTCCAGGGCAAGATGCAGAGGGCAGAACCAAGCAGAAACAGGCAATATGGAGGAGATGAATGCTACCGACCCATTTTTTACTCAAAGTCAGTATCAGCTACATGATGATGTAGACAACCCCCAGGCCATGGACTCAGACGCCACCAAAGTTCAACCTGAGAGTGTCCATGCATTACGTGGCACTGAGTTGGTGGCACCAGAGCTGAAAGGGGATGCAGTCTGCGATGAGGCCTGTACAATGGTATGAACTCTGCCATGAAAGATGCAAGACTCAGTTCCAAATGTGTGACCTGATTGACCGCAGTGTAGGCCGGGGGCAGCGGGCAGCAGGGGCCCACAGCCATGTGTCGTTGGCTTGCAATGCAGAGTTAGTGGCACCTGAGCAGTTGTTGGTAGTGTTCAATCACCTCCGTGACGAGGGTCCTTTTTTCCTCCGGACTGAACCGCGTCTTCCTCTTACTCCTCTCCTTGTGTACCATTATATGGACTCGGCCATTGCATTATCAAGACTCAGTTCCAAATGTGTGACCTGAATGACTGCAGTGTGGGCCGAAAGCAGTAGTCAGAAGGGGCCCACAGACACATGTTGTGGGCTTGCGATGCACAGAGTTGGTGGCACCAGATCGAAGGGAGTACAGTGATATAAACTCTGCCATAAATATATGAACTCGGCCATAATGAAATCAAGACTCAGTTCCAAATGTGTGACCTACTTAACCGCAGTGTAGGCCGGAGGCAGCGGTGGAGTATGTCAACGAGAAAGGAGTGCTGGGGGCCTGTGTCGCGGAGGCCGTGATGGTCTGAGGAGGCTGCCATGGTCGCGGGCCTTCGGCTTGGAGCTTGCACCATCATGTGGTGGGCCCTCTTTGACACACGCCGGTGTCGGCAGGTGAGCAGTGAGGCCTGGTTGCGCTGGGGCGGCCAAGACGGGTCTGGGGACTAGCGGCCTGGGGTGCAGCAGGCGCACACGATCGCAGGCACCGCCGCTCACGGCGTCGGCCTCATGGCGGGCTGAGAGGCGCCGCCCTGGCAGACACGTTGGCCATTCCGGAAGAGGACCACGCCCGAGCAACGGGCTTTTTATTCACACCCCGACGCTGGCCTGGCGTACACCGGGCCAGCCCACTTCGCTCACGCTTACAGGGGGGGACGTAACAAGCTACATTTCCGCGCTCTTCCCCACTGCCTGGGGTGACATGGTTGCGTCCATCCACTGTCCACTACACTCCAAACACCAGCAGTATGTGTCGACATGGCCATGCCTGTGGTCTGCATACTGCAGTCTGCCCAGCACATCAACGCCACACTTGGCATTGTGTACATTCTCATTCATGGGTCACTTGCCTCCTTCGCACATTCCTGGTTCCCACCTCTCCCCACATTCTGCTGTTGTGTGGCTGAGGTGCCATGCCGTTGATGGCTTGTGTACATGGCTAGCCCAGGTTGCCACAGTAAGTTGTGCTGTCGTGTCTGGTAGGTGGGCATGTTGTTTGGCATGTTGTATGTGTGTTTGTGACGTGGGCATTCCCAGAGTTGTGAGTTGCATGATTGTGGAGTTGAGGTGTGTGGTGTGTTCATTTGGTACTTACCAACGAGCAATACATTCCCATAGGTGCCATCCTGGAAGCGCTGGTTGATGATGGAAAGCCGGAAGATGAAGGAATCATGTACACTGCCTGGGTAGTTGGCGACGATAATGGTGAATAGTCCCCGGTGGTCCACTATTGCCTGCACATTGATGGAATGCGTGTGCTTCCTGTTGCAGTAATTGTGTGCAGTGGCGGCAGGGGGCACGAGGAGTACATGTGTGCAGTCGATTGACCCCAACACGTGCGGGAATCCAGCTATGGCGTAGAAGCCTTGCTTGGTCTCCAGCTGTTCCTGCGCAGTGTGGGGGAAGTGGAGGTACTGGGGTACCAAACTGATGATGGCATCCAAGACAGGTGTGAGGAACTTGGATAGGGCTGGCTGTGAGACTCCTCCGACTCTGACAGTTGTTGGTTGGAAGGTACCAGAGGCCAACAGGTGCAGCACAGCCAGCAGCTTTGTCTGCGGAGGGATGTTGGTTGTCCGCTGTGTTGGTACCGTCAGCCTGTGGGCAATGTGGGTCAGGATGCGGAGGATGGTTGTCCTTTTGAGCCTGTAGTGGGCAATTACTTCCTCTGGCTTTAAGTCTGTGAGGCTGGTGCGTTTTCTGTAGGTCCGCAGTCTTTGTCTGCGCTGCCTCTGTGGTGGTCCGGGGGGGGGGGGGGGAGTTGCGGGCCTGGGTGTGGTGGCGGTGGGTGTTGTGGCCCTCTTGGGGCTCCGAGCTACATGATCAGTAGCTCCATGGCATCTGTTGTTCTTCAGGTGTGGCTCTGGGCTCCCTTTTGTGGTGCATGTTGTCGTCCAGCTTAACACCAGGTAAGAGCAGGTGTTGAATCCCTGCTGCTAACGCGCCTTATCGCCTGTTTTGGGTTCTTATCGCCGATCTGGCTGGTCATTGAGAATGTTGCAAAGTGGTGTTTTCGCGGCTTTTGCACAGGAACGCCTACTCTGCATCTCATTAGTGTTAGTTGCCGGTGTCATCCGTGGCGATGTTTTTTGCGGCTGCTATCGCAGGTTAACTGGCGGTATCGGCTGTTAGCACCAGCTTGTGAATGGGGCGATAACTATCGCCACTTTGGCTGCGATGAAGTGCCGCTAACTCGGCGATAAGTCCTTGAGAATATGCCCCTACATGTGACTAGATATGGAAGAGGGCACCTAGAAAGTGTGCAAAGATGGCATCAATGTATGTGTGTGCCACACGTTGTGACTTAGGTGTAAAGTATACAGGCATCAGTTATTCTTTTTCAATTTTTAAGGCTGACTTACATCTGCAAAATCTTTCTGAATCACTGACTTTGACTTCAGCACGGTGTTTAAGATTTGAAATTGAACCGCTCTTAAGAGTCAGTAGATTTATCCGCTCCATTGTTGCACATCAGTGTCTGCCTCTCTTTCATGGTCTGTTAATTAGGATCCACTTTCCATTTGGTTGTGGAGATGTGATTTAAGACATTCAGAACCTAGTAGGGCTTCTCCTTGCTACAGAAGAACAATTGAAAACCCTTGCAGCCAATGGCTTACCCGAGTCGCCCAGGGTACCCACAAGGCTCTCGTCCATCACTGTCTTTCTACCAAGTTCCCACAAATTCTAACATTTTTCATGTCCAAGATGGAAATCAAAAACGTAATAGAATGCATTCCTGTGTAAGTTCAACTGCAAAATATGTTTTCTATAAACAATGACTAGAACACACATGCATTAATACTTTTTCTTTTGGTATTTAAGCATAATTCCGTACTTTTCCTTTTACATGAAATATAGCTCATGACTAGTGACTAGTGTACTTTTTATCATCTATTTCAAATACATTTTTTGATTTTTGCAGTTTACTCTTTCAATAATCTGTATTCTCCAATTAAAATTGTACCTCATTACCATTCAGTACATGACTGTAACAATGCAGGCCAAACGAGGGATGAAAGGGTCATCCTACTGAGAAGTATGTTTTTTCAAATTGAAATGTCAGCACCCAACAGACAAACTGCGCCTTAAGGGTTTAGTCTGGTAAACAGGATGACCTGGATCAGAGCATTGACATTTAGGGGTTCAAGATTTATCATTTATTTAGTCTCTTAGGTACAGCTGATAAGACATACAGACTAATACAATCTTAAAAGTTTGAAGAGTTTTTCCAATAGCAGTTAAAATATTTCTCAGTATGCAAACCAAATCAAAATATTTCATTTCGCCCAGCAAAGCCGTTGCTAAAGAATGCGACATGAACCATATTTAGAAAGATAGTATGTAAATAAAACCGGTGAGCAGGTAAAAAAATAACACTGCAAATATTAAATGAGCCACAGAAGAAAAATCTATTCAGTGAAAAAATACATGTCCTATTGTTTGCCCTCACTGCTAACATTAATCCCTTCACACTACACCAAGGACTTATTTTTAGTCTCATCTAAGAACTTTATCTCGCCTTAACAGATATAGAAATAACTCAAAATACTTACTATAACTCTACCGACTCAAATGCCATCTTGTCAAATCAAATGACTGTCTTGATCATGAGTAATCATAAACAACTCTGACTTTCACCAATGACACCATTGCCAACACGTTTTTAGGTCTCGCGCCTAGCGTTGCAGTGCGTAGCACTGCTCGCGCAGCGCGAGACCTTTAGAAAGGGCTTCTGAAAACGACCCACACGCTCGTGCGTGTGGTTTTGTTTTCAGAAGCCCACATTGGCTGTAGCGTGCGTTTTTTTAAAAAAAACGGCACGCTATTGGGCAAAGGCGGGCGCATGTCCCGCCTTTGCTCCTCCCATTCCCGACGGTGGCCAGAACGCGCAGAAGCGCGCGTTCGCCTCGCTGCCGCTGCCGCGCTCCCTCCCCCCGCTCCTCTGTGGTGCGCGCACACCATTGGTTAAATCCCTGTTCATGTGTGCCCCGCTTACGTATAGGCGCTGCACTTCCTGTTGTAACACGGCGCCCGTGACATGCAGCCCAGCTCGTTTATATTTACCTCCTCAGATCCGTACCGAATTAGAGATGCAGATGGTTTGTAACCTGCGAGAGTTCAAGGAGTTTATGGACAACAAGATGATCGTAATCCTCGGACAGATGGAGAGCCCCACTGAAATATTTGACCACGTCTACCTGGTATGTTAGGAAATCTACTAACTCTGCATTATCTCCTTTATATTGTGCTAGGATTTCATCTCTTGAAAGCAGTGGCATACCCATTGAAACAGAACCCCAAAGTGTGCCCTTCAACACTTGTACCACCTCTTATTTATGAAAGTGTCCACTATGATTAGATGTCCTTCTCAGTATTCGACAATCTACTGATACCTCATTAAACTGCTGTCTCTCATAGATCAAAATAAGTTGTGTGAGTGGAAGTGATGTAAGCGCATTTCTTCTTTTTCAGAAGCAGTGAGAGCAGCTTCGAGGGTTCCTTTGGAAGAAACTTTACACGTTAACATGTTGAGGCAGAAGGAGCCAGGTGCAAAGAAGTGAACTTTTGATTAATATTACAGATCGATGTAGGCAGCACTGTCTGGTTTGTAGGGAACTTAGGAAACAGCCCAGAAACAGAGAGACAGTGAGTTGTTAGTCTTGTCACCGGCTCTGTTCAAGCACTTCTGTTTTTCGGAGACAGATGGCCCCAATTAACTCTTCATCTCCGGTCTTTCCGTGTGTTGAGAGGGTATTCCGGTTCTGATGGCAACAATGAAATGTGCACAGCAAAAATGAATCCCCTGTGACAGGAGTGGTTGCTCTTACCATTGAAAATCCCCTTTTGTCCTGTTCCGTTTGGTAACCGACTAGACGATCATCTCAAAATGATGAGATTTCCCTGTACGGCACTTTTCCATTGCACGGCGCTGCTACTGGGAATCCCGTGTGTTGCTTCCTGTTCATTCGGTACTCTTGGCAGCTTGTGGCCTTTCCATGGCCGAGGGCAAATTAGGGAAGTGGAAAATAAAGAAACATTCCACTGGTTCCCAAAATCATTACAGTTCTCTCCCACATGTGATGGTACATGCACCTGTGTGATAGAAGAGTGGGGCACTAGTCCCCATTAGTGTGTCACTTCCCTGGAATTTTGCATACACTTGTTATTTCTGCCCTCTCTTCGCATGGCGCTGCTTACAATTTTTTTTAATCTCCCCCTGCCTCTCCCCAGCACTCCCTCCCGCCCTGAGTGCGCTTCTAATTGTGAAAAGATGATAAATGGCTTCGCTGTTGACTTGCAGAGCATTCTCGCCAGTAAATATTTAGCTGTTTCCTCCCACTCCTGCCGGTTTACTTTACTGGCTGCCAGGGCACACTTTAACCCTCTCCACCCCAGCACACCCTTACAGATCAGCCTGGGGTGTTTTACACTCAGCGGATGCTGGACTGCGACATCCTTTTGCTCAAAATGATTGTAACCCGCCTTCAGTGTCGGAAAGCCCAGAATACTTTTTTATGTTTTTTAGCAAAGTCGGACGCATTTGTAATGTAAATACATAAAGTGATACACATTTACCCATTCATGCATTTCCAAGTACTTCACAATGAAACACTTAGCACGTATCACAGCCATTATTGCCTTGGCTCAGAGACTGTAAATTCTGCAAAGAAGGGGTGGGTGTTCTGCCTTAAAAATGCTGACCGGGCGTGAACCTTCCCTAGCGCCAATTGTACTACAGTTTCCGCAGTAATAGTTTGAAGGGTTGCTTTGGAACTTGAAATGTTTCACTAAAAGATGAGTCGGGCACGGGCCTTGCCAATGAGCATTTCTTATTATTGGTTGATTGATTTTTTTTTTTTTTACTTGTTAGAGATCTCCGACTGCTACGGGACATCTCTCCGCTGTGAAGGGAGCCGATACTATGATAGCTAGTCTTTACATGAATGACGTTTGCGGTGCGTGCGCCATGTTTAAAGTTCTGCGCTGTCATAATTTTTTGCTCGTAGAAAGCAAACTCCCAAGGCTGGAGTTTTTTTCTTCTTCTTCTGAACATAAAGTAAATAACCTCAATACGTAGGGAGCTTATTCCTTGCACGTGAGGGCCACCTAACTTTTCCCTTCTGGGACTACCATCACTGTGACCCAGCTGTCCTGCGACAAACAGACTTCTTGGACAAGGGTTACCACCAGCAGCGTAAGCACACTCTGTGTCAAACTCAAAGGTAATCCATTAGTTTCCGAAAATCTAACTAGATCGTGGATACCACAGGTTAGCTGGGGCAATGAGCTGCTGGTTTAGTGCCCCCCGCTGTGCCAACGCCTAAATCACGCCTTAGGTTTGTGAATGAAAAATATGATGTCATTTGTTATTATTAAAAAATACCTTTTTTGCAGTGGAAAAAATGCTACATAAAAATGGCTTTCTTTCCAAGTAATACCTGCCAAGTATAATCCAGTATTTATATACTTTTCTTGATGAACAGTGTACTTTACTCCTATTGTTCCTTCATTCCCAAGGTTTTTAGGTCAAGCCTGGGCAGCGCATGGGCTGCTGCGAGGCATGCAGTAGTGGCGTATGGCTTTGAAGCCCCACCCTCTGTCCGCTCATATTTTTAATTGGCTTGTGTCATTGTCCTTCATAAACGCTGGCTTCCGAGTCGTTATTAGGCGTGTTAGTCCCTCCTTGGTACCGCCTTGTCTGCATTTGTTACCTCCCATAAAGGCTTGACCTTTTACTGGTGTTGTTACATGGTCTGCTTTATAAGTCGGTGAGGACCATTTTATTTATTGCTCTTCCCCTATTCCACCCACTACCTCGCAGCACGCTGCCGCTTTTATTTTAATTTTTACTAATGGTGGTCCGCTTTAACTATAGCGGACGTGTTATTTATTTGTTTTTAGCAGCGCGGTCCACATTTAGCGGCCGCGCTATTTATTTAGTTTACTAGTGCCCATGCGGTGCTTTCACATTCATAGAAGCAGCGCCCCTTTCTTTACACAAACCGCGTCTAAAGAAAGGTTTGCGGCCAACATTAAAGTGAAAGAGCGGCATGGGCGCTTTTACCCCAAAAAAATAAAAACATCTTTGTCAACTTGACAAACCTATGGTTTTCTTTTTGTCAAAGCCCCCATGCCACAGTTTCATTTTAATATCAAACGGGCCCCTTTCTTTAGACGCGACTTGTATAAAGAAAGGGGCGCAGCCTTCTGATTGTGAAAGCGCCGCATGGGCGCTAGTAAAAACAAATATTTGCAATGCAATAGGTCTCGCATTTGTGAGATTTTAAGCTATAGCATTACCAATATCTTAAACTCTCGTTTTTTTTAGGGCTCGCGCCTGCGTTGCAGTGCGCAGCACTGCTCGCGCAGCGAGAGCCCTTTTGTATGGGGTTCTGAAAGCTGCTCACACGCTCGTGCGTGTGGTTTTGCTTTCCGCGGCTGCCATTGGCTTTCGCATGCTTTTTTTTAAAAAAGCCAGCACGCAATTGGGCAAAGGCGGGCGCATGTCCCGCCTTTGCTCCGCCCATTCCCGTCGGTGGCCAGCACGCGCAGCAGCGCGCGTTCGCTCGCTGCCACGCTCCCTAGCCCCGCTCCTCTGTGGTGCGCGCGCACCACTGGTTTTGTAAGCATTCAGCCACGTTTATGCTGCAACATTTTTTCTACTTTTAATTGATCTTGCGTATGCTTGTCGAGTTTTTTTATTTTGGAGAGTTGAGTGTGAATGAAAATATGTTTCAGATTTCATATATTTCATATATGTTAGTGCCTAAACTCACCAATGACTTAAATGCCGTTTTCACTCATAAGCCATAGTTAACATTGCCATTACTAGTTTTCTTTTTTCATGTTTACTGTACAGCCGATATACACATTAGAAGTTATATCCCAAGACAAAGAATTAAAACTGAACAGTTTTACAAAAAAGAATTAATAAATCGAAGTCCTCCATTCTAAAAGCACACTGGTTAGTTGACCTTATGCTCAAGTGCCCAGTATATCCTGTGATTTACTTTATTATAATAAAGATATCACGGCACTAGTAATTTGATCTTTTCCCTGCTTTGTTCCGAGGACGGGCGAGGCATAAAGCAGTCTTATTTCTTCACGGGTAACTAACTTCATATCCATCACTTGTAGAGCTCTTCATTTTCCCCATTTCATTTTATTATTCTAACTCACTAAACCTTCTCATCCACGATTAGTTATTCGCCTTAAATTAATGCAGGAGAATGAGAGCAACATGTTGAAAGATTTTATAATTTTGAGAGGCCCTTTGTATGTTGAGAGCAGGAAACTAGATTAGGCTCTGAGCGGCTCGCAAATGCTTGCATGCTAGACTATCGAAAATAGGGTGTTTATTTTTGGGATTACCAGAAGGTAGCTGTATTTTACATTTTTAATTTGCTTGGGTATTCGGGTGGAAAGCAGCGGTCTCAAAACGTACTCCTTACATGTTAAACTTAGTTGATTTCTGCTGCGCCCTGCACCAGTTAAGGTACCGACTTCTCTGTGCAGTTTAATGACGGGACCGCGCCAGATTAGGGGACAACACAAAGGGGGGTGCTTGGGTGAAGGAGCAGTCCGTGTGAGAGATGGTATTTTTGTACGACTGTCACTGACCAATGCGTGCATGTTTACAGTAATGCCTGGGTAATGCAACCATTGTACATCACATGTGGAAAGAGGTTGCCTGTTGATGCCAGGAGCCAGGTAAAAAGTCGTTTATCTTCTCTTAAGGCAAATTTGCTCAGCGTCAGTGCTATTAATCATTGTTTGCTTTCCAAGAATAGGCCTTTCACCTTCCAGTCTCTTAACTCTTCCTCCCCTCCAAAAGGAACATTATTTTTAAGTGCTGGTTTGAATCGGTCTCGGTCAGTCTAGTGGATGTAGTCTGGTAGTAGTTGCTAGTATTAAACTATCCAGTGCCTGTACACAACCTGTTCCTTCTTCGAGTGTTTTGCACCCTTAAACAAGAATCTTGGGAGTGCAGAGCTCTGTTGAAATGTGTTGGTCTGCTAGAATGGATACTTAGTGGGAGGTTACAGGTTGGGTAATGACTGATGTAGATTATGAAAAATAAAATACACGTTTATTCACTTTTTATGGTTTGCAAATAGACTTCTCCTGTTCAAAGTTGTACACACAAGATGTGACCAACATAATTTTCAGGGAAGGGGATATTGAAAACGAGCTCAATTTTCATAACATTGAAGGGTGTAAATGGTTCTCTTGATTGCTTTAATTAGCTGTACCAGGAGTGTAAACAAACCAGCTCTTTGTTTATTCTTTATTTTAGGAGCTGTCTGCACCTTTTTGCTTTGCTAGAGGTTTGCGCTTGTACCAGTCTGGTTGGGTCCTACATGCACATTGGTTTAAGAATTTGTGATCACTCCCTAGCACTAGTCTACATTACCTTGTCCCTGTGTAACTTTAGCCTTTATTGCAAAATACTCTATGATGGAGGCTTGCCTTGAGACCAACTCTGCCAATGCTTGTTTTGTATAGATTAATTGGTTAACAAAATCAATAGGTCTCGCCTTTGCGAAAGCTATTGGCTTTGCCAATGTCTTTTACCTATATTGTATAGCGGCGTGGTGGCGCAGCATGGCTTAAAGTTAGAAAAGAAACTCTATGATGCGGCCAGAGTCGGAAATGTAACCTCACACAGTCTTTACTCAGGTTGAGGGTATGCTTCATAACCTTGAAAAGTGTTTGATCGTTAGAAAGTAGACATCTTGCCCTACAGCAAATGTATCAGTCTTTTATCCATACTGCTTAAGATGTTTTAATTGGAGCTAAAGTAAAGAAGTGTAGAAAAGTGAGGCTAAAATAAGCCATGCCCGGAGAAATTAATTGCCAAGCTTTCTGCACTGCATTCCTATCCTTTTCGCTGCTATGGTCTGCTGCAGAAACCAATAATCCAAGCATAGAAAAGGTTTATGAAGCTTTGGACAACAGCAGGTTTCCATTCGTAGGCCAAATAGGTATTGATGAATGACCACAGCACACCCCACTAACTAATTGTTATATCATAAGCACCACTTGCCCATCATATGCTCTTTAACCGCTTAACCGCGGCGGCAATTCCGCCGTGGTGCGGCGGTTTAGCGGAGTGGGCGGGGCCGCGTCGGCCAACGGACGTTCGCAGCACTACAGAGGTAGTGCTCGCGACGGCCGTTGGCCGACGGGCGCACGCAACGGGTTAAAGGTGGTTGGTTTGAGAGCTGCAGATACATTTTGTGCTCTTTAACAGTGAGAATGCCTCATAAGCAGCCCACACCCAACTTTTCTTTTGAAACGTTATATACATTAATAGTCAATATAAAATGTACATCAGAATTGTCTCAAAATATATCTGGCTTCAGATTGTATGTTACAAGGATAACTATGCAATGGATTTCACTTACTGTTTTTGCTCCATTACTTCTCACTATAAACCCTCTTGCTCAATCCAGTCTTTCAAAGCATTCAAGCCTTTCAAAGCAGGAACAATTGTAATTCTGAAGTCCTATTTATGGGGGTGATTTTTTGTCTTGATATATTGATCGTGTTTTGAAACTGCTTCCTTAAATCTAGGTTTGAATGCATATTTTCTCCACGCTAATGCTAAACCTTCTCTATTGCTGTTCAAATACAGGCTAGTACATGGGCCTCTGGGCTAACCAGCTAAACCCTTCAGCAGAGTCCTTCTGTTGCCTCCATCATTTCAAAGGAAGTCCCCATATCCATTGTTGTAAGGATAAACGCATCAGATTCAAAGTGGCATTGAGTTGGGACCTAAGGGTTGGTTAGCTAAATGTATCACCATTGTGGCAGTAGTGGATAGGCCCCAAATATGCTTGAGGAGTGGGTATGTTTAAAAAAAACTTTCCTTGAACAGCTGCTACAGTCTGGTTCTCTTCCGTCTTTATAATGAGGCAAATGTTTAGCTTAGGTGTGAAAGCATAGATGACTGTGAGGCTAGTGCTAAACTAGCTAATAATCCAAGTTGCACCATCAATACTCACAGAGGAAACTAAGATGCCTAGACCAGTGCTTCCTAGAGGTTTTAGAACTAAGACCCAGTTTGTAGTACGACAAACTTTTGCAAACCTCCTAGCTTTAATGGACATGAGAAGGGATCATTTATCCTAGGGGTTATCTCTGCCAGGTGAATTCCCAGGTATTTGATAGTGGACGACCTCCACGTCAAGGGTGGATTGGCCCTCAAGCAAGCTTAGTTCAACATTTCGAGAGGGAAGCCAAAGGCCTTCAATTTCGAATTGTTTAGCTTAAACCGTGACACTATGCAAAGGCCCTGCAGTTCTTCTAGAAGGGGTGTAACAATAGCAGTTTCTGCTAGTGCCACCAAGTTATCGTCCGTGAAGAGGGATAACTTGAAATCAGTACTTCACCTCACACTTTATGGCTGTCCCTGTCCTAACCTTTTGGGACAGGAGTACTAAGTTTAACTCGGAAATTAGTGGTGACAAAGGGCACACCTGCCCCGGTGCTTTGTTCAAAAGGTCTTTCCAAGAAATCCCGACCATTGTCGTAGATCTTCGCAGCAGGTTTGAGTAATAAGCCAGCAGCATATCTACAAACCTGCATCCCATTCCCCTGGCCCTCCTTGCTGCTTCTGGGAAGTTCCATTCATGTATATTTTAGTGCCTATATTTAATAGCGGGATCGGCCTGTAGGATCTGCAGTTCTCCAGATTTTTCCCATACAAAGCAGTTTTAAATCTGCTTATGTAATTGGGTGTAGACCCCACATTAGTTAATTCAGTCTATTGTTAAAATATAGTTGGTAGATACAGACTCAATATGGCTCGATTTGAAAGTTGGCCTGGATTGGTCCACAGTAAAAAAAAAAGCATTTGCAATGCAATAGGTCTCGCATTATTAAAGTTTGAGCTATTGGCATTGCTAAATAATGCAACACCAATAGCTCAAACTTTAATAATGCGAGACCTATTGCATTGCAAATGCTTGTTCCTGATTGCACCAGAAACCTTGAGTAGGAACGGAAACCATTCAGGCAAAATTGTTAATTTATTTTTCAAGCTACACAATAAGGAGGCCTTTCAAAGTTACACAACTTTTTGACAGCTTTCCAACATCAAGTTTCATCAAGTTGGCAGTAAATTTATAAGTGCAACGTTTGCTGTTATCACTGAGACCTAATTCAAGTGATAGCAAAACCAAAGGGGATGATGGACGGAGTGTTGAACATTGCAAGCACTCACCCCCAGTCAACTGATCTGGGTTTAATCCATCATCATTCTTTAGCTCACTCCGCCACCCCAGTTCAGACATGGCCATATGCAAATCAGTCTGACCCTGTGCCTCATGGGAACAGTCCAGCCCGAACTGCCAAGCCATGTCTTCCCTGGACCGGAAACAAGCATCCTGGGACCGGTTTCGATTCATAACCCTCATCAGCCAGGCTATCTTGAATCCAGTGGCAAAGTGAGCAAGGGACCAACGTCTGGGCATACCCTGCCAACTTAGGGCGAACTTAGCAAAACCAAAGGGGATGATGGACGGAGTGTTGAACATTGTAAGCACTCACCCCCAGTCAACTGATCTGGGTTTAATCCATCATCATTCTTTAGCTCACTCCGCCACCCCAGTTCAGACATGGCCATATGCAAATCAGTCTGACCCTGTGCCTCATGGGAACAGTCCAGCCCAGAACTGTGACTGGGGGTGAGTGTCTGAAAAGTTTCAGCGCTCTGTCCATCATCTCCTTGTGTTTGCTTTGTTCGCCCTAAGTTGGCAGGGTATGCCAAGACGTGGGTCCCTTGCTCACTTTGCCACTGGATTCAAGCTAGCCTGGCTGATGAGGGCTGTTAGCCCGAAACCGGTCCCAGGATGCTTGTTTCCGGTCCAGGGAAGACATAGCTTGGCAGTTCAGGCTGGACTGTTCCCATGAGGGACAGGGTAAGACTGATTTGCATATAGCTATGTCTGAACTGGGGTGGCGAAGTGAGCTAAAAAACGATGATGGATTCAACCCAGATCTGTGACTGGGGGTGAGTGTCTGAAAGTTTCAGCGCTCTGTCCATCATCTCCTTGTGTTTGCTTTGTTCGCCCTAATTCAAGTGATAGCCTGTATCATAGCAGAAATGGGGAGCGCTAAAACTCTTAAAAAGTTCAGTTTCAACTTTCATATAAGATTTATTTCTCTCTGATATCAAAAGTTCACAGGCTACTGCCGTACAAAGAGCTTTACATTTCATTTTACACCAGTGGCTGTCACAGGACAGATCGGGAGTAAATGCTATCCCTAAATATTGATACTCCTTCACAATCTCCAGTCAGGTTCCGGACAGCCACCAGGAAAAAGCATTTACAATGCAATAGGTCTCGCATTTACATGAGGTTCAGCTATTGGCATTGTAAATTACAATGCCTTTTATTTATGTTTTGGATTTTAAAACATAAATACAAGGCATTGTCATTTACAATGCCCATGGCTTACACTCTCGCAAATGCGAGATCTATTGCATTACAAAGGCTTGTTTGTAAGAGTTCCCCATGCCGCGCTTTCACTTTAATGGCGGCCAAGCCCCTTTCTTTAGACGACCCACGTCTTAAGAAAGGTGTGCGGCTGCCATTAAAGTGAAAGCGCAGTATGAGGCGTTTTTACAAAAAAAAAGCATTTGTTAAGCAGCATAGCGCGTGCAGAAGTGCTGTGCTGTGCCGGGAGCATTTTTCAAAGATAAAGCGCAGAGTCCATAAACGGGCGCCGCGCTGTCATGAAAACAGGGTGGGTTAGGGAGAGCCCGTTGTGCCTGCAACAGCAGCTAGATTAAAGACATTAAAGAAAATAGTACTCACAGACTGTAGATAAAACATACCGTGTACAACACAAGTAAAAAGTCCAGCCCTCATGGCAGGTTACAAATGTATACAAGCCGGTACTAAGGAGGGACTACTAAGCCTATTCATGAATCAAAAGCAATGATTTAGGAAGGACAGTAACAAGAACCAATTGAAAAGATGGGTGGAAAATGGGCAGAGCTTCAAGTCCATACCTGAATACAGCATGCCTCGCAGAGCAGCGCATGCGCTGCTTTGGCTCGACCTAAAAAGGGAGCATAATCTTTCCCAAGCACATTATTGCTGTCTTGCATAATGCTCTATTACTTACCGGTAATCTTCATTACTCCGGGTCCCGTTGTCCTCGTCCCATTCTTAAACAAGTGGAGATAACCATCTCCCGACAGAAAAAAAGAGCAGAGGAATGCAGGGGCCCTAACCCCGCCCCTCCCACTGGGAGTACATAATCAGCACTTACCCAGCATTCCGCCTGAACCACCAAGCCACCCAGGAAGGCCGGCCGTCCGGGAGGGAGGGTGGGGCGTAAGAATGGACAACGGGACCCGGAGTAATGAAGATTACTGGTAAGTAATAGAGCATTACCCCCAGGTCCCTTATTATTATTATTATTATTATTATTATTATTATTATTATTATAATTGCTTGTAAAGCGCAGCTGACACCCTGCGGGTACCCTGGCGCTGTGATAAGATGTTAGCTGGATATAGAAAGAAAACTGTAGCAAGAACTGTAGCCCCTGTCCAGAAGGAATTAACAGGGAACCAAGGAGCATACCCGGGGGTAAAGCCAGGTTTTTATCCTTTTTCTGAACTGCAGAATATTGTCTATATGTCTGATATCAGATGGAAGTTTGTTCCAAAGGCGAGGGGCTGCCGAACAGAAGGCCCTGCCTCCTGATTTAACTTTCTTAACTCTATGCACCCTCAACAGATTTGCCGATGAGGAGCAAAGCATTCGAAGGGGGACATACCAGGTAAATTTTTCCTGCAGTGATTTGGGTCCCTGTCCATGCAGGGCCTTAAACATTATGCATAATGCCTTGAATTGTATTCTCTGCGAGACCGGCAGCCAATGCAAGTCAGAGAGTGCCAGGGATGCAGAAGAACGGCGCGATCGCCGTAGTGCAAATTTAGCAGCCATGGTCTGTATTCTCTGCAATCTCTCAATCAGATATTGTGGAGAGTCTAAGAGCAGAGCATTGCAGTAGTCCAATCTGCTAAGGATAGTACTTCGGACTATCAACGTTCTAGCCTCCAAAGAGAACATCGGAAAGATTTTCCGAAGTGCTCTAATCAGGCCAAAACAGCTTCCAACTGTCTTGTTGACATGTTTCTCTAATGTCAGTTTATTGTCAAACATGACTCCCAGGTTGCGTACAGTATTACTGGGAGCCAGTGAGGTACTGGAAGAAGTAGGCCAGAAGTTAGATGGAAGTAGAGAGGGAATTCTTCCTACTGCACAATGTAGAATCTCTGTCTTCTCTGAATTAAATTGAAGAGAGTTCTCTCTGAGCCAGATTGCTATATCCTGCAGACACGCATGAAAAGCTGTTAGAGACACTGATTGCTCACCCTCAATGTCCTCATCCCATTCTTAAACAAGTGGAGAATACCAAAGCAGAAAACCCGGCCTTCCGAACCCTCAAGTACACCCAGGAAACCACACCAAGGCAGCAACCAAGGGAAACAAAAGGAGGGAACCGCAGGAAACAACAGGCAGAGCAACCAGACAGAAAGCACCCCACCAAAGCAGGAACGCACCCACCAAGGCAAAAGGAAGACGACCAAGCCGAAGAAGAGGACAACCCACATAGGGCAGCCAGCACACACCAGGAGCCTCCCCCCCCAGCGAACAAGGAAGGGGGAGAAAACGCCCCAAAAAAACCAAACAACAGAGGCCGCCCACAACAAAGGACAGCGAGAAGGCCACACAAAGAAAAGAACCCCAGCGGCCCAACCGGCCAGCAAGCTGGAACAGGCCAGCAGGGACACAACCAAGGACCGGAAACCGGACCAAGGAAAACAGAAGGCGACAGCCACAACAAGGAGGCAGCCAACCAGAGATACCAGAAACAAAGCACCCAGGCCAACCAAAGGGAAAGCCCGAACCGCCACAAAGGAAAGTACGCCAAAAAAAAAGGCGACCAGGCCAAAAAAGGAAGCCGAAAAGGAGGCACCCCAAAGAAACCCTAAAGGCAAAGCCCCAGAAAGGAAAAAAGGTGCCAAAGCAACCAACACTCCGGCCCGCAGCGGACCAGAGAAGAAGAAGCCCAAACAGGACACGGCCAAGGGAACCTACCGGACAAAGGCCGACAATCCCAGCACTACCAGGGAGGCACACAGGACCCGGCAGCAGCCAGACACAGAGCGAGTCCCAACCACACCTGAGAACAAAAAAAAGGAAAGAGGCCAGGGCCAGCCAACAGGGCGCAGGCACAACCCCAGAACGACCCGGCCCCCTGAGAGCCCAGAGGACAAAGCGCCCGAAACCCCCAGAGGAGGATCAGGCCCCAGGAAAGAACGGCGAGCACCAACCACCAGAGCCGCCAGACGACAACCACCAAGCACCCAGCCAGGGAGGTGGAGCCACAGCGAGAGCCCAGGAGCAGGCCAAGAGCCAGCAAAGGCGAAGGCACACACACAAAAACCTGGGAAAACAGGAACACAACCCCAGTAATGCCGCCCCACAAGGCCCACCGAGCCAGCAGGGAGTAGGCCTGCGAACCCAACAGAAACCAGCTCCCTAAAGAACGAAAACCAGGAGGACCAGACAGCCAGACCCCAACCAAACAGAAAAGGACAGGGAAAGAGCCAGAGACCAGAACCCCAAAAGGCCAAACGCCCCACAAGGAACAAGGCCGCAAACAGAACCAGGGCCCGACACGAAACCCCAGAGCAGCTGGGGCAGGGGAGGCCAACTCCCAAGGCCATAAAGACACCCAGAAAGACCAGGCAGACAGCCGACCAAGCAACAGAGAGGCCAGCAAAGACCGGGGACCAACAGCCTGGAACCGCACAGGCACGGAAGGGGCGGGACAGGGCCAACGGCCACAACCCCGAAACCCCCAACCGCAAGGGGAGGGAAAATGAACCCCCAAAACCAGGGAGGCCAGAGAGGCAACAGAAGCCAGGGCGGAAGCCAAACAGACCGCACAGGCACACAAACCCCACGGCCCAGCACGCACCAAGGGCGCGCAGGAGCAGGGGAAAAACCCCCGGGCAGCAAGAAAACAGCCACAACCAGCAAAAAAGAACCAGGAAGCCAGGACCGAAGCCAAGCAACCCGCCCAGGCTGGAGGACCCAGAGGCCCAACCCGCACCCGGCAGAAGCCCCCGCAGCGCACAGGCCGAGGCAAAGGGCAGGGAGGCCAACAGAGACCCCCAGCACAGAACCGCCGGACCACACAGCAGGCCGGACAAAGACACAACAGAGGCAACTGCCAAAGAAAAACAGCCGGCGGCAGAGAAACAACAGACCGGGAACCGAAGGAACCAGAGAAGCCAGAGGCACAAGCAGCACCAGGCCCCAGACAACCAGCAGCAAGGAGGGCAGACCCCCACAGTGGCAAAACAAACACCACAGGACTGCACCACGACAGGGGAGGGGGTGGCACGCCCACCGACAGACCCACCCCAGGAGCAGGACCCGGGTGGGCACGCAGGAAAGACAGGAGCGGGCGGACAGGCAAAGACAGGCCCAGACCGAACCAAGAGGCCAAAAACGGCAGGAACACCCCAAACCTGCAAGAACCAGGAACCAACAGGAGAGGGACCAGCCACCCAACAGGCAGGGAGCAAACAAGCCAGGACACCGGCACCACCAATGAAACGAAGGAGGCACAGTCGGAGACCAAGCCGAACCAGCCGCAAGCCGGCAGACCAGGAGCGACCGGACGGAACCCCGGACACGCCAACCCAGAAGCACAGAACACCAGGGCCCCCACACAGGCCGGAACAAGGCCAGACACGGCCCAGGGGCAAACAGGGCGGAAAGGCCGACAGCCACAAGAAGGGCCAACGAAGAAGGAGCGCCGGGGCAACACGGGAAGACAAGAACGGCAGGCAAGAGCAGGCCCAGGAGTGCACACAAGAACCAGGCCGAAACCACCGGAGCGCCACGCCAGGACACCCAGAGAGCGCACATGCAAGGACGCAGAGTCGAGGAAGTGACCGACAGGAGCCGAAAAGCCCACAGGAGCAGGAAAGCCCAGGCGGCTCCCCACCCAGGCCCCAACCAGGCCTGACCCCGCCAAACGCCGGAGACCAGACGAGACCAGGAGCCCCCAGGGAGGAAAGGCCGAAGGCGGAAAACAGGCACAAGGCCAGGCAACTGCACCAGGAACCCAGACGGACCCCCAACAGGGGGAACCGCAGGGAAGAGAGGAGACCAGGCGCCAACAACAAGGACACAGCACCAGCGAAAGACAGCCCAGCCCAAACAGCAGCGGCACGAACCCCGGACCCCAGGGACTACCGGAAAAAGGAGCAAAACAGGCGAACTGCCACAGGGAACGCACCCGGAGGGAGGACGGGAGAAACGAACAACACCCCCGCCCCTTGCCCAAGGCGCACCACCAGCCACCAGGCCAGGGCAGGAGGAGCAACCAGCCCGGGCGCCAGACACACTGGGGGCAGAAAAGACCAACCCACAGCAAACAGCCAGGCCGCGATGGGTCCAGGGTTCCAAGGCCCCCAACGGACAACCTGAGGCAGTCCCCCAGCCGCCCGCACACCAAAGAACAGAGAAGAGCAGGAGCCCAATGCACACCAGCCACAAAACCCACACAGAAGGCCTGGCTACACGGCGCCCCAACCAACACCGGAAACACAGCCACCGAACAGAAGCTCACAGAGCATGCACGGGATCCGAAGGGAGCAGGGGCAGAACACCAGCATCAGCCCAGCACCAGGAGGACACAGCCAACAAGCAAACGTATCCATCAGAAAGGGGGCCGCAGCAGGAGCAACCCCGGACCGTGCAGCACGGCAGGAGGAACCAGCGGACAGGCGAAGCCAGACTCAAGGAGAAGGCCACGGCCGCACCCACCGAAGCAAACCAGAAACCAGCCTGCAAAGGAAACCGCAAAGCCAAGGCCTGAAGAGGTGCCAGGGCTGCCCGGGAGAGGCAAGCGGAACGCACCCAAGTGCGGCAGTGCAACAGGAGAACACAAGGACCATGGCAAGGAACCCACAGAACGCAGGAACAGCGCATCGCCCAGAACACAACACAGCACAACTGCCAGCGACAGGAGCAAAAAAGAGAAGGCCGCAAAGCCCACAGCACCAGGCAGTCCCAGGAGGACACACAACCAGGGACCAACCAGACCAGACCCACTCCAACATCCGAGAGAGCAGGGACCGACAGGGCGGTACGGTCACAGGGCAGCACACAGCATGGAAGAGGCAAGCAGCCGGAAACCGCGCCAGCCAGCCAGCCCCACAAGAAGGAGCCCAGAGGCAGAGGACAAGCGAGACACGCAGGAGGCACCAGGACCAACACCCGGCATCCCCCGGCAACTGCAAGCCAGTGCCCCAGTAAGTGCCCCCTCAGGACAGGAACAGAATACGCAGGGACATAGGGGAAGTGTAAAGGTAGAGAGACCGCAGCAGACCAAAAGGGAGAGCCCAGCACGAGACCCGAACCAGCCCATGACGAGACTCGAACCGGCGTCCCCACCACCAAAGGCAGCAGCTCCGAGAGGTGCACCCCAACCAATACCACCAACGCGTGAAAGGAAGAAAAAAGCGTGCAGCACATGCAATAGGTCCCGGTGTCAAGCCCCGGCACCCCCAGGCTCCGCAGGCGCCCACCGCGGCAAAACCCAGAAGTCCAGCCTGCCAGCAAAGGAAAAAGAAAGCAGCACACCGGCAAACACACTCCCCCGGGCAGAGGAGGCGAGTCCCCCCTATGAATGCACACACCACAAGGGGCAAAAGAATGGGGTAAACAGACACCGCTACGCGGTACTCACCCGGAAGGGGGACAGGGAGACATGAACAATGTCCCTCTCCTCCCAACAGCCCAAGGCGCACCACCAGGAACCACGCCAGGGCCGGGCGGACATCCAGGAAGCAACCGCGTCTTCCACTCGTCCAGTACCCAGGAAGACGCGCCCTTCGACCCGGAAGAGACTCCGGAGGCCGGTGCACCAGCCACAAAGGGCCGGCCGACACACAAGAGCCGGCCACGGAGAACCCAGCCTCCCAGCAAGCCGGGCAGGCCAGGAGGCCGGACAGCAAACACCCCGACCGAACAGCCAGGCAGCCGGGAGTACCAAGAAGGAAAGCCACCCAAGCCCAGCAGCCGCAGCACCAGCAGCCACATCCCACTTCTGTCGACAGACAGAAAAAAAGAACAGGCGGAATGCTGGGCAAGTGCTGATTATGTACTCCCAGTGCTCTTTTTTTCTGTCGGGAGATGGTTATCTCCACTTGTTTAAGAATGGGACGAGGACATAAGGGACCTGGGGGTAATAATCCATTTATTGTATTCACAGCGAGACTGCAGTACATTTATTTTTCTCTGGAGACAATAGGGGGTCTGCTTATCAGGATAAAACCATCCACAAAAAGAAGACTCTAAACGCAAGCCCACAATTTTAGGAGAAAATGAGTTTGCCTGAGGTAAGGTCACCAGGAGATCTGCTGGGAAAATACAAAATAGAAAGGGGGCAAAAGGCTTGATACTGTCCATTTCTAATAGGCATTCAAGCACAGCTCTATTTTGTACTTAGTATCAGTATGCGCTACAAGTATGAGATCAATGTTTATTTATTCTGCGAGCATTGCGCATGTTCCTTGCTCAATAATGTTTGCATGCCAACGAGGAACGAAGCATCATGACTATATTCATCCTCCTTTTTATTTATTGACTACTATAATTTTCACTGTGGATCATCTGGTCTCGCCAGGTCACAAAGGAACAGTTAAAATGTGTATGAATTCACTTGAAATAATTATGCTATTCGGTATAGCGAGCATGGATATAGTTTAAATTTAGTATTAAGTCTAGTTTAAATTGATTAAAAGTCCATAGAATATCAGTATAACTTCCCCTTACCTTCCAATAGCCATATTCCGCAACTTTATTTGTCCATAAACTTGAATTGTTTATAGAGTTTACAAATACGTGAAAAGCTACATTGCTTGAGCTCAATGATTTTTGCCTGCAATACTTTGTATGTATTACTATGTGTCATCGACATAAAGGAAGCACTTCCATTTTTGGCTCTCCATTGAGTAAACCAATCTAGGGCAAGCAACTATCTAAAAAAGCCTCTAGCAAGATACATTGAGCACTGTACTGGTATACACAAGGTGCTACTTTCTATATAAAGCAAGCATTGGCAAAGCCAATAGATTTGGCCTTTGCAGCCTGGTGCGTTGGTTATTTTTTAAATATTTTTTTATTGCAAGAATGTGCTACACAAATCAAAAGGAAAAAGGGAAACATGGCTGCCAATTGCTTTGAATAGAAATGTTATGTTTAAAAACATTCAGTGACGAGGCTGTTGTTCCTAGAGATGTCTTTTTAGATAACAAGCCTTTCAGCTCTCCATGCATTTGTAAACAATGTGCACAGACTTTGTGAAGTCACTGAAAGCAAAGGGAGCCAATGGGTAAAGTGGGCTGACCCATTGCACTCTGCTGTTATGGGTGGAACCTAAATGTGAATGACAGTTTAACCTGTACTGTACGAAACCTGCTTACCAATAACTGCTCTATGTACGAAAAGTATGTATTTGATTTTTGTAATAACAATAGTCTGAGGAGACAAAGACCATACTTAAAAATGTGAATCCCCCTCTTTAGGGACTCACTAACAGTGTGAGCTTCTTGCTTGCATGTTAGCACAACAAAGACACTTTTGCAAAGCAATTGTAGAATCCACCACACCACAGTTTTGTTCTTGGGGCATTTCATATCTTTTCAGGGCATCCTCAGGCCCTCCTCAGTGGTTGGGGTCAGGTGCACAGGTACAAATTCTATAAGTGGAGACCCTATAACACTGCAGTATGCATATATGATGCTCTTTGAAAGGTGACCAGCTTTCCTTGCAATGTCGTGCAAACCCCAAAAGTTCAATGTCGAGCAGCAATCTGCCAGGGCTGGTTGCTGTTCCCAGTCCGGCTGTGATCCTATGCTCTGCAACGGGCAACATGTGGGGAGAAATACTTCTGTTCATTCAATCCCGGGGCCACTACGATGGTATGAAAGAGAGGGTCCAGGGGATCCTACATTCACGCCCCGGCACCGAACTGGAGTGTTTCACCTACAGCTTTACACATGATCTGGTTTTGCTCCTTTCTTTGGAATTACACGTTTAGCTGTAACGAATGACCTCGTGTGCATGCGAATTACTTAATTCAAATGCAAAACAAGAATTAATGCAGAGCAAAGCTGGCTTCTCCGTGCACTTGCTTTGTATAATACATGCAGTTTTGAAGCCCGGGAAGCATTTCTTTTTCTTTTCACAGCACAACGCGGTAGCTGGTGGAAAGCTCTGGGGCTGCTGAAATAAGACAGCCGCGGTGCATGTTTGTTTGCCTTTCTGCTCAGATTTAGTAAATTAGGCTCTCATTTTTGACTTCCATAAGAACATCGATAAAGCATTATCCCTATTAACTGAGGGCACGCTCCAGTGCCCTCAGTGCTCTAAAGGCTCATTTACGGTGGCTGACGAGAAAAGCCAGGTGGAAAGAGGCTGCCGCATCCAGGCTACTCATTCCGAAATTCATTATTGTATTTTCTTTACAGTGTATTCATCATTTAGACGTATCTCAGCATTAGAAAAGATACCCCAGCTCTGGGCTCCCCCTGTATGGAAATAGATGGGCCCGCACTCAAGTGCATCCGTCGTGTACTGAAAATCAACGTCAAAGAGTGTGAGCAGCAGGGCACAAGTCCTAAACAAGCATTGGCATAGCCAATAGGTCTCGCCTTTGGGACCTTATAAGTATTTAGTTATGCAGCACAATATCCTTACTGCAACAACATTAACTGTTGCATGGCTAAACACTTATAAGGTCCAAAGGCGAGACCTATTGGCTATGCCAATGCTTGTTTTTCTTATGCAACTAACAACCATTGGCAAAGCCAATAGTCCTGGCTTGTTGTAAGCATAAAGTTACTTGTTGTATTGAATTATTTGGATGCAATGACAGAAGCAGCAATTTACCAGTCGGGAGGCTAAGCACAGATTTTTAGTTTGTGTTTTTAAGTCACGCCCTAATTACATCAGCCACGACCCCTAGAGAGACCTCCCCCCTCATTTTTTTCATCCCACTTAAAACCCTGATGGGTTAAAGGTCAGATAAAACCATGGCGGCGCACGTGATAAGCCCCAAGTGTGTACTGAATTGCAAGGAGAGCAGGCAGCGGTAAAGGGCTTTTCTAAAAATAACTGGTCAGTTTGCTTTGTTGCCACAGGTACGATTATCATGATCGTTATACTGCCCCAACCTTTCCTAATTAAAGTAACGAAAATCTTCACATGGATTTCAGGATCTATACTGTAACCTCCGACGCTTTTCTGTTACGAAGATGGAGCGCGCTGGTAAATAATGTTACGTATGCGTGATTCACTGGCGCGCGCTTGTGGCGCAGTTCGACGTTGTGCGTGAATGCAGCCGGCGCCCTGACAGTGATGATGCTTGTGATGTATTCCTTGGGCTTCCCAGCAGGTCAGGAGATCCACAGAAGGTTACCACAATAAACGTCGAGGCTCACATTTGAAACTTCCGTTGATTAATGGAGCTGGAACCCGGATGAGCAGGAGCAAGGCGCGTGGCCCTTACTGATTCCAGCTCAGATTAAATCATTAATCTTCCTGTAATTAGATATCACTCACTGAAGGAAAATATTTGGATGCTGGAAATATTGTTTTTAACACACCTCTTTCTGAAATAAATGGTCCTTCTGTAGAAAATGCAACATTTCAGAACTAATGAGACCCCAGGGGTAAAGGGTGCGACATAGGGTTGTGCCTGTAAAATATGGTTTAGTATAGACTGTTCCTACGCGCTGGCATAGCTTGACTCCAGTGGCACAGGACATGCTCTGAGCTGTGGGATAACCAACGCCCAATTAACCAAGCATTGGCCGCGCGGCCGTGCGAGACGCGCTCTGTGGTGGGGGAGGGGGGAGGAGCGGGAGAGCAAGTGACGCGCGGCCGTGAAAGTGACACGGCCGCGCGGCCCCGAGAAGCGCTCTGTGGTGGGGGAGGGGGAGGAGCAAGTGAGAGGAAAGACATATGGTGCCTGGAGCTTGCGAGGAATGCGCGTTACTGTGCGCGTACCCGCATGCTCTAGGCAAGCCCAAAAAAAAGTGGTCGCATTTCTAAAAGCCCACTTACAAAATGTCTCGCCCAGACCAGCGCAAGCGCTGGCTTCGGGGCGAGACCTAAAAAAGAAGTGGGGGGACTAACCAGGTTAGGCAGTATGCAAGTGAAATCATGATGTGTGCCATCACAGCGCATGATGTCACGATGCGTGACACTGCACGTGACATAACAGGAAGTGACCTCACTGGATGTGACCACAAGAAGTGGCATCAGATATTAAGACCTCATACTTGCTTATCAGGTATATAATGAGTACATTTCAGCACATTATGAGATTTACAAATGAGATTTGGCGTTGGATTTTAAAATATTTGATTTGGTTAAGGCATCTGCTGTAAAGGTGCCCAGTAAATCTCAGGGAATAATAATAATAATGGTGAGATAATTCTGGAGGTGAACGCATTTGTTGGAGAGATCTGTGTTTTGTGAAATCCCAGATTTAAATCAAAGTAGCGTAGTGGGTTAATGTGTCTCCTGCAAAGCGCATCACGTAACATGCAGATGGCAGATTTGTATTTTATTTAGATAGTAAAGTGGGTTACTGCTTTTAACACAGAGATCCTTTTGTTACCTGCAGCTCATAAATTGTAATCCTTGTAATATAGCACAGTGAGCTATGAAAGACGTGACTCCTACACCTTGTAACCCTGGCTCACGTAACTCATCTTGTACATTGATTTACACATGTACATGATTTATTGTCAATGTATAATGTGTATACAGCTCTGACACCCTGCATTGCATTGCGCAGCGCTATAAAAGAAATAAAATAGTGCTATTGAAATTGTTATTTGTGTAAATACTGGGACAGACCAACACACCTGACATTCTTACAGTGCATGCATCTCTTATATACAGGGACTGAACAAAGGCAGAAGCATGCCTCTCTTAAGTACTTGTGAAGAGATAACAAGCTGTGTGCCTTTGTTTTCCCTCCGTGGCATTTACATGTAAGTGTGAGATTCCAGGCCACCCCCAGTCAGGATATTCAAACAAAAGGAGGCCTGATGGCCCCTTAACTTCGGCCCAGCTGGCGGTGAAAAAAAAGCTCCCTCGCTGCCTGCAAGTTGCTGCTGGGAATGGAAAGCAGACAACTGCAGGCGCTGCGGAACGTGTCCCGGTGTCTGAAAATTACACCAGGACAAGTTCAGCATATTTCTGAGGGGCCCAATTTCTTGGCAGGGGGGACGGTGTCCACCCTGTGAAAAGAGTGGGTGTTCGCCGTGTACCTGCGTGTACCCCCGACTTGTGCCCTGGTGAGCAGGAATGACTACAGGCAATGGTACTCCTTCCTGCTTCAGAAGTGCACTGCCAGACGGCACGTGGCTGCCAGAAACATGCTGGGTTTATGTATGTTACGTGGCATTTCAATTATCAGTCTTCCCAAGTGCCTAATGGCGCAGAGCCTCAAACCCAAGAGTAGGCGCTTGCGAAGAGGGATCTCTAGAGTGTGCAACGTGCCCTTCGCTGTCTGCGCTTTAAAAATAGCAGTCATTCTATGGTGTATGGCCTGGGGCAACCATGACAAAAAGCAACAGAACGGGACACGTAAGAGCCAGCCATGGAGCACTGTTTCAAGGAAACAGCATCCTTTATGAGGACATCAGTAGCTCCAGGGTCAGTACCAACTACAGAGCTATGCCTACACTGGGGTCTTCCGGATTAGGCCAACATTTAATACAAGATCAAATCGACTATTTTTCTGCCTTGTGTCTATGCAAAGACAATGCGCTGATATGAATGTTTGGTGTTTGAATAATTATTTTAAGCATTGCAGTGAAAAATCTATCTCCACCCATGCTGATTTCATGTTGTTCTTGTGAAATGAAAACGGTGAATGTGCATGAGTTTTTGCAGTTTTAATGCGAAGTAGGATTGTTTTATAAATGTCAATGTCATTTTCAGTATTTTGAGATAAATATCAGTCTGAATGACAAAAAAATGTACCTTTCAGCTGGTTGACGCACAGGACAATAATAATCCGAAAAGGCTTCATGAACGGTGTTAGTAGCCATCAGTCAACTGAGAAGTGTGTGAGAGAAACCATAGCCTCCTCATCAATTGCTCGTGCCAGTACTTGTATTGTGGGTGTGGGCACACCCTGGGACACGTGTCTGCAGACAACTTAACTGAAAAAAAAATCAAAATCCCCAGAAATCTCCTGCTTTTGTCTGTCTCCTTGAGGGGGGGGGGGGGGCCTTTGAGAGGGGTGTCAGTAGCCCTGTGCAGTCGCGGCTCCTGGAGGGAGTGCTGTGGGGCGGTGGGGCGGGGGAGAGGCAGGGTCGGGGGTTGTAAACTCCGGCATACAGCAGAACGGAGTTAAGTACATAAATAAATAAAACGAACTACATTGCGCGCGCCGCATTGCCATTTGGCGTTGCAGCGCGCGCAATGTAATTCGTTTTATTTATATATTTATATACTTAACTCCGTTCGGCCGTATGCCGGAGTTTACTACCCCCCACCCTGCCCCTCCCCCGCCCTGCAGCACTCCCTCCAGGAGCCGCGACTGGCCCTGTGCTTCTTTGAGGGTTTTTTTTAGTGCTGGTTCTGACATCTGGTATACCCTTGCCTGCATCGCAGTGCTGTGGAAGCAGGGCTGGCTTTAGTGCTGGTGGCGCCCAGTGCGACAATTTGTTTTGCCCTCCCCATGACCTCCCTATCCACGGATTCCTTCACTACCATCCTTCAAAAGTGCCTCTCACCTCTCCATAGTCCCTCTCTTAAATGCATTTCATTTGTTTTATCACGCTACTCATACCAGTGTAGAGTGTCAGAGTGCTTTACATCACATACACATTATACAGAGACAATTAATCACATATGTGTAAATCATTCTTTAGGAAATGTTACATAAGACAATGAGGATTACAAGGTGTAGGAATCACGTCATCCATGTCATACAGTAGGCAGTATATGTAAAGAGTGTTTGGTCTGGAGAAGCACAAACTCAGGATTTAAAATGCACCACAGTGTTTGTGGTTGGCTTTACTAATAAGAATGTATTTCTATCCAAACTAACCCTTTTAGCAACATTAGGATAATGAAAGCCTGTGGGAACAAAATATAAGATTCTAATGTATACCATGCAGTTTGCATGCAGGTCTTCGATGACATTTCATAGGTCACTATGCTTTATTAGAATTGTAACTTATGAACTACGAGTAAAAAAAGGATTTCTGTGACATGGCACACATTCTTTGCAGCAGGCATTTTAGCCCTCTGTGCTACTTTATGAAGAGTCAAAGCTGCCACTAGATAAAACTCCAATCTCTCACCAACAGGAGCATTAATCACCAGAGTTATCTTGCCATTTGTATTGATGCCTGCAAACTGCTGGACACACAAGGAGCTCTGCAGCAGGTACTTTAAAATCCATAAGTGATTTGTAAACACAGTGCCCCCGGGGTCGGTGCCAGGTGAGGCTGCACCAGTTACACCGCCCTAAAGCCGGTCCTGAGTGACAAATGGTGTCATGTGGCCTTGCCAGTTTGTCTTTTAATACTTCTGGTGGGGTCTCCGTTTTTCTGTAGTGGGTTTACCCCACCCCACTTGATTGATGTGTGGTATGGTGAGGGGCTGTCCTTTTTTCTTCTTGCTGGAACTTGATCCTTTCTACAAGTGGGAAGCCTTTGTCCTTGAGGGGTGTTCTTCTCACTCAATGGCGAGATCGCTGCCATATGTTCCACTTGGCACGTTTTTTGCGCTGCAGTATTTTCTGGCCCCTAACTCATGGCAGGGGTGTTGAGACCTTCTTGGGTGGCCCTGACTCCTTTACTAGACACTACAGGATTTCAGTTATGGAGCTTATATCCAATGTGTGTTGGATGATTGTCCTCTTGTGCATTGTGCCCTTGGCCCTTGCTGAGCTTGAGGTTTGAGTGTTTGGCCCTCTGGGTGCACTCACTCTTTTTAGGTCTCGCACTCCGAGGCATCAAGTAATCAGTATTACTAGTGAAACTCCACCCATTGCGTTTCTCTTTGTTTTGTCGTTTGCCATTGGTGAAATCTGGCATTGCTCTTCTTATCTCGCTCATTGTTGGCTAATGGTCCGATGCGTCACTTTCGTTTTCTTCCGTTTCTGGAGGAAGCAGCATTGACCAACTACAGTTAACTTACGCTGCAGGGCGGTATCTTTTAATGCAGGGACTACTTCTTGTGTTGCACGGCCGCTTTACCTCGTGTGGCGGCAGGGTTAGTCTCTGCACGGGATAGCGACTCACTGGCTACCCCTTCTAATGATGCCATCTCATTTGCCGAACATCCCTTTTTAAGCGAAAACGTTCAAACTGTTTTCTCCTTTATGTAATACTCCGCATTTCAGCACAGCTCGAAGGGAAAATATATACGTTTTCTGCATAACGCCTCTTCAGGGTAGAAAGCGCTATATAAAGTGAACTCTTTTTCACGAATGCTCCTACCTGCATGCATTTCAGTAGGCAGCTGGACACCAGCCTTCTATGCATATTTTGTGATATCAGTAGGTGACGGCCGCTTTCCTCGTGTGGCGGCAGGTTAGTCTCTAATCTTTTTCCTTTGGCTCCTGGTCTGTGTGGTGAAGGATGGAAATACTGCATCAGTACCGGGAGATGTAAGACTTTACCAACCAGCTGAAGACTTTCGGGGACTGGCCCTTCGCGGAGAACTGCATGTGTACCCCAGAAAATGTAAGTGCCTCCAAAACCTGCACCTCAACTCCTGGAGGTAGCCTCTGGGTTGGATGGAGCTGTGAGCGGGGTAGATGTTCGGGTGAGCAGCTTACTACGTGTCCCGAGGACACAACCTTGTTTGCCGTGGGCTGTCGTTTGCTAATGCAATGCATTTTGGGAGTTGTAGTCTTTATTCGGTTAACTGAACGGACGTACCTGGTAGCACAAGTTGTAAAATCAAAGTCCTGGACTGCACTAAGGCACCTCAATGTCCCTCTGATCCCAAATGTGAACTCTTGGTGTCTCTTTCCTTTGCACCTCCCTCGTGCTTTCGGCAGGCGGAGTCGGAGACCACGGGTGCTTTAAACACTGGCTATTTAAACCATTAGACGTTTATAAGGGAAGTGAGACTAAGTTATTGTAAATGTAAGTATGCCACAATTCCTCCTGTGCTGCTCCTGGTACTGCTTACAAGGGGGGGGGGTGTAATGTCCTAGATGTATCCAGAGTCGGTGTGACGTCATCATGGCATGTCATTGGCAGGTATCACCCTTCCTTAAGGCGCGGGCGGTCTTCACACAGAGGTTTGATGGCACTTCTGCCCCTTTGTGCTCGTTTCACTCCTTGCAGTGGGTTCGTTAATGATGGTGATAACACACGTCGGCGTCTGTACCCCAGCCCGCGCTACATCCGTCCACCCCCGGGGGTTGTAGTTACCTGTGTACCTGTGGGAGGGCTTCAAGAGAGGGAGGTGGGGGTGGATGGGTTGGGCATTCTTGCCAGGGCTGCTGGTGGCCCCCCCGTCCGGCCCTGGCTTCGCCCACATCGGGGGCCGCCTTCAAATTACAAACCGCTTCTGGCAGCCCGTATACAAGAACCAACAGCCCCACCCTCTAGGGGTTACGAAGTCATGTCATGTATGACAACAACAGACCAGCTCTTGAGTTCACTAAAAAAAAAGCATTTGCAATGCAATAGGTCTCGCATTTACGCGAGTTTAAGCTATTGGCATTGTAAATGACAATGCCTTTTATTTATGTTTTAAAAATAAAAATAAAAGGCACTGACATTTACAATGTCAATAGCTCAAAGTCGCGTAAATGCGAGACCTATTGCATTGCAAATGCTTGTTTGTTCATGCTTTGCCTCTCTCCTTCTCCAATTACTGTGTGCCTTTTAATGTGTGTGGATGCTGTGTGCTGCCTTTTTGTGTTTCTTTGTTCTTGCAGATCATGTGAAACACCATATTATGTGTTGCGGGTCTTTTGAAGGTAGTGTGTTCTTTAGCTTGCTCTCTCTCTGGGACTTGTGCCCTTTGTGGCCCCACTCTGCTCCTGCAGTATGGCGGGATTGCAGTATTAGTGCCTTATTTCTGTGCTGCAATACTTTCTTGGGCTTTGATGCGAGTCATGGCTTCCTCTACTTCTCCTGTCTGCTGATCCTCTGATCGGTCCCTCTCCTGGGGGCTTCTGATGGCTCCTTTGGGGTTCTGTGGTTCAAGTTGCCTGATGGGCTTTTGACTTGGGGAGTGGATTGCCCTGGTCATGCTTCTTCTGGTTGTTCTGCTCTTTCTTATTCGGCCCTCAAGAAGATGGGTTCTGGTGGTATTCTTCCCCTGTATTCTCTGTTGGGCTGGGTGTTTGTCCTTACTTGGAATTGCTTTGCCTTCTCTTGTGTGCCTTCTTGTGGGGGCTTTATGTTTCCTCTAACATTTTTTGGTGTGGGTTTGATCACAAACTTGATATGTGCTCCCAGCTGGACACTGGGCAGGGCTGAACCTGCATGTGACTGGGCTGTTTGGTTCTGTGCTTCAGGTTCTCTGTGTGAGAAGTTGGCCTGGCATATGCTGTCCACTAGTTATATTGGGCACCTTGCACCAGTCCAAACGACCTTTATTGATGATAGGTTTAAAGACAACCTTTATTGAAAGCTATCCTAGTGGTAGCTATGGAGAGCAGCCTTCAGGCTAAGTCTTGAAGGAGTGTTAAGCTGTTTGTTTTACCAGTGATAAGCTCATGAATGACCAAATGAAAGGAGAACCACACCAGGTATATATATAAAATATATGTATTTATTACTAAACACTACCCAATTGTCTCTTTATGAGGCTAGAGGTCAAAGTACACAAGTTACAAGTCAAATAGCACAGTAAATTAGCACAATATACGATTAGCCCTAGGGGCGTACCAAACCATATATTAAGAAAGTGGTATAAGAACCACGACTTAAGTAGACACAAGGCCTAGAGCCTGTAGAATCGCTGGGACCCCAAGGAACCACCCAAGGTAGTGACACAGGGGACCCACGGGGGCTGTGTGCAGTGTGTGAACACAGCCGCGAGCTCCGTTAAAGTCTATGGGAAAGTCGCGGTAAGAGATTTAGAGTTAAAGGACACTTAGAAATGGACTAGGACCAAACCCTCTTGGACTTAGACAGTTCTAGGGTCAACACCCACGGGAGCACCAGAGTACTCGAGTTACCTCACCCAGGGAAGCCGGGTGCATAGGTGGCAAATGGTGTCGGGTCGCGTCGTTGTTTTCAATGGCAGCCTGCCACGAAGTGCTGCTGCCGGGAGGAGGCGAAGTGTCCGAAGAGATCCAAGCCTGGATCGGGGATGAGAAGAACCTGAAAGCAGAGGGGACAGAGTCTGGGTCACTTGCCAGTGACCAGGGGCACGATAGTCGAATGCCCACCGATGTCGGGTGCTTCAGGTGAAAGAGGTGAAGCTTGACTCTTCAGCCACGAGGACCAGGAGGCGTCGACGACAACCAGGAGCTGGATTCGAGCTGTCCCACGAAGGATGTCGAGTGCTGCAGCGTTGGTGTCCGGATTGAACACAACAAGCCTTGGCAACAGCAACCCACGCAGAAAGGAGAAAGATGCTTCGGAGCAGACCAGCAAGGTCTGAGGGACTCACCATTTGGTGGGGAGTTAGGGCACATCTGGAGCAACCAGAAACGCCCAAAGAACATCAGAGTTGCCTTCCCAGGGACCCACCAGCCGACGGACCAGGGATCGCGAAGGAGCCCCAAGTGGAAATGCAGGAAGCGGGCCCACGGAACCCTCGTGGAGTGTAGGCTCACAATCTTCGAAGCAAATGGTGCTCGGGGCCTGGGCTACGAGTAACCCAAAGCAGGACTTCAGGAGTCGTCGAGAAGTCAATGCACTAGCAAATGTGCACGGTGACCAGGAGGTCCGGTTCCACGCTACTCACGAGGGCTGAGGGTCTCAGCTTTGCTGGGGACTCGGGTCGGCCTCTGAGATGTCTGGAAATCCTCTTCCTGGGCTGCAAGTACTTCGGAGTCCGGCGGGAGCTTCGGAGATGCAGCCCGGCAAATGCTTCGTTGGTGCCTGCCAAGCAGGGGAGTCACTCCTTGACCCCAAGGGAGATTTCTTCAGTCCTCTAGTCTTGAGTAGAGCGTCGAAGTTCCAGGATTCAGTTGCAGAGTTTCGTCCAGGGATATCTAAAGTCCTGTTGCCAGGGTTCCCTTACTTATACTAAAGAAGGGGGTTGGACTAACTCTGGGAACCCACCTATGGGAGGTTTGGAAAGAGGGGTGGCTACACCCATTTCCTTTGTCTAGTTTCGCGCCAGAGCAGGGGCTGGTAGCCCCTGCAACCGATTTGAACTGGGGTATGCACGAGGGCACCAAATGTGCCCCCAGTGCAGGACTTCAAAGCACTCAGAGGGTGCACCCACCCAGCCCCAATCCACTAAGGCCTGTCTGGGAGGTGGTAACACCTCCCTGCGACAGGAAACCTATTGTCCAGGCCTCCCCTGCCGGAGGTTCGGTCAGCAGCAGGAGGCCAGACTCGTGTCTGTGGCTGCAGCATCCATTTTGTGATGCCAGGCTCTGTTTAGTTGGTACCGGGTATACCGGTGCTGTCATGTCTTTCCCTCTAGAAGGGTGGGATCAACTGGTGTGGGGGTATGATTCCAAGGTGTTTGACACCAAACACGACATGTTTCCGTGCAGCCATCCCAAAGTTAGCATTTACCGTTTAGATATAATGCACTTAAGAGTATATGGTCAGGCTGCACCACAGACAACCCCGGAGAGGAGATTCCGAAGGCTGCAGAGGGGCTCTGCTCATGCAGGGGCACCCTCTCACATAAAACCAAGCACCCTGCCTTCAGGATTGATAAGGCCTGCCATAGGGGTGACTGATAGGTTTCTATGTGCAGTGTTAGGTGAGATATAGTGAACCTATATCTCTGTAAGGGTGCATGCACCACCTTACTCAGGCTGCAGTAGCAGTCCTGTGGTGTCATTTTGGAGGGCCTTCCAGGGTGGTACAATACATGCTTCAACCCCTGGTAGGCCTCTGGGGTACCTATGCCCTGGGTACATAGTATACCATATACTAGGGACTTATAAGGGTACCCCAGAATCCAATCTGAAGTGTACTTAAGGTACAGGGAATCAATTTAGAGAGGAAGCAGCTAGGCTGGGGTCCTGGATAGCAGGGCCCCAGCCAGACTAAAGTCGAAAAACAGTGATACACCAGCAAAAAGTGGGGGTAACCATAAGAGGCAGATCCTACTCTCCTACACAACCCCCCAAACGCAGGGACATTAAACTAACCTTGACCAGTTAAGTCTTCATGTTCTAAGTGGAAATATCTGGAGAGTCCATCTGCATTGGCATGGTTACTCCCAGGTCTATGTTCCACTGTATAGTCCATCCCCAGTAGGGAAATGGACCACCTCAAAAGTTTGGGGTTTTCACCCTTCATCTGTTTTAGCCATAAGAGGGGCTTATGGTTTGTCTGAACAAGGAAGTGAGTGCCAAACAAGTATGGCCTCAGCTTCTTCAGAGCCCAAACCACAGCAAAGGCCTCCCTCTCAATGGCTGACCAACGTTTCTCTCTGGGGTTCAGCCTTCTGCTAATAAAAGCTACTGGCTGATCCTGACCTTCATCATTCAACTGTGATAGTACAGCCCCTACCCCCAACTCAGATGCATCTGTTTGCACAATGAACTTTTTGGAGTAATCAGGACTTTGCAGAATGGGAGCAGTGCACATGGCCTGCTTCAGGTCATCAAATGCCTTTTGACAGCTAACTGTCCACTGAACCTTTTGGGCATTTTCTTAGAGGTTAAGTCATTCAGGGGTGTCACTATTGATCCATACCCCTTGACAAATCTTCTGTAGTACCCAGTCAGGCCTAAAAAGGCTCTCACCTGAGTCTGGGTAGTTGGAGCAACCCAGTCCATGATGGTCTGGATCTTGCTCTGCAATGGTTGAACCTGGCCTCCACCCACAAGGTGGCCCAGGTACACAACCTGACTCTGCCCTATCTGGCACTTTGTGGCCTTGATAGTTAGGCCTGCCTTCTGCAGGGCCTCCAAAACATTTCTGAGGTGGACCAGGTGATCCTCCCAGGTGGCGCTAAAGACAGCAATATCATCTAGATATGCTGCACTATAGGCTTCCAGACCTGTAAGGACTGTGTTCACCAACCTCTGAAAAGTGGCAGGTGCATTTTTCAAACCAAAGGGCATCACCACAAATTGGTAAAGCCCACCAGGGGCAGAAAATGCAGTTTTTGGCTTTGCATCATCAGCTAGTCTGATCTGCCAGTAGCCAGCTGTGAGGTCAAATGTGCTTAGATACTTGGCTGAGGCCAAAGTGTCTATTAGCTCATCTGCCCTGGGGATTGGATGGGCATCAGTCCTAGTGACTGCATTGAGGCCTCTGTAGTCCACACACAACCTCATCTCTCTCTTACCATCTTTGGTGTGAGGTTTTGGCACCAGGACCACTGGACTAGCCCAAGGGCTATCCGAAGGCTCAATGACACCCAGTTCCAACATTTTCTGGACTTCTGTCCTGATACAGTCCCTGACCTGGTCAGGTTGCCTGTAAATCTTACTTTTAACAGGCAGACTGTCCCCAGTGTCCACTTCATGAGTGCACCAGGTGGTCTGACTTGGAGTCAGAGAAAACATGTGTCTGAACTGATTGAGCACCTGTCTACAATCAGTTTGCTGCTGGGCAGTGAGGCTGCCT
The DNA here is from genome assembly GCA_963921515.1 of Calotriton arnoldi. Classification (NCBI taxonomy): domain Eukaryota; kingdom Metazoa; phylum Chordata; class Amphibia; order Caudata; family Salamandridae; genus Calotriton; species Calotriton arnoldi. Next base: position 1,864,979 of record CAWUFW010002410.1, read on the forward strand.
GCCAAGGCTACACCATCTACTGACCCATTATCAGGGTTCTGTGAGAGCAGGTCAGGGAGAGGGTCACTCTCCTCCTCCTGTCCCTCATCAGTTGCCATGAGCAAGCCCATGTCAGCCCTGTCCACATATGGCTTCAGCCTGTTGACATGGAGCACCCTGTGGGGGCTCCTGGGAGTTCCCACCCTTCTGCTCAACAATGGTATGGGGGCCACTCCACTTGTCTTGGAGGGCTGCTGGGGCCACTGGCTCCAACACCCACACCTTCTGCCCTGGCTGGCAGCACAGCCTTTTGGTCATGCCAGGCTTTCTGTAATTCCTGGCTAGCCTCAAGGTTTTTGGTTGCCTTTTTCATGTACTCAGCCATCCTGGAGCGGAGACCAAGTACATAGTCCACTATGTCCTGTTTAGTGGGTTTGAGAACTAATTCCCAACCTTCCTTCACCAGACACAATGGACCCCTGACAGGATGGCCAAACAAAAGTTCAAAAGGGCTGTAGCCAACCCCCTTTTGAGGCACCTCCCTGTATGCAAATAAAAGGCAGGGCAAGAGTATGTCCCATCTTCGCCTAAGCTTTTCTGGGAGCCCTTTAATCATGCCCTTCAAGGTTTTGTTGAATCTCTCAACTAAACCATTGCATTGTGGGTGATAGGGTGTGGTGAACTTATTAGTCACTCCACACTCCTTCCAGGTTGCAGTCAAGTAACTGGACATAAAGTTTGCACCTCTCTCAGACACTACCTCCTTAGGAAAGCCCACTCTTGAGAAAATTCCCTGGAGGGCCCTTGCCACCACAGGGGCTGTAGTGGTCCTAAGGGGAATGGCTTCTGGGTACCTGGTGGCATGGTCCACCACCATCAGGATAAACCTGTGCCCAGATGCTGTTTGGGGATCCATTGGACCAACTATGTCAATCCCCACCCTCTCAAAGGGAACCCCCACCACAGGTAGTGGTATCAGGGGGGCCTTTGTGGTGCCACCTGCCTTCCCACTGGCTTGGCAGGTTACACAGGAGCGACAAAACTCCTTGGTGTCTTCAGACATGTGGGGCCAGTGAAAGTGAGGGACAATTCTGTCCCAAGTCTTGTTCTGGCCCAAGTGACCTGCTAAGGGAATATCATGGGCTAGTGTCAATAAGAAGCCCCTGAACTTCAGAGGTATGACCAACCTCCTGGCTGCTCCAGGCTTGGGGTCTCTACTCTCTGAGTACAGGAGTCCATCATCCCAATATATCTTATGGGTGCTACTAGCATTCCCAGCAGCCTCAGCAGCAGCTTGCTGTCTGAGGGGTTCAAGAGAGGGGCAGTTCAGCTGCTCCTGGCTCAGATCTGCCCTGGAAGGGCCCCCTGTCCCCAAGAACTCAACCTGATCAGGTTCAAGCTCCTCTGGGACAGTTCCTTCTTCAGGCCTGAGATCATCTTCCTCAAAAGACTGATCTGCTTCCTGAGCCAAGGGGAAAGGCAGTGCCTTAACCCTACTGCTCCTTCTCTTGGGAGGCACCTGGTCCATTGTTCCAGAATCCAGGGCCTGTTCAGCTTTTGACATTTTGGCCTGTGACCTAGTCACAGCAAACACATGTGCAGGGATCCCTAACATTTCTGCATGTTTCCTGAGCTCCACCTCTGCCCAAGCTGAGGTTTCAAGATCATTGCCAAGCAAGCATTCAACTGGTAGGTCTGCACTCACCACAACCTTCTTAAGGCCAGTTACCCCTCCCCAGGAGAAGTTAACAACTGCCAGAGAATGGTCTGTTCTGACATTGCTAGCATTGGTCACTTGGTACATTTCACCAAGTATAATCTGCCCAGGATCCACAAGATCTTTTGTCACCATGGTGACACTTGCTCCTGTGTCCCTGAATGCCAAAGCCTCTCTTCCATTAATTAAAGGCTGCTGTCTGTATTTGCCCAAATTATTGGGACTCACAAAGGGGGACATATCCATGCCCCCATCACAGACTAGGACAGCCTGAGTTGGCACTCTGACTAGGCCAGAGCCCATCTCAGTACCCAGGGTCAACCCTACTAAACCCTTATTCTGAGTGTTTCCACCACCATTTGTAGCTGGACTAGGGGGAACAGTTGCCTTAGGGGCAATGGTGGCTGGATTAGAGTCTTTGGACTTGGTGCAATCACTTGTCCAGTGAGTCTTCTGCTTACAGATTTTGCACCATGGTTTCTTTTGGCCTTTTCCTTTAGTAGATTGGGGTACCCCACCAGATGCAGATTTTTGGGGACCTTGAGAAGACTTCTGCTCTTTACCCTTTTCCCCACCCTTGTCAGAGTTTTTGGAATCTTGCTTCTTCTGGTCACCACCTTGGTTCTGTACTTTCTGCTTCACCCTGGTTCTGACCCATTTGTCTGCCTTCTTTCCCAATTCTTGGGGAGAGGTCAGATCAGAGTCAACCAGGTACTGATGTAGCAACTGATTCTGACAGTTAAGAATCTGCTCCCTCATGATTAAATTATACAATCCTTTGAAATCACACACCTTACTGCCAAGTAACCAGCCTTCCAGAGCCTTGGTAGCACAATCTACAAAGTCCACCCAGTCCTGTGTCTGTGCCTTTTGGGTATCTCTGAACTTTAACCTGTATTGCTCAGTGGTTAGGCCAAACCCATCTATCAGGGCACTCTTCAGGACTTGGTAATCATCAGCATCCTCTTCTCTTACAGTGAGGAGCTTGTCTCTACCTTTGTCTGCAAAGGAGAGCCACAAGATTGCTGCCCACTGCTCCTGGGGGACCCTCTGAACTTTACAGGCCCTCTCCAGTGCAGTAATCCATTTGTGGATGTCATCCCCACTCTGGTAGGGAGGGACAATCTTGCTCAGGTTTCTATGGTCATAAGACCTTTCCCTACCACTAGAGAAGTTGCTGCCACCATGGGACTCTAGTCCCAACTTTCTTCTTTGTCTATGAAGCTCTAGGGACTCCCTGTCTATAGCCAGCTGCTCTCTTCTGATCCTAAGCTGAGCTTCTTCATACTGGAGCAGTCTCTTTTTCCTTTCATTAGAGGGTTCCCTCCTATGAGAGGAAACAGAGGTCCCTACTGAGGTGTCAGAATGGTTGGACTCCTGAGAAGGAGATCTGGACCTTCTAGGCACACTCACAACTCTTCCTGGTGGGACAAAGGGGAGGTCATTCTGATCCTCCTCCTCATCTGCAGGAGGAGCTGGATTGTCCAGGGCAAGATCATTTTCATCTTCCTGGCCAGTTTCAGAGGTCAGGTCCTGGGTATTTTCACCCCTGGTCCCTTCCTCATCTTCGGCCCCACCCTCTCTGCCTACCCCTGCAGACCCTATGGGTCTTCTGAGATCATCCAGCAGAAGCATCTCCATGAGACGTTGGGTGTTGGCACTTTTGCCTGTCTTCAGCTTCCTAATCTTGCACAACTCTCTCAATTCCAAGAATGGGAGGTTGTCATATTTGGAGGGTAGGAGCCCATTGGTTCCTGGCAGGGACCTACTGGTTCCTGGCCCTGAAGACATCACTAGTGAGGTGTGGTGTATGCACTACCTACCCTAGTGTGGCCTACTAAACTCTCTTGAGTTGTAGAAAGGGTGTGCTAAGCCCTTGACACACAACTCTAAGTTCAGTAGAACTTACTGTATTTGTAAGCTTGAATTTATATGTATCTGAGGTACCTTTAGTGGTTTTCAGTTGATCACACACTTGAGATTATCTGGTAAAACAAAGGCAAGCTTGAATCCAACCGCTGCACACCAATGTGAGAAGTTGGCCTGGCATATGCTGTCCACTAGTTATAGTGGGCACCTTGCACCAGTCCAAACGACCTTTATTGATGATAGGTTTAAAGACAGCCTTTATTGAAAGCTATCCTAGTGGTAGCTATGGAGAGCAGCCTTCAGGCTAAGTCTTGAAGGAGTGTTAAGCTGTTTGTTTTACCTGTGATAAGCTCATGAATGACCAAATGAAAGGAGAACCACACCAGGTATATATATAAAATATATGTATTTATTACTAAACACTACCCAATAGTCTCTTTATGAGGCTAGAGGTCAAAGTACACAAGTTACAAGTCAAATAGCACAGTAAATTAGCACAATATACGATTAGCCCTAGGGGCGTACCAAACCATATATTAAGAAAGTGGTATAAGAACCACGACTTAAGTAGACACAAGGCCTAGAGCCTGTAGAATCGCTGGGACCCCAAGGAACCACCCAAGGTAGTGACACAGGGGACCCACGGGGGCTGTGTGCAGTGTCTGAACACAGCCGCGAGCTCCGTTAAAGTCTATGGGAAAGTCGCGGTAAGAGATTTAGGGCCAGATGTAGGTGGCCAAATAGCGAGCGCTAACGCTGAAATTCGCAGAATTTCAGCGTTTGCGATCGCTATTTGGCTGCGAGCAATGTAGGTGAGTTTAAACCTACTAGCAAAATAAGGAATCGCAAAATTGCGATTCCTTATTTTGCTCTTGCATTTAAGGAATCGCAAATTGCGATTCATTAAATGCAATGTAAGTAGCACAAAAGAAAGTGCACTTTAGCCTTAAGGAATCGCTAATTACCACCAACTTCAAGTTGGTGGTAATTAGCAATTTCCTTTAAAAAGCACTTTTTGCTTTTTTAAAGTGCCATGTGGCACACATTCATGCCCTTAGGGCATGTATGTGCGCCACATGTGCACACATGCACATTTCAGGGGTGCAACAGGGTGTCCTTTTGACACCCTGGCACCCTTGAAATAGCTCCCGCTATTTGCGATTTTTTAATAGCGAATCGCAAATAGTGAATATCTTCCCATTCATTCCTATGGGCCTCCTAGCCCATAGGAATGAATGGGTAGGTATTCCTTATTAACGAATCTCAATTTGCGATTCGTTATTAAGGAATATTAAGGAATTGCTAATATTTAAGCGATTCCTACCTACATTCAATTTTGCGAGTCCTTAATAGCGAATCGGTAAAATTCGCTATTAAGGACTCGCAAATTTGATTTTACCTACATCTGGCCCTTAGAGTTAAAGGACACTTAGAAATGGACTAGGACCAAACCCTCTTGGACTTGGACAGTTCTAGGGTCAACACCCACGGGACCACCGGAGTACTCGAAGCCGAAGGGAAGCCGGGTGCATAGGTGGCAAATGGTGTTGGGTCGCGTCGTCGTTTTCAATGGCAGCCTGCCACGAAGTGCTGCTGCCGGGAGGAGGCGAAGTGTCCGAAGAGATCCAAGCCTGGTTCGGGGATGAGAAGAACCTGAAAGCAGAGGGGACAGAGTCTGGGTCACTTGCCAGTGACCAGGGGCACGATAGTTGAATGCCCACCGAAGTCGGGTGTTTCAGGTGAAAGAGGTGAAGCTTGACTCTTCAGCCACGAGGACCAGGAGGCGCCGACGACGACCAGGAGCTGGATTCGAGCTCTCCCACGAAGGATGTCGAGTGCTGCAGCGTTGGTGTCCGGATTGAACACAACAAGCCTTGGCAACAGCAACTCACGCAGAAAGGAAAAAGATGCTTTGGAGCAGACCAGCAAGGTCTGAGGGACTCACCACTTAGTGGGGAGTTAGGGCACGTCTGGAGCAACCAGAAACGCCCAAAGAACATCAGAGTTGCCTTCACAGGGACCCACCAGTCGACGGACCAGGGATCGCGAAGGAGCCCCAAGCGGAAATGCAGGAAGCGGGCCCACGGAACACTCGTGGAGTGTAGGCTCACAATCTTCGGTGCAAATGGTGCTCGGGGCCTGGGCTACGAGTAACCCAAAGCAGGACTTCAGGAGTCGTCAATGCACTAGCAAATGTGCACGGTGACCAGGAGGTCCGGTTCCATGCTACTCACGAGGGCTGCGGGTCTCAGCTTTGCTGGGGACTCGGGTCGGCCTCTGAGATGTCTGGAAATCCTCTTCCTGGGCTGCAAGTACTTCGGAGTCCGGCGGGAGCTTCGGAGATGCAGACCGGCAAATGCTTTGTTGGTGCCTGCCAAGCAGGGGAGTCACTCCTTGACCCCAAGGGAGATTTCTTCAGTCCTCTAGTCTTGAGTAGAGCGTCGAAGTTCCAGGATTCAGTTGCAGAGTTTCGTCCAGGGATATCTAAAGTCCTGTTGCCAGGGTTCCCTTACTTATACTAAAGAAGGGGGTTGGACAAACTTTAGGGACCCACCTATGGGAGGGTTTGGAAAGTGGGGTGGCTACACCCATTTCCTTTGTCCAGTTTCGCGCCAGAGCAGGGGCTGGTAGCCCCTGCAACCGGTTTGAACTGGGGTATGCACGAGGGCACCAAATGTGCCCCCAGTGCAGGACTTCAAAGCACTCAGAGAGTGCACCCACCCAGCCCCAATCCACTAAGGCCTGTCTGGGAGGTGGTAACACCTCCCTGCGACAGGAAACCTTTTGTCCAGGCCTCCCCTGACGGAGTTTCTGTCAGCAGCAGGAGGCCAGACTCGTGTCTGTGGCTGCAGCATCCATTTTGTGATGCCAGGCTCTGTTTAGTTGGTACTGGGTATACCGGTGCTGTCATGTCTTTCCCTCTAGAAGGGTGGGATCATACTCCCACACCAGTTACTGGTGTGGGGGTATGATTCCAAGGTGTTTGACACCAAACACGACATGTTTCCGTGCAGCCATCCCAAAGTTAGCATTTACCGTTTAGATATAATGCACTTAAGAGTATATGGTCAGGCTGCACCACAGACAACCCCGGAGAGGAGATTCCGAAGGCTGCATAGGGGCTCTGCTCATGCTGGGGCACCCTCTCACATAAAACCAAGCACCCTGCCTTCAGGATTGATAAGGCCTGCCATAGGGGTGACTGATAGGTTTCTATGTGCAGTGTTAGGTGAGATATAGTGAACCTATATCTCTGTAAGGGGTGCATGCACCACCGTACTCAGGCTACAGTAGCAGTCCTGTGGTGTAATTTTGGAGGGCCTTCCAGGGGTGGCACGATACATGCTTCAACCCCTGGTAGGCCTCTGGGGTACCTATGCCCTGGGTACATAGTATACCATATACTAGGGACTTATAAGGGTACCCCAGAATCCAATTTGAAGTGTACTTAAGGTACAGGGAATCAATTTAGAGAGGAAGCAGCTAGGCTGGGGTCTTGGATAGCAGGGCCCCAGCCAGACTAAAGTCGAAAAACAGTGATACACCAGCAAAAAGTGGAGGTAACCATAAGAGGCAGATCCTACTCTCCTACACTCTGGTGTTTCATTGACTCATTTGTCTTCTTTTCTGGAAGTCATTCACTTGGCTCCCCTCATCTGTGCCCTGTTATTAGTCATCATGTCTTGATGCATGATATGCCCTGTCCTGCTCATTCTGCGAGGTGTATTTCCCCCTGGGCCTTCTTGGGGATTTTTGCCCTGGAATGTCTGTTCTTCTGGGCTGGGATGTACTTTCTCTGTGTCGGACTCTGTTCTGCTGCCACCTGTGGTGACTTTGGACCAGCTTTTCGCTGTTATCTTTGGTTCATCTTTGGTATCTAGCCAGGGCTACTGTCCTTTTGTGGCCAGTTTTTGTGCTTTTTGTGCATGTGTGTGCCCCCCTCCCGCACTCCTAAGGGTAAGTGATCAATTTAAAAGGCACACTCAACACAATATTGCAGAGTATATTCTTGTGACAAAGGACCAATATTTTTGTTGCATCCTTAAGAAAGCCTGTATGCGTGGCCGTCTTTACCTTTGGTAACACAAAACAAAATAATATAAATAAACCATATTTTTGAGCCCCCGAAGTCAAAGAAATAAGCATGCAAGGGTGATTAGTGAATATCACTGCGTATTAGTCAAACTCTAAGGTATCCAAGTGGTAAGTATTTCCTAAACAAAAAAGCCATTAATAAGTAATTAAAATGTTAGTGTGTCAGCAGAGTAAATAAATCAAAGAACCCACACTGGTTGTCAGGCTACAATTCACATCAGCAGTCCAACAAAATAATTACTTAATGTACCATCACCAAAACCACATGAGAACACGTATGGGAATATGTAACTATCATTGAAATACCTAAAATTGATGGGCAAGTCATCCAAGCAATGGCAAATCATGAATAACATATGAAGCCAAATGGCTGAATGGGGCTGCCTCAAACCCACCCTCTCTGTACTATTGCTTTGTATATATTTTTTAAATAGATAACACAAGTTCTTCTAGACACTTACACTGCTTAATAAACTGACTTAAAACTGAATTCTAATGCATGTTCTGTTTTCGTTTGTGCATTGAATAGGGCACAAGTTGACAAATTGATCTGTTTATAGTTAATTATTGGGTTTTACATAACATCACTCTGCTGTCTTACTAAAACTTCATGTAGACAGCAGAAAAAGTGACGAGGGACTTGCTTCAATATAACTCAGTCTTTGGTAGTTACTGAGGATGGATTCCAAACCAATGTGTCATTATAGAAAGGAAACATTCAAATCAACATCTACCCTGATCCAAGTAAGAAGTAGTTCTTGAGGTCAATTTGAGAAACTATAACATTGACAATATCCCACACAGAACAGGTGTCATAACAAAACATATGTGAGGGGTCATAAATGTTTTACTTGTGCATGTTCTTGGCAGATACAAAACTTATACAAAATATATATGCCCTAATTCACAAAGGCCTACCTGTACAGGCCTTCAGTTAAGCACACATAGCTGAATGTTTAGTAGATACGTACTACACAAGGGTTGTGTTATACATTTCTAGTTCCATTCCGTTACTAGGAGTAGAACTACAAATTAACCACTTCAGAGGACAACCCCTCATTTCCCATCTTGTGCAATGCATTATTGCTGTCTATTCTGAGGCAATGACCAGGGGTCTGCTGACCTCAGCCAGAGCCCATCCCTCTGTCGACATGAGTGGCAGGATCCCATGCAATATGAATGGGGGTAATCATCCAATAATTATGTATACAAAGAGGACCATACAGTACTTTCCTTTTACTGCCTGTGAACTCCAAGAGGCGTATTTACTGTTCTAACGCCACTACTGGAACCTTGCGGGAAAAGTTGAAAATTCCACAGGTATTTTATGAAATGGTGGAAAAGTGGAATTGTGCATTCAGAAATGCTGCCCTGAGAGCACCACTCAAGGCAAAAAAACTAGGAATACCACATTGTGGTCCAAAATGTGCCTCAAGCATCCTGATCGGCATTTCATAAACGCACATTGGTTCACATTCTCCATTGACAACCATCAATTCATCAAATCCAGATTGTGTAGAAACATTCCTTGATTAGAGTAAAAAAAACAATGGCCCCTTGCTACTAATGTGGGTTCCTAGGGCAGGGAAATTACTATATTTAAGAAAAAAAACCCTAGGTAACTATTGGTCTATGTAATATATAAGACCTAACAAAACACAAAAATGATATTAAGGACTCAATGTGTATATCAAATCATTAAAAAATTCATTTATTTGATACAAAATTCTTAAAATTCATCCTAGTGGATATTCCAATAATTATAGAAAGACAAATACAACATCTCAACATGACTTTAACGAAGGCAACACAAAAATTTTAATCAAAAGGCAGACATATTTTCAAAATGTAAAGATAGATTATAATAACAGAATTGCAAATTCACTGGTTAGAAAACATAAAGTAAATATGATGAATGAACAAATAGATGAAGTGGCTAAATGGTCGATCTTCTTAATGTCCACGCGCGTTTCAGCGTGCTTGACGCCTTCATCAGGAAAGCCACAATGATTCCTAAGTTTAAAAACAAGAAAACGTACACTGAGTCCTTAAGAAAGCAACATCTATTCCCATATTAAAAATGCTATCGTCTCCCAGTGCAAAAATAGGAAAGAAAAAATATATTAAAAAACTGTCCTTCACCTGGAAAAGTGTTCAGTGCTTAGTGCATGTAAGAAGAATACCCAAAGGTAGGGTAGATATTTAATCGGAAAAGAGATGTAGAACACCATGTGAGCTGTGTCTCTACAAAAAGCCAAAAAGATGAGACTAGAAACAGAAGGAGGGAGAAGGGAAGGGAGAATAAAAGTTCCATAAACTTACCATGATGTATCGCATGATACATCATCCCAAAAGGTGTAACTAGTGTTCAATGAAAGTATAAAAGGTTCTGAAACAGATGGACATATGAAGATGTCAGCCTAAATAGACTTTAAAAGTTAGAAGGCTAGCTACTTGAGGGTAAGAAGAGGGAGACAAGAGGATTTACTTCAACGAGTGATTCAAAGTGCTTTAGCCCAAGCAGCTTTATGTCCAGATCAGACCTCAGGATGGAAGAAAGTATATTGGTTCAACTACATAAATATAAAAATGAAATAAAATAAGATGAAGGGTGAAGTCAGATAAGATGGCATCAATTTAGATGGTATATCTGTAAGGGATCTACCTGAATAGTTGTGTATCTGCAACTTGGGAAAAGAATCTTTGCATCATCAATGAAATACAGCTTTGGTTGTAAAAGGGAGTATTTGACGCCCACATAAGAGCCGCTGACGATTACTCCATATAAGAGTAAACACAGGAAAGATAGCATTAACGGGTAGGTTGTTAGAGGACCTGTTACATATGTGAAAAAACAATATAGGGTAATAAATATAAGGTCCACACAATAAATCCAAGTTACTGATCTATTACAAAACGTGTACCCTAAACAGAAATCTATACGGATGATAGGGTGAAGTGATGGGTCTGTATGACAGATTTTCAACCATAATACGTGCAGAAATGGCATGAGGGAGATATACAAATAGTGAATGTCTCCCCCAAAAAGAGTTTTCCAGATCATGTAACGGTAAGGGCATATTGATAAGCAGGTGGTGATTGCAGTCTCAAAGCGTATACACGTTGGCCCAACTGCTGTAAAAAGTATAAGGCTAATGCGTACATAATCCCAGGGGGGGGCTAGGTGAAAAAACCATTGCTAACTATTGTCGCTAATCGTGTGAACAATTACTTGATTGTCAGTCGAAATAGCGGCAATTTACCCGAGACTTGCAGCAAAACGGCATACCTAGCAGTCATGGAACCATTCATATCGCGGCTCAATGGTATTTAAACGCGAGCACGCAACGTGTTGCGTGCATCGCGTGTGACATCAGATGGAACTAGATGCCTGTTAGAATGCTGACTTAGACTCACAGCGGTCTAGAATAGAGAAAAGACTGCAGGAGAATACTAATGATAGAAGTAATGAGATCATGTCATAGTGCAGGTATCGATCTGCGAATCTAAACTCGTTACGTCAGCATAATAAAGAGATTAATGCTGAATATATCTCATCGCTCGGGAATAATGCCTCAAAGCTGATATTTTTATATTTAAATGATGAAAATTGATTCTAGACATGTCAGTCTCTAAACGGAGAAGCTGAGCAGCAAGGGAGTCGCTGCTCAGGATATGGTCTAAGAAAAAATATAATAAGAACGTGATGGGGAGAAAAAACTAGAAAAAGAGGAGGGTAATTATAAAAAAATGGTAACATTTATGAGACCAAATAGATGGCTAAATAGACAGTATATAGATTAGAATCGTCTAATAGCTTCCAACCTGGATCTTTAAGGAAGCATAATGTCTATCAGTGACATATAAGGTTGCATTATAGGCACCTGAAGGTCAAAGAAAGTCCAGAAGGCAACCTCTCAACGGAAATGTCATAACAATTAGTGATGAAAGTTGTACAATATAGCGTTTTCCCATGGCATTTCGCGATTGAGGTCACGTTTATAGGTATCCAGAGTGAAAATCCAGAAGGCCTCTCTCTTTTTACGGATTTCATGGCTTCTATTTTCATCCGTGATTTCTATTTTTCCAATATCAGCCATCTTAGATCGTTGGCTGTATGTTTCTTGTCAAGGTAGTGTTTGACTAGTGGTGCGGTGGTTTTAGAGGTGCGGATTGCTGATCGATGTTCTGTCAGACGGGTGGTTACTGGACGTGAAGTCTCACCTACGAAACCCAAATTGCAAGGGCATAATAAAAGGTAGATCACATTTTTGGTTTTACAGTCAAGAAGTTTTTTTGCTCGAATAGTGTATCCATTGTAGACAAATGTGTTCCCTTCAATCACACTGTGACATGATTTGCATTGTGAACATTTGAATGTACCTCTCATTGGTAATGTGCCATCAATGGATTTCTGGATGAATGACGAACCCTCAGTAAATAGTGAATGTACAATGATATCCTTAATGTTTTTTTGCGACGATGGGCAAATAGAGGTTTTGCAAGTTTATGCTGTTGATCTGGGTCGCTATTAAGGATGTGCCAATTAGAATTGACAATCTGTCTGATGGTTTCATTCATGGTGGAGTGCTTGGTGACACAAACTAGTTGTGTCACTGGAGGGTGATTGCGTGATGTCAGTAGAGAGTCCCTATCATAAAATCTTGCTCTTTTGTAGGATTCTCTAATGAGGCGGTGGGGGTATCCAGGTTGGAAGCTATTAGACGATTCTAATCTATATACTGTCTATTTAGCCACCTATTTGGTCTCATAAACTTTACCATTTTTTTATAATTACCCTCCTCTTTTTCTAGTTCTATCTCCCCATCACATTATTATTATATTTTTTCTTAGACCATATCCTGAGCAGCGACTCCCTTGCTGCTCAGCTTCTCCGTTTCGAAATTGACATGTCTAGAATCAATTTTCATCATTTAAATATAAAAATATCAGCTTTGAGGCATTATTCCCGAGCGATAAGATATATTCAGCATTAATCTATTTATTATGCTGAAGTAACGAGTTTAGATTTGCAGATCGATACCTGCACTATGACATGATCTCATTACTTCTATCATTAGTATTCTCTTGCAGTCTTTTCTCTATTCTAGACCACTGTGAGTCTAAGTCAGCATTCTAGCAGGCGTCTAGTTCCATCTGATGTCACACACACGCGACGCACGCAACACGTTGCATGCTCGCGTTTAAATACCATCGAGCCGCAATATGAATGGTTCCATGAATGCCGGGTATGCCGTTTTGCTGCAAGTCTCAGGTAAATTGCCGCTATATAATTTCGCTCGACAATCAGGTAATTGTTCACACGTTTGGCGACAATAGTTAGCAATGGTTTTTTCACCTAGCACCCCCTGGGATTATGTACGCATTAGCCGTATACTTTTTACAGCAGTTGGGCCAACGTGTATACGCTATGAGACTGCAATCAACACCTGCTTATCAATATGCCCTTACCGTTACATGATATGGAAAACTCTTTTTGGGGGATACATGAGTCACTATTTTTATATCTCCCTCATGCCAATTCTGCACGTATTATGGATGAAAATCTGTCATACAGGCCCATCGCTTCACCCTATCATCCATATAGATTTCTGTTTAGGGTACACGTTTTGAAATAGATCAGTAACTTGGATTTATCGTGTGGACCTTATATTTATTACCCTATATTGTTTTTTCACATATGTAACAGGTCCTCTATCAACCTACCCGTTAAGGCTATCTTTCCTCTGTTTACTCTTATATGGAGTAATCGTCAGCGGCTCTTACGTGGGTGTCAAATACTCCCGCATACAGCCAAAGCTGTATTTCATTGATGATGCAAAGATTATTTTCCCACGTTGCAGATACACAACTATTCAGGTAGATCCCTTACAGATATACCATCTAAATTAATGCCATCTTATCTGACTTCACCCTTCATCTTATTTTATTTCATTTTTATATTTATGTAGATGAACCAATATACTTTCTTCCATCCTGAGGTCTGAGCTGGACATAAAGCTGCTTGGGCTCAAGCACTTTGAATAACTTGTTGAGGTAAATCCTCTTGTCTCCCTCTTCTTACCCTCAATCAGCTAGCCTTCTAACTTTTAAAGTCTATTTAGGCTGACATCTTCATATGTCCATCTGTTTCAGAGCCTTTTATACTCTTCATTGAACATTAGTTACACCCCTTTTGGGAAGATGTATAATGCGATACATCGTGGTAAGTTTACGGAACTTTTATTCTCCCTTCCCTTCTCCCTTCTTCTGTTTCTAGTCTCATCTTTTTGGCTTTTTGTAGAGACACACCTCACATGGTGTTCTACATCTCTTTTCCGATGAAATATCTATCCTACCTTTGGGTATTCTTCTTACATACACTAAGCACTGAACACTTTTCCAGGTGAAGGACGGTTTTTTAATATATTTTTTCTTTATGCACAACTTTTTTATTTCCTATTTTTGCACTGGGAGACAATAGTCCTTTTAATATGGGAATAGGTGTTGCTTTCTTAAGGACTCAGTGTACGTTTTCTTGTTTTTAAACTTAGGAATCATTGTGGCTTTCCTGATGAAGGCGTCCAGCTCGCCGAAACGCGCGTATACATTAAGAAGATCGACCATTTAGCCACTTCACCTATTTGTTCATTCATCAGATTTACTTTATGTTTTCTAACCAGTGAATTTGCAATTCTGTTATTATAATCTATCTTTACATTTTGAAAATATGTCTGCCTTTTGATTAAAATTCTTGTGTTGCCTTCGTTAAAGTCATGTTGAGATGTTGTTGTATTTATGCCTTTCTATAATTATTGGAATATCCACTAGGAGGAATTTTAAGAATTTTGTATCAAATAAAATAATTTTTTAATGATTTGATATACACACTGAGGGGCATATTTACAAGCCCCTTGCGCCACTTTTGCGCTGCCGTTGCGTCACGCATGTGACGCAGCGGCGACGCAAACCATGCGCCGCGTTGCGCTATATTTACAACGTGACGCATCTAGGGAGATGCGTCATGTAGTAAACCCCTGCGCCACATGAAACCTGCGTCAGGTTTCATGTGGGCGTACCGGCGCAGGGGGTTCCGGCGCAGGAACGCCTCGGAAAAGTGACGTAGTGAAATCTACAAGATTTCACGCAGTTACTTTCCGACGCTGGTGCGTCAAATCCTTACGCCTGCTTCAAGCAGGCGTGAGGATTGACGCACTATGTTAGGGATAGGGAAGGTTGGAACAGTGCTGGAGTTGCGTCGCGCTGCGACACAGCTTCAGCACTGCGCCAACCTTCCGCCGGCAGATGCGTCACGCATCTGCTTATCCTTGCGCCACGATGCGCCGCATTGTAAATGCGGCGCATCGGACGTGGCGCAAGGGTAAACTTGCGTGACGCATTTTCCCTGGCGCATCCCTGCTGATATGCAGGGATGCGCCAGGGAACGTAAATATGCCCCTGAGTCCTTAATATCATGTCTGTGTTTTGTTAGGTCTTATATATTACATAGACCAATAGTTACCTAGAAACATTCCTTGATTCCAGGCCAGAAAAAATCTCCCTCCCCAACTGCAACTAAATGTGATTCAAACAAAGTTTTCCCATTGTTTCCATGGTAATAAAGTCTCCCCTTACTCAGACCGGAACATGGGCGACTGCAGCATATTGGCCAAAGGCATATTCCCAGTTTTATCCAGTTTTTGCAATCACAAAACCAACTAAAAGAATTGATTGATATAAAAAGTAATACAAGAATCTAAAAAACACAAATTCACAAAAACAACTTTCCTCTGCATGTATTCCATGTGCAAGTGTACAATTAACCCAGAACACAGTCCTGCAAATCCCAAAGGCAAATTTGAACCAATGCGGTTCCTGAATTTTCAAAACTCTTTTTTAACGGTGAAAATGATACACTAATATCACATTCTCCACTTGCTCCTCGCTTCCTCAATTTTTTCAGTGTTGCTTAATATAGACAGTACTGATTCATGTCATAATGTGTCTGTTCCTTCCTATTTTAATTTCTTTTGATTTTACTCATGCGTGTCACCCCGCCTGTGTAAGTTAAGCAAGTTGGTCCATTCCAAGATGTCATGCTACGAGAATGTATGCAATCCCCGCGTTAGTCTGAGGGTGTTTGTGTCTGCCACATAAAGCTTCCACAAGAATTGCAGTGAATCAGAGATTGTTCTGTTACACCTGGCAAGTGAAATGAGTTGTGCACTAATGAAGGACCAGACAACTGTGTGCCCAACCACCAATGAAATTGTAGTCTCCTCCTCAGCTTGTGTACCCGCTAATGACTACGCCACACACGGAGCTTAGTATAACAAATCTTTATTCGTTTGCATGCGACCGTGAACTCAACATCCTAAACCTGCATCCACTTCACTCCGCTGTTGTATTCCGCTTTAGGTGTCCGTATATAGGTTTTCCTGAAACATGTCCTTATATAGGCACAATTCGCATTGCCCTTAAATAGGCATAGAATCCCAGTCCTTATTTAGGCATTAACCGTGCACTCCAAATACAGGCATGGTCACCGACATCCGTCCACCCTAACGTCACAACGAGTTCTTAGAAACCAGACCCTTAAGCTCTCGGGAGTTCCCCTAGCACAGGACTATTGATTTCTCCAAGAACTCATCTATTATGTATGAACCGTTATACCTTAAGGGTTCATTCCCGACGTCTTCCTCTGTCCAACTTCACATCAATGCTAACATTCCAAGGCACCTATCAGGTATAAATATACCTTCCCTTGCCCAAGCAAGTTAGAGGAGACCTCGACTTCAGAGGAGCCCGTATCCCGGCCTGACGCACTGAGAAGACGCTGTCATTCCTGCACGCAGAAGAATCCAGCTTCCAGTGTTCTGACTCCCTTCGCGGGGTATTAGAGTTCGAGTCCGGAAAGAGATTCCCACCTCTCTCATTCTCAAGTTATGGAGCTGACTAGAACCTAGAGGGACTCTTGGCATACTAGATTTAACATATTCTTAGTATACCATACTAGAGACTACTCCACCTACTTCTTACCTTTCCCTACACCTAGACTAGGTTAGGTACATTGGGGTAGAACTAGCTTAGAGACGCATCGTATGAGTACTCGCATTTTTAGCTCATGTTATTTATGTACGTGAATATAGTGCTAAAAGATAATGCTAGCGCAGTATTATTTATTTCTACTGCTTACGCTGTACATTATTTATCTTGCATACTGTCTTGTGATCATAACAGCACATATCTCTTACACGAGAAACAGGACTTTTCAATAAAACCTCTTTATTGAATCGCCCGTCTTTCCTTTCTGTGTAACTCTGTAGAAACTAAGCATGCACGATTGACTGAGTGAAACTGTTATCTATTGTTTCCACGATTCTGAGACGTGTTCCGATTCTAAAGGGAAACAAAGTGGTCATGTTTATGCGGTTGCCAAAAACTACTCCCTTCTTGTACTCAAGGAGTTTCTAGTGGCCTCTGAGCTAGCTGGCACAAGTAATTAAGTTTAATATACTCGATAGGGACATACCGACCTCAGTCCTATGTCAAGCCTATAGGTTATATTATTCCAATGCGCAGAGCCTATTAGGGAAATAGGAACTACACTACATGGCGCCCAAACGTTTGGTAAGGCAGTAATTTAACGCTAGATACTGAGTAACTCAGTCGTGCTTTTCGCTCAGAGACCCCTACTCACATACTCCATAAGACGTATGGAGTGGGTAGGGTTAAATATCCGCCAAAACTAAATAGGACATAAAACCCTATATATTAGTTGCTTGGTTTGTTCAACGTTGAAGGATACAGTGTTCCAAAATATTGTGCACCTTATCTTTTGTTTCCTTGAAACTTGTTCTACATTTTTCAAAAAACAAATGTCCATACACGGGGACAATAAGACCGGGAACGGTGTAGCTGCGGCTGACCCAGTCGTAACAGCTTTTAACTTTACAGGTTTAAATGAAACCGAGGAGGGTGTTATAGACATCCATCCAAACTTAAGAAGAGCCATCACTCTAAAACTTATAAAACACGGCCTACCACCAAGAGGCGGTAGAGCAGTTTTTGTGATAGAGGCACACGAATCCTTTCAGACAGAGATATTCTATTCATGGATAGTATTCCCTGAATCAAATTCAGTAACAAAACTGTTTCACTTCTACAAAGAAGATGAACCACCAGAGAAATATATTCCTTTCGAGGATATTGAAATTCCACTAACATACCAGGAGCATCAGCTCTGGTTTAAAGGCGCCCTAAAACATCACAGAAACATTACCAGGCTCGGTCCACTAGGTAGACCAGGAGCAACATTGCCGATTCTAGCCGGCTACACTCCTCATCCTGACCTCGATATAATGTCAGACGAGGAATTACTTACTCAACTTACAGAGTTAATAAAAATCTACAGACAATTAGTCCAATATGTCATGCGGACTTTCACAGTCCAACCACCATTAACCATTCCAAATCAAACCCCTCAACAGGGGAATACACTAAAAATTACACCACAGACGCTATACGCAGTCATGGGTAAAATGCCCACAAAACGTGAGCAAATTCCGTTCTGGATAGCTCAAAAAATTACTCAAATCGAAGCAGTATTTCCTAATACTAGCCCTTATGAGAAACACAGAATCCTAACAATCTGTTTACCAATGGGGATCACACCACAACTGGAAGACTGCACCACTTGGGGCTCAGTCTTTGCTGCCATCTATACTAAAACACATGGTGTTCCGTCAATTGCAGTAATACCAGATGTCCTGAAACAAATTCAAAACGAATACGGGGCAGAGCCTGCTCTGAATTTAGGTATGAAATTACTGAAAAACTTCGACCAGGTCTCAACAATAATATTATCTAATATTAAAGGAGAGGCAGCAGCAGTGGTGATCCGCCAACGATTAAGGGAATTTGATGTAACAGAACATCAAAGTGAACTACCCAGAATAATAGAACAATCTTATGCAGAATTACGCAGAGATAGTTTGGGTGGAAGACCATTAAAGCCAAAACTATCTGAAAGTCCTGAGAAGGACTCTATTAAACAAATTCCTACATCTTCTAAAAAGAAGTGGGAAACTAATAAACAAAATTCAAACGAGAAACGTTCTCAATCCCGAGGTAGGTCTCCTCAAAAGGAGCCCTCTGAAAGGAGGTATAACCTCAGGAATAGGGATAATTTGAAAAAGCCTGACAGGTATCAAGATACTGATACACGTTCCTCCCGTACCTTTCAGATCTCGTCACAGACATCGGAAAGAAGAGGACGGTCAGAACATAGAGAAGAACACGTGAAATCGAAAGACAACAAACACGTTCCGAAAAATAAATCAAAACCTCAATTCTCAAAAAAGAAAGTAGCAGGTCTGAAGATCAGACATGCCGAGGATACTGAGAACACAACTCAAGAACGGAGAATGGGCTCAGACAATGCTGGACAGTGCGGCAGAAGTCACAATAGCTCGCCAGAACCTGAAGGAACTTCTGGAGATAGTGGACTTGAATGAGTACATCACAGTTGAGACTGTAGACACCAGGGTTAGTACTCCACAAAAGTTATATGAAATAAAACTCCGAATGGAGGGAGACATACCAAGAAAGGTGAAAACACTCTTTTGGGAAAAACTTTCAAGGGGTTATGATATACTTCTAGCAGAAAAAGACTGGCCACCACAATTCGTCAGGGAGTGCCCACATGGTGAGGACATTATTATGCCTGCCTTCTCCAACCATATTCCAATTCACCTAAAATATACTTATGCCAGGAAATGGGCAGTAGCCCAGGCCCCAGCATTATATAAAAATCATGTAGGATGGGATAAAGACTCACCTCACCATAAAATACATCTAAAAAATGAACCTACTGCACAAAGGCAGTACCCAATAAAGCAAGAAGCTAAAAAACAGGTCAGGGAGATCTTAGATCAACTTGAATACCAAGGGGTGATTGAAACATGCACCTCTTCAATTAACAATCCTTTGTAATACATATCGTCTAGTTTTGGATTTCAGACACTTAAACACTTGTTCTAAAACATTTGCAGTGCAAAATGCACATAGTACAGCATTAATGAATAACATTGTGCGTAAAAAATATAAAACCACATTGGACATCTCAAATGGTTTCTTTTGTCAAAACATAGCACCTGAAAGCAGGTACTTAACAGCTTTCTCAAATAATGGGGACCCAGCGTCAATTTTGTCGACTCCCACAAGGGTTCAAGAACAGCCCGGGGTTATTCTCAGCGAGGGTAACAGAGTTACTACAAATTTATGATAATGAGGCATTGTCATATGTCGATGACATCTATCTGACAGACGATGACCTGGATAGGCACTTGAACAGGGTGAGTACCATTATACTGGGCTTCGCCTCTGAGGGCTATAAGTTCAACTTTAAAAAATCCAGAATTGCCCATCTCAATGTCCTCTTTCTAGGATATGAGCTTTCAAGTGAAGGCAAGAGCCTGGCAGCCAACTTTTTAGAAAGGTGTGCGCTGCTCCAACCTCCAAAAACGCTGAAAAATTTACAATCCATCCTGGGTTTCCTAAATTTTGGAAGAACTTACATTCTAAATTACGCAGAAAGGGTTAAACCTCTCTACGCATTAATCAAACCTGATTTTTCAATCAAAAATTGGACACATGAACACACAGAAATCTTGCGTTCACTCCAAGCTAACATGTTAGCAACAAATCACTTACAAACATGCGTAAGTCAACGCAATTTAGTGATCCGAATAATTTCGGGTCAATGCGGATTCACCTACTTAACATTTAATGAGGGTGAAAAAGTACCAATAGCATACAAATCACATTTGTATACACAAGCAGAAATGCGCTTCACTTCAACAGAAAAACTACTGACAGCAGTTCAAACTGCAGTAGCAAAAGAAAGAGCTCTAGCCCAAGGGAAACGCATTATTGTCGTAACCCCAGTACCGGCCTTGGAGGCGGTCACAAAAGCGAGCATTCCAAATGCTAAAGCATTACATCCTAGATGGATACAATGGGTTAATTCTCTTGCTGCAACAGATGTTGAATATGTTTTTGATCCTGATTTAAAAACACAAGCGTTCCTACAATATGAACATGAATGTCCTCTGCCCACTGAAATTCTGCCTCTCGATCAGTACGAATTCATAATTTCCACTGACGGATCCGCACAACCCGCTACAGGGAGTAAGCAAGCTTACAGTGCAGCGTGCGCAATCGTTAAAGGTCGCATGCGCGATGGTAACTTCAGACCAATGGTCACTGAAACTCAATCTCTAGGAGATTGTACAGCTCAGCGAGCTGAACTACAAGCATTCAAACTTGCACTTGAAAGTACAGATCGCGAATTCCCCACACTAATAGTGTGCGATTCTTTCTACTGTGTGCAGTCGTATAATGAATATATACAAAACTGGCATGAAAATGGGTTCAAAGATGCAAAAGGTGGCACAATAAAGCATAAAACGCTTTGGGAACAAGTAGTTCAGTTAAAAAACGAACTACCAAAGGCTCACGTGATACACACGCTGAGTCATCAACGTGATGGCATTCACGTTGCAGGGAATTCATTGGCTGACGAAGCCGCGAAGGGGGCTGTTCAGACGGCTTCCATAGCTGCGATCACTCGTTCAAAAACGAGAATAGACAGTGAGATATTGTTGGCTGTCAATGCTACGAGCAAAGGCAGTGGTGCAGCGTTACCAAAAAAGTTTCCACTCAAGTACTCTTATGTAATTGATGCGAACAACGTTCCTTTTGCTCGAATCCCTGGAGTGGGGGATAGGGTAATTCCAAACATGGAACGTAGAGCAGCTTTGATTTATGAAGCACATCTGGGGGAGGGTCTGTCACATCAAGGGATCTCTAAAACAATATTGACATTAAAAGAGATGTACTGGTGGCCTGGAATGAATACACAGATTCACATCTTCATCAATGACTGCATAGACTGTAAGGTACAGCGTGATGCAGAACGCCACCAGACACCATTCTACGAAGTAGCCTGCCCAGTACAGACACCATTGTTAGACAGCCTTAGACTATCTACGCGCAGGCATCCTTTTGGACAAATGCAATCCCACACATACTAAGTCAAGGTTCCTATGGATATGGCCTCAGCGCTCGGCTGACGCTCGAACTGTTATAAAAGATTTGCGAGTCTTTATCGGCACATACGCAATAGGCACGCTACATTCTGACCAGGGCCCTGCGTTTAGCTCTCGGGCTTACAAAGAAGCCATGGCCAGTCTGGGCGTTGCATTGCGGTACTCCTCTCCGTTTCATCCTGAGGGAAATTCTGTCGTGGAAAGGAAAAACCGGGACATAAAGCAGTCTATAACAGCTAGGGTATTAGGTTCGGGTGATGGGTGGGTCAAACATCTTTATGGGGTCCAACACTCATTAAATAATTTGCCAAGAAGTTCTCTAGGGGGGGTCACTCCATATGAGGTCCTATTTGGGACAAGAATGTGGGTTCCTGATCTCGAATGTAAAGGCACAGTGGTGGAAAATAAACCCTTTGATATCAAAGATCGTTTGGCTGTTTTACAGGATCTAAATGAACTAAGATCGAAACAAAGCAACGTGTTCCTGCAGCCAACCACCACTGGGGAAAAACCGGCAGTCCCAGCAAGGCCTGTCTGGATTCCAAAAGTTGGGGATCTAGTCAGAGAGAAGATTGCGGACAAGAAGGAATTTGGACCTTCTTACAGACAACCAGTACCTGTCCTAGCCATACACGGAACAAGAACAGTACTTCTGCCGCCCCTTGCTGGAAAAAAGGAGAAAAGATTTGTGTCAATCGACCTCATCAAACCACAGTATGTGGCCAATACTAAATAGTAAGCCTCGTGGACTCCGACCTAGTAGCAGACGCACTCCTCTTGCTACTATCCAAGAGGTTCAGACTGAAAGACTGATAACCATCGAGAATTCAGCAGTAACAGATGAAGGACTGAGCAAAAATGCTATGGAACTCATCCCTCTTGAAACTCAAGTAACAGTTCGTCCAAATACACCTGTCTGCACCAATGTAACAAGTGATCAACTGGTTCCAGCGATTTCGACAAATCCTGATGCAATTCCAACAATTGACAGAACTGCTTCTGGCTATTTCATTAACTTTGATACGTTTTCTGAGGATCTGAGTGAGCCTGAAACGACGCCAGCATCAAAGACTTTTAAACAACAGGTCCAAGACTTTTTTCATTTTCTGAGAAAGACTTATCTGGTTTCACCATGGATTGAACTGTGGATTATTTCTGGAATATTTTTCTTTCTGCTTTGGCTAGCTTTGGTTATGACTATGAGCGTGCTTATAAATGGCAGATACATCCATTTGGACATTGAAAGTAAAGATGTGAACTTACTTTTAAAACCTCACAAATTATCCCATCATGAAGCAAGAGACTTGTCAGCAGTGAACATCACAGCCGGTCCTATACAGGATGGTATAGTGTGGGACAAAACAGATTTCGATATCTTCGGCCCTATGGAACTTTTGAACATTCCACATTTATTTAAGATTTCACTAAGTGATTTTATTTCATCCAGTACCTATTCTGATGATTGGGACTTTGAAACTGTGAATGATATGATGTTTGACCTAGAAAGGTCTGCTGCATTTTCTAATAATGAATATTTAGAGGGTTCATCAGACTATGAACAGCTGAATTGCTATAACCACTATGGTCATCATTTTTGCATAAATCTGCAACACCTAGAAATGTGTTTATGTTTAACCAATGGGAGCATTGTCCTACACCACCAAAAGGTAGTTCAAAAACGTTTGCTAAAAAGTTTCCCTATTTTTCAGGGTATAATACATCTGACCCAGAAACATTTTACTATAAAAATGTAAACAAAACAGGACAGAAAATCATGTTAACAAATACAAAACAGATTTACTCTGCAGCATTTATTGCCCAACTGTCTAGACATGGTTTCGACTTGTGGAAAGACACAATAGACAAAAAATCTGTCTGGGGTACTAAAGATTGGCAAGTGCAGGGGATAGAACCTTTGTTTAGAGCGTGTATCATCCCTCAGCAAATAATGTTTTTGAATGACACTGTGCAACAAACGTCTTGCCTTGGTTTAGCCAAGATCAAAGACATGAAAACACCTTCTGTACCAACACCTGCCAGTAATAACGATACACAGGCAGCGGTTACAGTTGACACAATACTACAAATCAACAGAACAAATCCTGATTGGAGAAAATGGTTGATCTGGCCCACAGACACAAACATCTGTCAAGAAAGATTCCTGAATAAAACAAAGGGTTTACTATTCATAGGCCAGACCCACGATACGTCCAAAGACAACATCCGGGGGTAGTAACAACATACAGTGTAGGAAAATTATGCCTCGATTGGCTGCAAAAATCTACACTTAAGGATGTGAAACAACACTTATCTTTACTTAAAGAAGACGCAGACCTTAGGGAATTCTTGCTTGGACCAAGAAAACCGCGTCAAAAATGTTTCATATATGCCAGCATCTATGCTGCTTATAATGAAGCATGGAAGGTTACACAGGCAGAGGCCGCAGAACGAATACGTGAACTTGATCGTATTAACTTAGAGAAAACTCTCACTGTGGTCGACAACGGGTTAACAACTTTGTCATCCAGAATTTATTCATTGGACAACATTGTATCCTCTGCTATTGACATACTGGAACAAGATTTAGCCATGTTACAACAAGGCCAATCTCAGTTACGTTCTATTATGTTATTAAGCTGGACGCTGCAATCTTTGCGTGCGGGCTATGTGCCTTGGCGTTTTATCAACACGTCGGCTCTGTTTGCATAATACAATCTAACTGATAAAGAGATCGAACTGGCACAAAGAGGAGCAAAGTATACAGTGCTGAGCATTGAAAAACTGGAAAAACTACCATTCACAGTGGCAGAAAAACCAGCTACAGAATGGCTTATTCATGGCAAAATCACTCTGCCTGTCACTACTTTTCAGTTTCAGTATTGCCTCAAACAAATGCAAGCAGGCAAATATGAAAGGTTGGGTAAAGAATACATTAAGACATCCTGGAATTTACCTTACACATACAGATGTTGGAGTGGGGATCGTGAAGTGTTTCTGAGCGGTACACACTGTGAAAGTGCACTAAGCGGTTCACTCATTTGTCAGGACATTTCTTTACACGGGGCTTGTAATGGTTCTGTGGCAAATTTGTCCTGCCACCAGCAGGGTACACCAGCTACTGTGATTAATCCAACGTTTGGCCAACTTTCTAACAGGAGTTACCTCATGTTGAATGATCAGAGTTGCTGTGGCATGTTCCATCACAAAATTTCGGGAGCGTAACTACACTCCCGAAATCGGACGCACAGCTTGACGCTACATTGCAATAAGTATACTGCTGTTTAATCCATTTCTTCATTTTTATTCTGTGTATTCCAATGTTCCATTCATTCTTTCCATTTTTCTCTGTCACATGAGAGCCAGTATATGTATAACATTTCTGATACTGCAGATATGTCCATCTGGACCTTTTTCTGGAGCAGGAAATATACATAAGTCATCCTCTGTAGTATAATTTTCCCAATGCATTTCGGGCACATTTCCTCGCCCTTCGTCAGGAGATCACTACAAATGTTAAACATCAACGTTAGATTCTGTATCAAGCTGCACAGTAGATGAGTAGTGGAGTAGAGTAAGGGTAGAGAAAGGCTTTGTATGTAGATTTTCAATAGAGCGTGGTATTCACGATTAATGAGGGGGAAGAAAGTTGGGAAGCCCCACGGGATTCGATTACGTAATTAGAGGGAAAACGTTAATCATGGCACTTAAGGTCCAACATGAATTGAGTAACATATTGTTTAAACATGTGGCATACTGTGCAGCTTGATACAGAATCTAACGTTTATTAGAAAATTATACTACAGAGGATGACTTATGTATATTTCCTGCTCCAGAAAAAGGTCCGGATGGACATATCTGCAGTATCAGAAATGTTATACATATACTGGCTCTCATGTGACAGAGAAAAATGGAAAGAATGAATGGAACATTGGAATACACAGAATAAAAATGATCAAATGGATTAAACAGCAGTATACTTATTGCAATGTAGCGTCAAGCTGTGCGTCCGGTTTCGGGAGTGTAGTTACGCTCCCAAAATTTTGTGATGGATTCTTACTCACGTGGTCGGAGGGCGGACTGCGTAACCGGGCTGCACGCTCAAACAACTAAGCATGAAAAAATTCTGTGAAATGGCGATGAAACGGTGTGCACTTTCACTCCTGTCTTTGCTGTGGCATGTTGCCAGGCATCCCATATCTAGTAACGGTGGACTCCAGGGTCACTTGCTGTATGCAAGTATTGTTTGCCCCAATAGACACAGTCAGGGAGTCGCCTTTGTGGCCTTCGTTGAATGTCTCTTTTATACGATTTGATACTTTAAGCAGAATGAAAGCCATGTGTTACATACCAAAACTCGACCGCTGTCCACTCTTCGAACCCACCAACGCGGAGGGACTTTTGGGAGAAGGCCGCCGTCCTTCACCGAAAGTTGCAGGCGGGCTGGAGACACGAAACCTTCGGATGCTGTGACGCCCCCGGAGCAACAGAACTACAGCTCCCAGCAGCCTGTGCGGTGTGGGGGACGCGCACCGGAAGTGACGCGGCGTGGGCTTCTTGTCGGCTACGTAAGCCGGAGCCGGGAGAGAAACACCGCAGATTATCCTGTGATGTTCGCAGAGCCAGACCGAAGGATTCCTAAGCTGCCTCATTACCCGGTGGGGTAAGGGTGTCAGTGACACCACCCAGAGCATTTATTTCTTCTACCGCCGATATTAGCTGCCAAGTGCACCGCGTTTAGATAACGGAACGTGCTCGTTCTTTCTACTGAGAAGAAACCTGATTCTTTACCAATCACTAAGTAGCAACCCCGTGGTTTCTACAGAATTCCCTATTCTACATTGCCAAGACTTTCTACATATACCAGGTGGTATATTATACTCATATCTAATGAGCTTCTGCACAACAAGGAATGGTTGCATTTGTTATTTGTTAAAGTTCACTATATAAAGCTATCCTGGATACTCAGACACTCGTTGGTATATATATATATATATGTATATGTTGTAAGTGTGTGTCTTTTGTTCGTCTTCTAGCAGGGGGAACTGGGAGAGGTAGCTGAAGTAAGCTTATTTCCTTCCTCCCTTGTGAGGCCCAAGCACACACCTATACTGGTGGGTACTATAACTCACAAAACGCAGTGTCTAAGTTCAAGAAGTGTTTATTATATATTGCCTAAATTTATGTTTGTTTGTTCACAGTTCATACGCCTGAGTATTATGTAATTTCTTATAAGCCTTAGAAGACAAGGTAGTCCAGAGAAGGTCTTTGATGAAAACTAAATCGTCCTTCTAAATTGCGGCTGCCAGAACTTGTTATTTTGCTTTACAGGTAGACCTGTTTTAGATATTGTTGTACACCATTAGGTGAAGTGTTCTTGGCTGTTTAAGTGCCGTGTGATCTTAATTAGCCTTTTCTTTTCACAGGTCTCCCTCCCCGCTGTTCCTATCCTTTCCTTCCCCCGATTGACCCCCTTAATCTTCCGTGCCCTCATGGCAATTCGGAATTGAGGTTGTCAATAGGTGGACCCCATTGAGCAACGAACCAATCCTGAGAGGCCTCCGAGGGACCGTGACACCATGCTTATACAACAAACAGTGCCTCTGACCTCGGCCAAAGAAATCTATGATTTACAAGTTGCAAGGACTTCAGCTGAGATACAGGCTTTAATTCGTACAAACTGCCCTATACATTTCGTAGAAATGATGGGACGTATCTTTAACATGTCTGATACGAGCGGAATTGTACATGTATTTAAGACCATCTGTTCCGGACTATTAGCACCTTTCCAGGCAGTCCTCGGAATCATCCCAAACTTTGCACATTCGGTGTTTGGTGGTGTGCCACTTGTTGCAGGAATACTATTTCTAGTCCTACTACTACGCTATGGCAAGCCTATTCGCCAACATCACTCCGAGCGATGTGGAGAAAGCTCTCCTTGAACGAAAGTGCCGTGAGCGAATAGTACAGCTTTTGGGCATGCCTCGTCTACGGGAACTTAATACAACGTGGTTCCTGTCATTCAGACCAATCTGGCAAGATTGCATCTTACCTGTTCTACGCTGCCTGTTTTGCGGTGAAGAATGCGTGCTAGACACCTGTCTAACACTCCCATCAGTCATGCCAACGGATGTCGATACTCTGCTGGACCCGATAACGGCCCATGCTCTGTGTTGTCCCCAGGGGCTACCAATCCTGATGACGGCATTCATTGAGATCTCACAGACGCTTCCTGCAGCTGCTGAGGTACGAGATGGATCAACAGGCACACAGGTAACAACGGACGCGAACATTACTACGGCATCTTCTGCATAAGGCAATGTTTCTCATCTCTGTGCAATTAACCTTCTGAAGGAGGTGTTCCAAATGTCACCAACTTCGGTAGACGATATTTTGGCCACGGAAATAGATGATCTCATGTTTACGCCAGACCCATACACTGACTTTGATTCGGCTCACAGTGTACCAGGGAAGCAATGAAATTTGGCCTTCATATTTTCAAAACTTGGAACTTTTCTCAGAATTGAACTTTTTCCTTTTACATTTTTTTAAATGACATGGCAAAAAACAATCTGCTTACAGTAGAACTAGTCTTATAAAACGGACTTCTTTGAATACTTCAGGGACACATTGTCACCTTACTTGTCTAACATTTCATTTAATTCCATGATATGCAATGGCTTTGATTTTTGAAAACTTATCAACCATTTCATCATATGTATATATTTCTGTTTATTCATTCATGTTGCATTTATTTCGGTAATATGCTTAGAATGAAAACGATGCTTTAAATGTACAGTACCTATTGCATTCAACAGTTTATTTTAAACTTCTTTTAATATGCTTTTAGACAATGTTGTTAGCAACATGTGGTACTCAATTTAATGTTTAGCATTTAGTATTATCGTTCATTCGAAAGTGGAGTGGGTGTTGTATTCCGCTTTAGGTGTCCGTATATAGGTTTTCCTGAAACATGTCCTTATATAGGCACAATTCGCATTGCCCTTATATAGGCATAGAATCCCAGTCCTTATTTAGGCATTAACCGTGCACTCCAAATACAGGCATGGTCACCGACATCCGTCCACCCTAACGTCACAACGAGTTCTTAGAAACCAGACCCTTAAGCTCTCGGGAGTTCCCCTAGCACAGGACTATTGATTTCTCCAAGAACTCATCTATTAAGTATGAACCGTTATACCTTAAGGGTTCATTCCTGACGTCTTCCTCTGTCCGACTTCACATCAATGCTAACATTCCAAGGCACCTATCAAGTATAAATATACCTTCCCTTGCCCAAGCAAGTTAGAGGAGACCTTGACTTCAGAGGAGCCCGTATCCCGGCCTGACGCACTGAGAAGACGCTGTCATTCCTGCACGCAGAAGAATCCAGCTTCCAGTGTTCTGACTCCCTTCGCGGGGTGTTAGAGTTCGAGTTCGGAAAGAGATTCCCACCTCTCTCATTCTCAAGGTATGGAGCGGACTAGAACCTAGAGGGACTCTTGGCATACTAGATTTAACATACTCTTAGTATACCATACTAGAGACTACTCCACCTACTTCTTACCTTTCCCTACACCTAGACTAGGTTAGGTACATTGGGGTAGAACTAGCTTAGAGACGCATCGTATGAGTACTCGCATTTTTAGCTCATGTTATTTATGTACGTGAATATATGCTAAAAGATAATGCTAGCGCAGTATTATTTATTTCTACTGCTTATGCTGTACATTATTTATCTTGCATACTGTCTTGTGATCATAACAGCACATATCTCTTACATGAGAAACAAGACTGTTCAATAAAACCTCTTTATTGAAACGCCCGTCTTTCCTTTCTGTGTAACTCTGTAGAAACTAAGCATGCACGATTGACTGAGTGAAACTGTTATCTATTGTTTCCACGATTCTGAGACGTGTTCCGATTCTAAAGGGAAACAAAGTGGTCATGTTTATGCGGTTGCCAGAAACTACTCCCTTCTTGTTCTCAAGGAGTTTCTAATGGCCTCTGAGCTAGCTGGCACAAGTAATTAAGTTTAATATACTCGATAGGGACATACCGACCTCAGTCCTATGTCAAGCCTATAGGTTATATTATTCCAATGCGCAGAGCCTATTAGGGAAATAGGAACTACACTACACCGCTCTAACACTTATGTCACAGTTCTACGGAGTCCATCAGGAACCAAAAGGGTCCCGTCATTTCTAAGTAACACAACACTACATCTGCCCCTATGTTAAATAAAAAATGAATTTATTTTACAAATATATACAATCATAGCTCCACAATGAGTCTTTGGGGCACTCTGATCACATGTCCAGACCGTGTCTTCAGAAACTGGGCACAGGCAGTCAAAGTGTCCATGATCTGCATTAATGATGAAGGAACAACAGCAGTCAGGGGTCCTCAGTTGTCCTTTCAGACCCAATCCCTACATTGACATCAGTGCCTGATGAGCCCCATGTCAGAAATAAGAGAAGTCTCACGTACTGGATGACCCAGGACATTGGGCAGTCACCATGGGTCCTTTGCTGGTTACAACATGAAAGGGCTCACCATCGAAGGGAACATCAGATTTTCATTTTGTAGACTGACGAACAAGCACACTATCTCCTCTAGTAAAAGTAATGTGTTTTGCATGTCAACGCTTATCTGCAAAGGCCTTCATTTTCCTTTTGCGATCCAAGTCTCTTATACGGGTTACTTCCTCAGTACTTGAGCTGCAGTTTGGTCCATTGAGGTAACTTGGTTGTCATGGCTCTCCTGAATATCAAGGTTGCAATGCTTTCACCTGTGGTCAAGTGAGAGGTAGAACGGTAAGCTTGAAGAGTAGAATTCAAGACAGTTTTAAGGTTGTGCCTTTCTAATATAACAGGCTGAACAGCTTTCTTGAGAGAACTCATGAAGCATTTGACAAGGCCATTGGACTGTGGCCAAATAGGTGTGCTCTTCTGATACTTCACATTAAGGTGACTGAGAAAGTCTCTGGATTTTCGACTGTTTAAAGGTGGGCCATTGTCAGATTTTAAGATTGCAGAAGCACACCATGTCGCGAAGATGCCGTCTAATCTCTCGAGTGATGGATGAGAGATCTTCTATCAATGGAAAATGGGGGTATGCAACAAAAATCACCATCAGGTGTTGTCCATTGTCAAGTGGACCGAAGAAGTCAACGGCAGTTCTTTCAAATACATGCTTTGGCAACTCTGATATGTTTAAGGTGTGTTGTGTGGTTTTCGATGCAAGGCAGTTGCATAGATGACAGGCCTTCAATTCTCTTTCAAATCTCTCATCTAGATGAGGAAACCAGACTTAGCTTCGGAGAGTTCGTTTTGTGGCAACAGTTACACAATGTCCTTCATGGGCCACTTCAATTAAATGTTGTCGCAGACTCTCTGGAATAACAATTCTTGAACCTCTCAGGATAACACCTTCTTGAGTAATGGACCGTTCATCTTTTACATTTTTAAACTTCTGGTATTCACAGTCACTGGTAAGAGGTTGAGTGTGCTGGTTCCAAGACTGATGTGTAATAATGTCTTTTAGTTTTAACATGTCACTATCTTTACTCGTGGCAGTGACACTTTGTTCTAATGAAATGGCAGCTGGTGTGCTTGATTTCACAATGAAATGTATTTAGGCTTCAGCCGTCTTGGAAAGAGGTACCATGGCACTATAGAGGCACTCGCACGAAACAGTCAGCAGGTTTTGATCTTTCCCTGGATGGTGCACGATTGTGTACTTGTATTCTTGTGATCGTAGACCCCAACCTTCAAAGCGAGGAAGTATCTTGGCCTTTGGATTGCCAAAGATGGTAAACAATGCTTGATGATCCATCACAAGCATGAAAGGCTTTCCATATAAGAATATGTGGAAATGTTCACAAGCCCACACCACTGTTAAACTTTCTTTCTCAGGTAATAATAATAAGCACGTTTGGTTTAGGGCAAACTTCTGATTGCACATGCCAAAATATGTCTTTAAGCATTTGAGTGTCCGCTGTGCTGTGCAAGGATTGCACCTAACCTGACTAGGCTAGCGTCAACAACAACCTCGGTATAAAGAGTCAGAGTCAGAGTCAATAAACTTTATTCGGTTTTAGCTTCAAAACCATAAAAGTTGCACAAAGACATTGAAATATAAGAAACAAAAAAAAAAAAAAAATCAGATCTCCTTAAACTGGTAGACAGTCAAATTAGAATCATACTCCCCAAGTGCAAATCGAAATATAAAATACAATGTGCAATAAATACATATGTACAGTCCACAAGAATATTAAAACTGCAACCCCCAGGAGCATATGTATAAATTATGCACGTTGTTTGAGTGCATACATAGGTATATAACATTCTGACGGTAAAAATACATTATTAAAATAACAAGTTAAACATCCATGAAGGATCGCGATTTAACACAAGCTTTTAAATAGCCAAGTGTAAAAGACAATGACTCCGTAGGCAGCATCTGTAGATGCAAAAGTGCAGGACGAACCTGTCTAAAATTCAGTCGTTTTAAATAAGGGACCAAAAAAATCCTACGAGGGACTTCATAAAATCCACAAGCAAACAGAAAGTGCAACAAATCCTGCGGAGACTCACCGTCGCAGCCGCAGGATGGCGTCACACTTGCCCTCTTATAATCTTTTGGTCTAACCAACAGGTGATGGTATAAATTAATCCTGAACCTTGTTAAAAGATATTTCTCATGAGAGGACAAACACCCCATAAGGTAGGGTTCAATTGACAAAGTGGTTTTCGTTAATAAAAATTGCGTACACTGGGTTTCAGCAGCTCCTTCGCTTCTCTTTCCATCCTCCACAAACTCATAAAAGCTATTCTGCTTGTTACGACATCCTGCTTAACTATGCATTCTGGCTTGCTATACAGCTCGCCACGCCCTATCCCTTTAAAACTCTTTTGAATATAATTTAGCCAAGGGATACATGAGGCTTGTTCTAGCAACATGCACTCTCTTAATAATAAATGGTTAAAAGACAGATCTATATTTAACCAACATTTCAGCCAAAAAATCAATGGACGTAATGCAAGGATGTCACTGATATAGGAAACCCCCAATTCCTCATGCACTGCTAAATTAGGGGTCCCCCGAGGGACACACAGGAGGCGTTTAAAAAATTATTTTCCACCACTTGCAGAGAATCTGCAGCTGTATATCCCCATATCTCACTTCCATATGTGGCAATGGAAAGACTTTTAGCCTTATAAACTTGTAACATGGCCCCAGTCGGTTTCTTCCCTATTCTCGAAGCAAATTTAAAAATAGCCGCATTTGCCCGAACCACTTCCCCCTTCTTCTTCTCTATTTGGGGTCCCCATTTTAATTTGTTGTCAATAAGAACCCCCAAATATGAGAAAACATTCGTAGAGGGGACCACAATTGAGTCAATTGCGAATTTAAAAGGCTTCACAGATTGTTTGCCTATTCTAAGTACATAAGACTTAGAATTGTTAATTGACAAGTCCCGTTTACCCATGTACCCCGCAAAAGCCTTTAAAAGAGATTGTAAACCAACCTCTGTTCTAGATAAAAGGACGGCATCATCTGCATAAAGCAGTATCGGGATGCCACGACGTCCAACATACGGGTAATCAACCCCAGTTTCCAATAATTCTTGTTCCAAGTCGTTGAGATAGTAATTAAACAGGAAAGGGGCTAAAATGCAACCTTGACGGACGCCCCTTTTGATATCAAAATTCTCAGTAACACGCAAATCCTGAGCGAACCTAACATTCGCCTGGGTAGAATTATGAAGATCCACCAGGAAGTTCACTAGACTAGGATCCACACCTGTTAGCCTCAGGATCTGCCACAGTTTGGTTCTGTTAACACGATCAAAAGCTGATGACAGATCCATAAAGGCACAAAATATGGACCCCGAGCGTGCAATAGTATATTTACTGAAAATCATGAGAATATTTAAACACTGGGCAATTGTGGAACGACCGGGGCGAAAACCATATTGGACATCTGACAGTATTTCGGTTTCCTCTGCCCAAGTTTGCAGCCGCTGTAATAATATCCGACCCACCACCTTAACTGTGGAATCTAAGAGGGAGATGGGTCTATAACAATGAGGGATACCCCGGTCGCCCTTTTTAAAAACAGGAACAATAGTAGAAATAGCCCAGGAAGAGGGGCATCCAATTTTTGCTGCAGCGTTAAAAACGTTAACCAAGATGGGTGCCCAAAAAAAGGGTCAGATTTAAATAAGTCTGGGGGAATCCCATCTGGTCCTGGGGCCTTTTTAGCAGAAAGCCCTTCAATCCCTGCAATAACCTCAACGATACTGAAAGATAGAGCTGGAGCATTTAAGTCTATTATCACTGGGCCACAACAATCACGGGGACAATCGAAAACAGTTTTAAAATGGGACACCCAGTCCTCTTCTGTAATAAAGGCTCCTAAAACGGGATCCCTATCCATACCAAAGGCTGGGCGGTTCACCACTTGCCAAAATTTGGAACTATTTTTCAATACACTTGCCTCAATAAGGTCCCGCCAGGCTTCATCTTTTAATTTTGTCTTGCGCCCTGCTAGAGCAGCCTTATATTCTCTGCGGTAGTTGCTGACCACTAATTGTATTCTGGGTGTAGATGAAAGAGCTGCCTTCAACTTGCCAGCTGCTCGGGTACAATCAGAGTCGAACCATTTAGGCCCAAGATTTCTAGCCCTTGCGGCCGGAACGCTTAAAAGATCTCCCACCTTCCCAGCTAAGGTCACAAAAGCTGCCAGCAAATAATCTGGGGGCGAACAGGAATTTTGACATGTTAAGAGTTCTGGGGCACATAACCTATTAACCTTATCATAAAACAACTTGGGGTCAATCTGTGTCCATTTCAATCTGCGTTTATTGTCAGTCAGAGTCGTAACGCCCCTCTTAGCTGCTCCTTCAATGTGACTAATAAGTGGTCCAGCTATATGAGCACAAAGCGGATTATGATCACTGAATATACTCTCATCAATAGAAAAACCTGTGATCCACATCTGCAAAGGGGAGGAAATTAATATATAGTCAATAAAAGATCCTGTCCTGGCCCCTTTATAAGTTGGAGTTAAAAATTTGATGTTTGGGGCCACAAGAGCCATCAAACACACCATATTGAACTCCTGGATCATGTTATTAATCGATTCCCCTTGTGTGTGGTGTCAAGTGGACCGTAGAAGTCAACGGCAGTTCTTTCAAATACATGCTTTGGCAACTCTGATATGTTTAAGGTGTGTTGTGTGGTTTTCGATGCAAGGCAGTTGCATAGATGACAGGCCTTCAATTCTCTTTCAAATCTCTCATCTAGATGAGGAAACCAGACTTAGCTTCGGAGAGTTCGTTTTGTGGCAACAGTTACACAATGTCCTTCATGGGCCACTTCAATTAAATGTTGTCGCAGACTCTCTGGAATAACAATTCTTGAACCTCTCAGGATAACACCTTCTTGAGTAATGGACCGTTCATCTTTTACATTTTTATACTTCTGGTATTCACAGTCACTGGTAAGAGGTTGAGTGTGCTGGTTCCAAGACTGATGTGTAATAATGTCTTTTAGTTTTAACATGTCACTATCTTTACTCGTGGCAGTGACACTTTGTTCTAATGAAATGGCAGCTGGTGTGCTTGATTTCACAATGAAATGTATTTAGGCTTCAGCCGTCTTGGAAGAGGTACCATGGCACTATAGAGGCACTCGCACGAAACAGTCAGCAGGTTTTTGATCTTTCCCTGGATGGTGCACGATTGTGTACTTGTATTCTTGTGATCGTAGACCCCAACCTTCAAAGCGAGGAAGTATCTTGGCCTTTGGATTGCCAAAGATGGTAAACAATGCTTGATGATCCATCACAAGCATGAAAGGCTTTCCATATAAGAATATGTGGAAATGTTCACAAGCCCACACCACTGTTAAACTTTCTTTCTCAGGTAATAATAATAAGCACGTTTGGTTTAGGGCAAACTTCTGATTGCACATGCCAAAATATGTCTTTAAGCATTTGAGTGTCCGCTGTGCTGTGCAAGGATTGCACCTAACCTGACTAGGCTAGCGTCAACAACAACCTCGGTATAAAGCTTTGGATCAAAGTATGCGATTTCAGTAGCATTCTCAATAGCTTGTTTGATTCTCTTAAAACTTTGCTTGCATTCAAGTGACCAATGAAATGAAACATTCTTTTTCGTCATGTCTCTCAATGGAGCACTGATGGTGGCAAAGTCTCGTATGTATCTAGAACAGTAGCTGGCCATGCTATGGAATGAATGTAACAAGGAAAGGTCTTGTGGGGAATTGGCAGTTGTCAATGCTTGCTCTTTAGCTGGATCAGGTGTCATATCCCCATCAGAAAAGACATGGCCAAAGAATTTGAGTTTTGTCTTATGGAACTTGCCTTTATCAGCATTCAAAGCCAAACCTGCATCTGCAAGTAAACGACACACTTGCATGAGAGCTTTATTATGCTCCTTCTGTTTAGCTCTGAAAACCAATATGTCATCACTATAATTAAAAAAATACACCAAGATAATGGACGGAGTGCTGAAACTTTTCAACCACTCACCCCCAGTCACAGATCTGGGTTTAATCCATCGTTCTTTTGTTCACTATGCCACCCTAGTTTGGACCTAGCCATATGAAAATCAGCCTTGACCCTGTTCCTCATGGGGACAGTCCAGCCCGAACTGCCTGGCCAGGTCCACCCTGGACCGTAAACAAGCATCCTGGGACCAGTTTCTGGGCATTACCCCTCATCCGCCAGGCTAACTTAAATCCAGTGGCACAGTGAGGAAGGAACCCACGTCTGTGCATACGCATGGCCACTTAGGGCGAACATAGCAAACACACCAAGATGATGGACGGAGTGCTGAAAGTTTTCAACCGCTCACCCCCAGTCACAGATCTGGGTTTAATCCATCATTCTTTTGCTCACTATGCCACCCCAGTTTGGATCCAGCCATATGCAAATCAGTCTTGACCCTGTTCCTCATGGGAACAGTCCAGCCCGAACTGCCATGCCAGGTCCTCCCTGGACCGGAAACAAGCATCCTGGGACCAGTTTCGGGGTATTACCCCTCAACAGCCTCAACTGGTGTAGTCACTTGGCCTTTTGGGCGTGCGTCAAACTTCGCTTCTGAATCGTTTGGGTGGCCAGTTTGTCTTTGCTCCGTGACGCACTTACTTTTTCCTTCGCCTTGTAACCATAACAAAATGGGTCTCCTTCCCACAGCCTTTGCAA
Organism: Calotriton arnoldi; assembly: GCA_963921515.1. NCBI lineage: Eukaryota > Metazoa > Chordata > Amphibia > Caudata > Salamandridae > Calotriton > Calotriton arnoldi. Next base: position 1,901,984 of record CAWUFW010002410.1, read on the forward strand.
ACCTGTCCAATGGCGGGACATTTACCTTCATGTGGAAATAAAAATCCACACCTGAAGTACAACTTCTTTTTCCTTGGAGACATCACTTTGTGTCTCTCTGCCTTGTACTTTACCTTACTTTTCATGTTCATGACTGACTCACTCTGGGCACCTCCAGCCTCCATGTCAGCAGCTTATCGATCGGCATGCTCTTCAGCTCTGGCAGCCATGAGAACTCACTCCAGACTAAGAGTTTCTCTCAACATTCGTCATCTGAATGAATCTGACAGGCATCCATCAATAACTCTGAGACTTTTAGCTTCCTCACCATTAAATGAATTGAACTTGCAGTGTTTGATGAGCGTATCCAGTCTTTCAACAAATTTGTTGATGGTTTCACCAAATTTCTGTCATTCTTCACTGAAAATGTACCTTTTGTAATGTACATTCAGCATTGGATTGAACTTGAGATTCAAGGATTCTTTGATTTGACAGTATGTAATTTTGTCAACTCGCAGCATATTCTTTATGACTTCTTTTACACTGTCACCAGCAAGATTCTTAAGGTATTTGATAATCTTCTTGTTATCTGTTTCTTCTAGTGCATCAATGAAATCATCAAATGTCTCTATCCAAGCAGTCCATCTGTCGCCAGTATTTCACTTTTTGGCAGTAGTGAATGGTGGTGGTGGTTTCAGGAAAGCCGCAGCTTTGTAACCATTTATGAGATTGACTGACACTGAGAATGGAGTTCTCTCCGACAATGTCTGCTGTCTGCTAGGATCGGCTTCATCCATAGCATCTATGTGACGTGCTGGCCTCTGGGTCATCCTGGCTGTTTGGGGAACTGTGACCTCCCTTTTGGTCTCCATTAGAGCTTTTCACTTTCTGGAGACCTTTGGAGTTATTCTGAGCCACCACTCAACAGCTTTGGTAGCGTGCTGCTTAGAGTATGGACAGCTCCGTAAACACAACCTCGGGGACATCTTCTGGGGCCACTCCACCCAACGCTGTGGTATGATGACTTTCTTTAACCGGTTCTGGCAAGCAGATGACCGTTTCTTGTACATGAATCGCTTTGCTATTGGGCGTCTCTTTGTACTGTTTGACACCTAGTCGCTCTCTGCCTCGCAGCGCTTTTGATCGCAGCGTTATTTTGCAAGTTGCTGTCGCTATTTGCTGCTCTTTCAGAACGTGGTTCTATCTGTTTTTAACGTTATCACTCTGTATGATGTACAGCTTTAGGTTGCGTAATAGCACGGCGCCTCTCTTTATGGACTTACCAGCAGGTTCTTGGCCAACGATGTGTAGACTTCTCAGTGAAGCTTTCATTGTCTTCAAATGCTTTACACCAGCTGGAGTTGCGCCTTTACTCCACACATGCCAAACATCGATTCTGCACTTCGACTGAGGAACACGTGGCACACACAAGCAGTTTGCTGGACCACAGCAAACTCTCTGGGAGAACACTGTTGATCTTTGGGTTAATTATCCCCTATCTCATCACTAGGTGTAGCGCCCTCCCCAGCCTGGGTAACCGATAATGACTATGCCACACACGGAGCTTAGTATAACATGTCTTTATTTGTCTGAATGTCACAGCAAACTCAACATTCTAAACCTTCATTCACTTCACCTTGCTCAAAGACTTACGTCACAGTTCTCCGGAGTCCATCAGGAGCCAAAAGGGTTCCGTCGTTGCTAACTCAACTCACACGAAACTACAGAAATCACTCTTTAAATGACAGTTGTAATCAGAGGTCCATTAGCACTCTTTGACATGTTCGCACTCTAAATGAAAATAGCATACCAGCAGTTCTCTTACTCCTGTTTACTTTTTTTTATGACCTCATTACCGTACAATTTAAGCAAAATCATCGTCTGTCTCTTCAACACACCTCGGCTTTCTCTCTGTCCTGAAGTGTGAGGTTGCCATCAGGAGCTGTAGGTATGAAGCCACACCCTGCATGATGCGCAACACTGGTTTATTCATCCCAAATGTCTGTAAAATTGACTCGTACACAATGGTCCCCTTAATTTAATGATCTAAGATTGGATGAACTAATCATACTATCAAACAGGATCTATGTGAGTGAAGCCAACAGCATCACACTAACATTTCACAGTTTAACCTATAAAATTCTTGATGACACAGTAATAGTTCTATTCCTAATGTTCTTAGGGGCCTAATTATGTTCCAATCTATTCAACATTTACAGTAATAATAAATCACAGTAGAAGTTTAGTAAAACATTACACATGCAGATTTACAGCAAACTTCCCATCTTTGCTGCCCTGACCTGCTCCACAACTACAAAATGAAGATGGTCACATTGAAAATGTTTTCCCTTCTTATATTTATCTGGGCATGCAAAGACTTTTGATGACTTTATTCTGCAAAAGCTGCTCTCTGTGTCAGGATTACACCATATGGGAGCTTTCTTTATCAAATGACACCAATAAAAGACTTGGAAAATGTTGACATCTTCCTATCGTAAAAAAGTAGCTCGTGTTCTCATCAGTGGGCAGAAGAGAGTGGTGTACTGTCGGTTCTGGCTCGCTAATCTAGCAGCGTAATTTTGGGCTTTACCTTCTATATATCGTTGGTATGCCTTGAGGTGTGATTCATATATTCAATGTGTGCCTATTGCTCATTAATTTGGGCCGTATTCTAACAAGAATTGTATTAAGTCACAATTTTTTATCCTATTTAGAAGCTAAATGAAGTTGAACGATAATCAAAATAATCATGTTTACTGAATGTACTCACTTAATGACAATAATTGTTTGATTTTAAGGATTATTACCATTGTAATGTGCCAACATTTTGATTTTATTTGAGTTAACTTAGCCTGACTTTGGGCCTTAACTGAGTATTCTCACATTTTAAAGTTAGCCAGTGTTCTGTTTCCTTTCCTTTGCAGGTGTGTTATTGGGTTCCTCATTAGGTAGAGAAACGTTTTTGTTATGTATTAGACTTATAGTGAGGCTTGGGAGGAGAAAGTTGGCAGCAGACGTGAAGAGATGACGGTGAAAGGAGCCTCCTGTACCCGTTGTGCTAGGAAGATGCAACTCTCAAGGACGAGCAGATGTGTACCTAATTGTTAAGAGTGGGAATTTTGGGAGTATACCGGTTACCGGCAAATGCTGCTATGGGATTGGCCTTGGACTGTGGGAGCAAGATATGGAGTTTCTGGAACCTTTGATTGTGCCTTGAATTAGTGTTCCACAGTTAATTTTAGGCAGATGTTTCCCTGACTTATAAGAGAGGGGACCTCTCTATTGGATTTTCCTCTGGGTGGAAAGCTTTGTGCTAGACAATCTAATTTCCTTTAACTTCTACTGAAGCTCACAAAATGCTGACACCCTCTTCCCCTTCTCTTTAGAAAATCTGACCCTCCTTTTTATTCTTTACTTAGACAATGGGGGTTCCTTTGAAACACATTATTTGGATATTTTACATTCTTTACATATTGTTTGTTACTTTTCTATACTTCATAATATGTAAATTCAGAATACTTGAGCACCTGAATATTATGGTTATATTGATATACTTTCTTGACCATTTCCAAAGTTGATGATTGATTAATAATCTAAAAAATAAACCTTTATGGTTGAAATACCATCCTCTCTGTCATCATTGTAAAGCCCTTTGGTTTCACTGTATTTGATATATATTTCTGATGTTAGCGCCCTCTCAACACTTCAAATAGACAACCAAAGGTCCATACGACCAGTGGGGGATACTGTTTGATGATTTTACCAAGAGACTGAGGTTCAAATATCCCCCTCCACCACTAATGGATTGCTAAAGATCAGCCTAAAAATTACTTTGGTTGAGATTTGTCCTCTGTATTTGATATGTGATATCTAGCATACATTTCAGAAAACCAGCTGGCGATTCACATAAACTGATCTGCTTGATCTCATATTGTGAGGTTAGATGTTGACAGATATTTGTGCATACACACAGACAAAGCAATAGCCCAGTTAAACAGTTCCCAGCTAGTACTGGCCACATTTACCAGATGCATAGGAAAACAGCAACACTCAAATTGCTTTTGGCTATTCATGGATTATCTATAATTTACATTACGACTGCAAGGAACTACAAAATATAAGTCAAACTGTGTCTCTTTTCTAACCTAACAATTGCTTCAAATGTATGAAAGCACATGCAGATACTGTGTGAATATTTAGGTAAACAATGAAAAGAAAATACACATTGGTAACTCTGACAATTTAATTTGTGAACAAATGCACTATAAAAGGCCATTGGAGTTTTCAGAGCAATGCAGCCTAGGACAGGTGGGCTGAATGCCTGGAACCTCTCCAGCAATACGAAACAGGGAGCTTAACACCACTTGTAAGAAACTGAAGAATTAGTTCAGGGGTGAAAACATACCTCAAATAATAATCACAATCCTAATCCTTGTCAGGGTGAACTTCTAAAGTCTCTAAATAAACCTTTGCTTAACCCTCTGGTAGCTTGGTACGACAACTTAGAGTTAATGTGTAAAGTATTAATGCAGCACTCAAACAGTAATAAAGTGAAAACACAACACAAAAAAGTCCCAAACCAATTTAGAAAAACAGAGTTCATTGCAATAAACACAAGGACACCAGAATAACAAACATTTAATAAGTAGAATCGGAGATATGAATTTAAACTTTTTAAATTAAAAATAGAGCCAAAATGTACAAAGTGCCAACAATGGTTATGTGGTTGCACTAGACCGGGTTAAAGGGAAAAGATAAGGCCAATTGCGATGGAGCACGGGCCGGATACCGGGACCAGGTGTAAAGTATACCTTCTGACTTAGAAATGTTTATGAAAAAAAGTGGTCATCGACAAGTCACTGGTAGGGCAAGCTGAAAGCTGGATCAGAAGTGGCACTCTGCGACAGCGGTTTGCTGAAGAGCAGGGTCCTGGTGCAGTTGTAGACGAAGGCAGGAAAGCCCCAAGTGGGCAAATTCCAAAATCTGTGCCCAGGAAGGCCTCGAGGTCAACAGGGTGCTGCTCAGCGTTTTTCTCCCGATGAAGCCCTCTACGTTCAGACTTCAGCTCTCCTTCAGAGGAGAAAATGAGCAAGTGGAGGCTGACAGGCGATTTGACGTCGACAGCTGCGGTTTTGACCGTGGTCCCCCCCATCTCAGCAGTTCTCCAGGCTGAAATTTGACAGTTTCTAAGTACCACTTCTTGCAGTTTGGGGACAGAAGGAGTAGATTATAATACCAGCCAAGGACATGTTTTACAGTGCTACTTTAGGGGATGGTACAATGAGTGCTGCAGCCCACTAGTAGCATTTAATTTACAGGCTCTGGGTACAGGTGGTACCTTATGCTAAGGACTTACAAGTAAATGAAATGTGAATATTAGGAGATTACCATGTTTTTATATGTTTGAAAGGGAATGTACAAACACTCTACCCCTGTTTAGCAGGGGTAGAGTGTACAGAGTCCAATGCTAAAAAAAATGGGTTCAGCAACAGAATGCAAAATTCTGGGGTTATCCGGCAGAAAGGGTAAATTTCCAGCACCAGTGATATCTATTATCTGGAGGAATCTTGAGTTTGGTTATCAACAAGACCTGCCTTGACTTCCACCCCTCCAAGGTTGGTGAGAGAAGTACTATAAATTGGGTAATTATAAAATAATATTTAAAACACTCCAGGTGGACAAATTGAGGTGTGAACCACTAAATACAAAGAATTATTGCTTGTTGAATCCATTTCAGAGCCAGTGGAAAAAAAGGCACAGTGAGAAAGATGAAGAAGATGACAGCCCGATGCCAAAGATATTCAGGAAATGTGGTGGAGTACTATGGGAATGGGAATTCAAGGGGCTGGGGTGGGTGAGTACTGACCTTCAACATTTGGAAATGAAAACCAGATGAGGCTATGTTAAATCTGACCACCTTTGGCATGGACTTCCCCCAAACCTTTAGCCTTCACCTCCCTATTTTTGCTGAACCCATTTTGTTTGCATTAGGACTCTGTGCACTTTACCTGTACTAACCAGTGGTAAAGTGCTTGTGCACTCTCCCTTAAATATGGTAAAATTGGCCTAAACAGGATTGCCACATTTAATATACTTACAAGTCCCTCGTATATGTTGCTACTTGATTCCGGGGCCTGTACATTTAATGCTACTGGTGGCCTGCAACACTCATTGTGCGACCCACTTAGGTAGCCCCTTAAAACATGTCTCAAGCCTGCCACTGCAGCCCAAAGCTCAGTTTTACACTGCCATGTCGACCTGGCAAAATAAACCTTTTGCCAGGCCTAAACCTTCCTTTTTTAGGTCTCGCCTACGCAGCGCGCATGCGCTGCATAGGAAAAAGACCTTTAGAAATCGATTCAGTTTTGAAGTCAAAAACGTGCACGCATTGCATTGCTTTGAATGGCAACACGTGCACGTTTGGCGATTCCCTTGCGGGAGCGAGCTTTCAAACCATCTGTTTGTAATTAACAGATGGTTCCTGCTCGCTCCCGCAAGGGAAACAGGCGCAGGCCCCCTCCTCTCTCCCCTCCCCCTGCTGCCTCTCGTCAAACGTGTTTTTTTTTTTTTACTTTGAGCGCGAGGCGCGCGCGCTTGTTTTATGTAGTTTACATTTCTTTCTCTTTCCACAGCGCACCAGCAGTGAATACAAGGCCGTCGAGGGCAAAGCGTGGGGCAAGGTGCCATCTGAAGCCGAGGGGGGGAGGGGGGATGTCACTACTGCTGCCTCAAGACATTTTGGTTACTCTAATAGTGTGTCATGGGCTCGTAATTTCAGCTGGAGCTGCGTTTACAAACATGCTGGTTTCACGTCAGGTTTCTGCAGACCATAATGACTAACACCCACTATTTACCCTGTAAGGCAGTCTATCTTTAATATAATAGGAAAGGGCATGGAGGGTCAGTGAACAGAATGGATTCACACAACAGGGTTTTTCTTCATCACATACTACCGGATATTAGGTACAACAACACTAAGTTGCCCTCACAGCAAGGTAAGCAGCAATAGTAATAACAAGAGCTAAGGCAGCAGTTTCCAGTTATTTTTTATGTGATCTATTAAGCGATTTAACTTGCTAACTGGTAGGGGTTGTAGCCTCTAGTGCACGGTAAAATATGAAACACCTTTTCCGACAGCCGACACCAGACAAATGGCATGCTAATTTGAACTACAATGTGACTGTAATATGCAAACTTGGCTGCTTATGCTCTTGAAACTTAAAAAAGTCAAACAATGTCACACACCTCAAAAGTAAGTTCTTTTTTATGTAAAGGGTAAAAAGAGGTTTATATTTGTAAAAGTGATGTCTTTGTGTATGTTAAGCGCTTAGTATAGGGTGACTCAGCTGCTTCAGCATTCTAGTCGAATGCCCATGGGAAGCTGAAAAATAAGTCCAGATGGTTCATCACCACTTCAGGAACATATTATCTATTTCTTATTTTCTGCGGACTGTTGTAGACCTGAACTTTGTGGATGGAAATGAAAAAGTAATTGTCAAACAGAAATTTTCCAAGAAGCAGTAAAAACGTGACTGCACTATTTACTTATCTAAACTGCTGAACACACTTCTGGAAAACAGTGTATGTATGCTGTCTTATATATGGATGCATTTTCTTTTCATGTAACGCAGTCGGCATCAAATGCAGTCCGCACACCGATCTATCCACAGAATGAATCCGGATTCAAGCACCTGCCGGGAATAGACGAATGCTCCTACAAAATAGCCGCAAAGTGCATGCTAACTGAGACGTTTCAGCACAGTCCTGGGAACCGAGATTCTCTACTGGGGACAATGCGAATATCCTCGGAGCTGACCTCACTGACAAACTGTGCAGATGGCATGACGCCAGACAGAGTAGGGCGGGATTCGCTTCCCTACTCAGTGCTCCTGTGGCTCTGGGACCACCCAGTACTTTAATCCCCAGCCTTGCTGTCGACACAATTACCTGGGCAAAACTTCTATCCCAGGTGCAGGCCATCTGCCATCATGTTTAGACGCTGCTTGTATCAAAGATGCGCATTTTCACAATCATCATCGGGTGTCCCAAAGGAAATACTAAATAACAGAACAAGCATTCACAAATCCAAAAAGCCACATTAATTTATAAGTAAGAGCGCGTTTTCGTTGTTTTAGGGGTGTGTGCTTTTGTGGATGTCTGAGTTCGTAAATGCGCATGAGGCACTTGATGGATGAATGAGTGAGTGCATGGTTTCAGCCCTGCCAATTTAAAACAAGCATTGGCATAGCCAATAGGTCTCGCCTTTGGGACCTTATAAGTGTTTAGCCATGCAACACTTGATGTTGTTGCACCAAGGATATTGTGCTGGATAACTAAACACTTATAAGGTCCCAAAGGCGAGACCTATTGGCTATGCCAATGCTTGTAATACTTGGAAGCCATCCCTAAGGTAGGCTCTAAAGGCTCATAGTGTAGGGTGCATAGTATTTAAAAAGTAGGACATGTGTACTTACGTTTTACATGTCCTGGCAGTTAAAAAAATCTCCCAAAGTCATTTTTCAGTGCAGCAAAGCTAGCACTCCCATAGACTAACACTGGGATACTTTACTATACTTAGTAAGTGATAACTCGAGTTTGGGAGCAGATAGAGAAATACTTCTTCCACTCATTTGAATTGTAATTTAAACACCCCCCTTTCATGGTAAAGCGTGGTTTTAAATTACTATTCTGAAAATGCCATACAGAGGTAAAGTACATGTGCTCCCCCTTTCAGCATGATGAAATTGGCATACCCCTAATTGGCATATTTATCTTACCTATTAGTCCCTTGCATATGGTACAAAGTGTACCCAGGGCCTATAGGTTCAATGCCACTAGTGTACTGCAGCACCAACTGTGCAATTCACTACAGTGAAAGTGCAAACATTACTGCAGGCATACCATTTGTAGACTGTCTGTTGCAGTTTTAAATTGCATACTAGACCTGTAAAAATAACCTCCTTTGACAAGTCAAAGGCTTCCTTTTAAATATTTATCAGATACTCCTTTTCCATAGGAAAACATATTGTTATATTATTACATTCAATAATGTTAATTTTGGTTAAGAAACAGCAGGAAATATAATTCAAGGACTCTTTTAATTGTTAGTCATAATCGAATTTTAGGGTAAAATCAAAGTTCTAATAACTATGAAGGAAAGGGTATGTTTACAAAGTTAAAACTTCTGACCGGTTTGAACCTGGTTTCTATATTCCATCAGCTCTATCGCTGGCGGCCTTAACTTGTGAGTAGGTATAGGTTAAGTGCAACCAGATGCTTTTTGTTGGTGCTTAATGCATTTAGAACTATTTTTAACCTTAAACAATAATTATTCATATCTTTGGCTCCCCTTATTGGATTTTTGCCGTTTTGGTGTCATTATATTTATTAATGTTTGCTCTATTTTTTTAAATTGGTTTGGGGGTTTTTCTTGTGTTTTGCTTTGACTTTACTACTATTTTGGTACTGAATAAATACTTTACAGATTGCCTCCAAGTTAAGCCTGTTTGCTCTGTGCCATAGCTACCAGGGGTTCAGCTTAGGTTAATTTAGTGACTTTACTGATTCATCCTAATAAGGATTGTGGTTATCATGTGTGGTGGACACATATCCTACTTCAACGAATACCCTAATTTCTTACAACATGAATACGAAGACCATAACAATCAAGCCTGCAGGCGCAGTATAAAGTGTGAAGGTATGAACGTTAAGAAAGCCTGTGACTTCAATGAAACATTTAAGCCAAACACCAAAATAAATTGATCAGGCTCAAAGGCGGAACAGAAGATAATGCGGTACATATAATTAACAGTCAGTTGCCCTGGCCGCTGCGCCACACCTCTTCCCGTAAATACAATTTGTAAATTTACAGGCTTTTACGGGCAATTTGAAAAAAATTAAGAATTGTACTTGTAACTCCATTGTCTTTAAGAATCGAATGCCTCAATAAAGTGAATAAACAACAAATCAACGGTTTACAGACAAAAGAAGGAAAATTGTGATGCATACAAGTCATGGCAGGCTTATATGGCTAGTAATGCGATATTGTGTAAAGATCTTGTAGCCAGATATTTGGAAGAATTGTTCCACATGAGTCAGTTGATACGGGTTACCCAAATGAGGAGTTGTTCACACCTTAAGTGCTAAGAAGAGGAGGCTTGTCTCACAAGTGGATTTTGACAGCTTGATTGCATTTGCATTGAATCTTGCAATCTTGGTAACTGGAGTTCATCTGTTTTGTCGGCTTTGCCTGTCCCTGGGGACTGCAAACACTATCCAAAAAGATGCAGTGCTGAATCTGATACACAGTCAGCTGTGCAGTATAGCTTTAATCTGACTTTAGCTCTGTCCGGCAGGACTGCGTAGCCTTTTTGTACAGTAAAGCCGATCCAAGCTTGAATGAAGAGAGTGACTTTCACCCACACATAAACTGCAGCTCTGGAGGGCGCTCTATAATGGTTTGTGAATATATGTGTCCTAAAACAGGTGTCGGATGTTCAAGGCTTGACACTGCTACGCCTTTCCTCATGTCCTTGAAGACCATTGTAGTAAACTAAGACACACTCTGGATTTTACCTTCACCAATCAGAAAGCAATAATCCTATTATTTCTAACTCTCCAAAAATCTAGTTTTTGAAAGACCCCATAAAGAAAATGTTTGTTATGATACTCGAAGTATAACCAGAGAAAAAATATATGTCATCTGTCTTCGTTACATGCATGCAAATAGCATGTACATTCAACACAAATCTAACTAATATATGATATGAAGGCAAGCATATGTGTGCAATTATACTTATATTGACTCTTTATACAGCATGGAATACAAACCAATTTTTGTCACCTGTTAATAGGTGCTAACTGCTACCCAAGTCAATGGCACTCAGGCTCAGAAGAGTGAAAGATTGAGTTACCCTCCCCCACAAGGAATTAAACATATGCTTCATAGTTTAGATGCAAATGCTGGCAGCAGGTGTGTAACCTGCTTCAGTGTTTGACAGAATTGAAACATGTGGCCCTTGCGTTACACAAGGATGTGTGCAACATGCACATGAACTCAATTAGCTATCTCAGTCGGATTTGAATATGATCCAGCAGATCACAAGTAGTGTTCTGCATAATGCACAGTTACCATACATACTAATTCATGATGATTGAAACCTTTGACCAGCAGATTACAAACAGATCTCTACATCAAGTGCATTAACCTCAAATCCCTTGAAAATATTTTACCCTGAGACTAGCTGGATACACAGAAGTCTCTGTAGCAAGTCTCTTAAATCCTAAGATATTTCACCAGCAGATGCACTTGGTCAGCAAACATGGCTAGTTAATTCACCAGTGAGTTAATGTTCCTACTGCAGTAAACTGAGAGCAATATAGAAGTCAAAAGTTGAATTATTTTGGTAGACAATGTACGCTTTCACTCTTTTAAGCTGAAAAAAAGGAGTACCACTGAGGGAGCAAATGTTGACATGATCAACATAGAGGGTAGCCACAACTGCCATTGTGAGATGAACAGTGACACAGGTATTGAGGAAAACATTTGTGCATTAGGATTGGAAGTTGCACTGTGATTTGAGGAACAGATGCAAAGATAAGTATTGAAGGGAGGAGAGGCATTTTGCATTCAAAAACAAGAGCAGGGCTGCACCTAGAAAAACTGACTCAGGGTAGTATTGAGCTACGTAGAACTATGGGGGTGTAATTAATATTGTGATATTGACGATGTTGATATGGCACTGGGAAATGTTGCTTATTCGGCAGAGGGTATGGGACAATATTAAAGACAAAATGTAGCAGATATAGGAGCAGTAGGACTGGAGGGCTGGAGCAAACAAGTTGGGTTTACCATGACCAGGCTGCCAAGTGCATTATGCCATGCCAATATATGCAGATGGTTGCCTTAAGGCTGTTGAAAGAGTAACATGGGGAGTTATCAGATAGCAAAGTCTCCTTTGGAAATGTCACCATCATATTACACTAAGCAGTCAGATGACTCGATTGTGCAAGTAGGCCTGGTAGACTATGTACCTCTGCCTTTCACCTGGCTTGAGTCCATGCATCCACTCAGACTACCACTTACAAAACTATGCAACAATGTTGGGAAATGATTGTTCCTAATCACTCATGTAAAAGCAGTGACCATGAATGCACTTCACCAACCGTGAATGCTACAGGTGACTTCCCCTCCTACGTCTCCCAACAACACTGCACTTTTCATCTCAAGAGAGATATTCCACTTATATAGGGTATCCTAAGAAGGCTTTAAAAGAGCTACAGATGTTTGCTGCATTACTCATATTTGGCCTAGATTGCAACAAAAACATCACCTGCCCTTAAATCACTGCACTTGCTCCCAGTTAAAGAGACATAACTCAATGGAAGATCCTTAAAATAGTGCACAAGCCCCTTCATTACAGTGCACCTAGTGTCTTTGTTAGTGTCTAATTTGTAAACAAATAAGTGCCAGGGCCCTCATCAGGAGATCGATGCAGCTTGCACCAACTATTGGTCCTGCCAGCAGTGCCAATGACAGTGCTACCCATCACACTGTTACAAGTGTGACAATTCAGACTATTGCAGGCCCCCAAAGCTATAAGAATGGCTTGGGTTACAGGTATAAGTAATTTTTAAAGTATATATTAAATTAATAAACAACTGTTGTTGTGCTCATCTCTAAATTAGACAGACAGCCGGTCCCCCATGTGGCAGACTGTCATAAGTGCCGGTGTAGACAATTAAGTGCTGGTGCCGCGCACCGGAAACCACAAGTCATATTAAGCACTGGTCCTTGTTAAGGTCAGCCTGCACTACCAAACTTCATGGTGCCTAAGATTGGCCTCTCTGAATCTACTGACAATCTGTTAACCTAGGGTTACTTAATTAGGCAACAGATATCTTCATGTGGTGGGGGAGTGGCCATTGACAAGCTGGCGACCACAGAAGATATGAAACCAAGAGCTCCGTATAAGGCCCCTCAGATCGCCCAAATAATCCTGGCTCATTAACAGGCTTCAGCACCCTAAAACGAGGCGCAGCCCACCTGCATAATGGGGGAGCGACGAAAGCGCTTTCCCAATGTGAAGTGGTGATGTGAGGTGAAAGAGTGCCAGAGGGTCAGGAGCGGGGTGCTGCCCCTGACAGCGCAACGAAGCTCCACGATCCTGCAGCAGGAGGAGCCGGCTGTGAGCCTTGGGGGCAGCCGACAAGACGCTGGGCTGCGGCCAGAGGATATGCCCTGACGGGGCTCGGAAGGTGATCTAACCGGGGACCTCGGATTGAAGCTAGGAAGGCACCCGGGGATGGTGGGTGAGTAACTGGCCAATGAGCAAGGACTGGTGCACGGCTTCATCCGATGAACTGTGACGTGGTGCAGAGTAAGAGGCAGAGACACGGAGCAGCCACAGTGGTGATCTCTATGGGGTCTTCCAAGGCACAGATCCATAGGCCCAGCGGAGACCCAGTAATTTAAGGACAGATTGCACAGTGAAGAAAATGGATGCAGGCCGGTATTATTGTGCACAGCCCTGGCAATACTACTTATACTGGGGGTGTGCACAAGGAGTCTTTCCCCGCTCTCCCAGCTAGGAAGTAGGTTGTAAATATTTCCTCCTGGTATACTGAGGCCCATAGTCTTACATAAAGGACTGTCATTTAGTACCCACCAAGAACTGAGCAGAGCGATTGGATGAAAGTGCAACCTCCAAGAAACACAAAGGTGTGCCACTGTTTGACAAGCAGTCGCACCGTCGCAGTTTCATCTCAATTTAAGATGAAACTGCACATTCATAAAGACTATTCCCCCCAACCCATTTAGTGGTCACCAGCAGGAGCGAATTTATTAGGGACAGTCTGCACGACAATGGTCAAATCCAAGACTGCCAGGGTGCCCCCTCAAAAATGCTCACAGCCCACCGACCCACGTGGTCACATTCCGGCAAGTGGAGTCTACATTAGAAAAATATAAAGCGAAATTTGATATGATCCTCCAAGCCCTTCTTGATGCCAAGACTATGCTAGAAGTAAAAATAGACATGGTATCCATTGATGTGGGGCAGCTACGGGCAAACTGACTGTCTGGCTACTGAAAACTGAGTGCATGAATCCCGACTGGAGCTATTAGATCCCCAAGGGGGAATGTAGTTTAAACACAAAAGGGCATTAATGAGGGTTCAATAACCCCTAACTCCAGCATCTTGCTGACTTCAGCTCTGATGCTTTCCTTGACTTGATCAGACTGTCGATAGATTTTGTTTTTGACAGGTGAACTGTCACCAGTGTCCACATCATGGGTACTCCAGTTTGTCTGACCAGGGGTCAAGGAAAAGAGCTTAGCATACTGCTGCAAGACTTGCTTGCAATCAGTCTGCTGTTGGGCAGAGAGGGTGTCTGAAAAGACAACTCCATCCACTGACCCATCTTTTGGGCTGTATGAGAGGAGGTCAGGGAGAGGTTCACTCTCTGTCTCCTGATCCTCATCAGTCACCATCAGCATGGGGATGTCAGCCCTGTCATGAAAGAGCTTCAGGCGGTACACATGGATAACCCTTTTGGGTGTCCTGCTTGTGCCCAGGTCAACCAAGTAGGTGACCTCACTCTTCTTTTCTAGGATAGGGTAAGGGCCACTCCATCTGTCCTGGAGAGCCCTTGGTGCCACTGGCTCCAAAACCCACACCTTCTGCCCAGTTTGAAATTCTACCAGTGTAGCTTTTTGGTCATACCAGTGCTTTTAAAGCTCCTGGCTGGCCTCAAGATTCTTGGATGCCTTTTCCATGTACTCAGTCACTCTGGATCTTAGGCCAAGCACATAGTCCACAATATATTGTTTTGGTTCTTGGAGAGGCTTCTCCCAACCCTCTTTTACAAGACAGAGTGGTCCCCTGACAGGATGGCCAAATAGAAGTTCAAAGGGGGAAAACCCTACTCCCTTCTGAGGCACCTCTCTGTAGGCGAAAAGCAGGAAAGGTAAGAGGACATCCCATCTCCTTTTGAGTTTTTCAGGGCGCCCCATAATCATGTTGTTGAATCTCTCAACAAGGCCATTGGTTTGAGGGTGATAGGGTGTAGTAAACTTGTACTGCACTCCACACTCTTTCCACATATGTTTTAGGTAAGCAGACATGAAGTTGGAACCTCTGTCTGAAACCACCTCCTTAGGAAACCCTACCCTGGTGAAGACACCAATGAGGGCCCCTGATTGAAACCCCCTTGGCTACTGCAGGAGCTGTAGTAGTCCTAAGGGGAATTGCCTCAGGATACCTAGTGGCATGATCCACTACCACTAGAATAAATGTGTTTCCTAATGCTGTGGGAGGTTCAAGTGGACCCACTATGTCCACACCTACCCTTTCAAAGGGAACCCCAACCACTGGTAGTGGAATTAAGGTGGCCTTTGGGTGTCCACCTGTCTTGCCACTGGCTTGACGGGTGACACAGGGGCTGACAAACTCCTTCACCTTCTGAGACATCTGGGGCCAGTAAAAGTGGCTAACTAGCCTTTCCCAGGTTTTGGTTTGGCCCAGATGTCCGGCTAGGATGTGTGCCATGTCGACTCTTCACTTTGTTCTGCACCAAGACACGCAGCCTGCAAAGGCAGTGTGTGTGTGTAATGGTACAGGGCCTCTAAGGGTGGCACAATAAGTGCTGCAGCCCTTAGAGGTCTTCCACGGTCACAGTGCCCTGGGTACCTGTGGTACCATTTACCAGGGGCTGACCTGTGGCCAGAGATGCCAATTGGGTTTTGTTTTTAATGCAGGTTTACGGAAAGAACATAGGCCCTGGGTACCTGATTAGCAGGAGCCCAGGGCACACTCAGTCAAAGCACATCAGCAGTTCAGCAAAAAGTGGGGGCTACGATGCAGAAAGAGGGCACTTTCTCGCAACAATGTATGGTGAAGCAAGAGAGGTACTAAAAGTGGCCCTACCCAAGCAGAGGAAATATGCTCTAGGTGAGCGGACTTACTGCTCGTTATACCTCTACTTAGATGTTACAATATTGGGAAAATCCTACCGACTAGGTTGCTTCCCAAGTTTGAATCATTAATACACAAAGACCAAAACAAATTCATACGAGGAAGCAATACCTTCCTCAATATCCAATGCTCGTTGGGTTTGATGCACAGATGAGATAGGGATGACATGCACCTGGTGGCGTCTCTTGGCATCAAAATGGCCTTTGACACCCTTAGTTGACACAACTAAGAGCAGTCCTCAAGAGAATGGGGCGTTATCGGTTGTTCCTGATTTTGGTGCAGCTCTTAGACCATAAGCCAATGGCCAGAGTTTGCACGGGACATATCATTTTGGACCACATTAACATATATATTGGAGCACAAGACAGAGATGCCCTCTTTCTCCGCTCATTTTCACCCTGGCTATGGAGCCACTGGCATTTTTGATGCGCACGAGAGTCCCTGATGCAGATTGCATGTGGTGTCCTTATGTGTAGACAATGCACTTGACTCGGGAATGTGCAAGCATCTCTTCAGGAATTAATGGAAATATTGGATGCATTTGGGGAGGTACTGGGCCTCAGAATTAATTGGACCAAGTCCTGTCTGTTTTACCTTTTGCCGTATAAATGAAAATCATAAAAGTGACCTGACACCCACAAGACTAGTACGGCGATTAGATATATTTAAATATTTGGGGGTTGACATTTACCGCAGGGAACATTACCTTATAAGTGGTAATCTGGGAAGGATTTTCACATCCACCCAACAGATGCTCCGCTTCTGGTATGCACTTTTTCTCTCCCCGATGGGCAGGGTGGCAATAGATAAAATGCTCCTGCTGCAGAGACTATTACTTCTTTGCGGGACTACCTGTAATTCTGAAAAGTGCATTTTTCAAGGAAATGCATGGTATTCTTTTAGATTTAGTATGGGGCAGTGGCAAGAAAAGAGTGACAGTACCTGTTCATTGTTAGAGGGTGGTCGACGGACCACAAATTCTTAAATATATTCTGCAGTGGCACAGTTACAATGGCTGACGCGATGGTTGGGGAAAGCACCCAATCCTGAGAGGATGGACCTGTTACGGGCGCTGCACATGGGGGACAATCCATGACTGGCTACTAAATCTGACAAAAAAATAACTAATACATATAAGCTTGCAACTTTAGCTAAACAGTGCTGGCATAAATACCTATACGCAAGTGGGCGACCTTCCCATTATATGTCTCAACTACCACTGTGGTCACTTCCCGAAGTGAAGGATCTCATATTGATACATGATAAGAGACCGTGGTCCCAAGCAGGGGTTATTGAAGCCCTATACAAAGACAGAGTTCTGTACACATTTCGAGAGCTGTGTGAAATGTATTGACTAGTGTCAGATTAATTCCTCACATATAATTCACAAATTACATCAAGGATGGGAACAAGAACAAAAGGAGCCTGTGTCCCTCCCCCTACAATGCTTGTTAACACACTGGAATGGGAAGAAGGCAAACACCACACTTTATATCACATTGAAAGCAAGGCACACCACCAAGTGCCTGAGCATCAGGGATAAATGGGTACACAACACTGGAGGTGAACTAACAGATACGCAATGGGTGAATTCACTGGATGTTGCAAAGTCATCCTGTGCCCTGGGCACCCCTAACTTTTTGTTGACTGGTACGGGTGGTAATTAACCCTGACTGTCACTGGGCTCTGCCTAAACAGGCCCAGGGCCAGTGCTATGCTGAAAAGACACTTAGCATACAGTGAAAACACCTACATACACTAGGGTGCACTACGGGTTAAGGTAACCCCATGATTGGCATGACCTCCCCTATAAGGCCCTAGTACATAATAGGGCAGGGGGATTAAAACTACCTTTAAGACCCTAGCATATAATAGGGGCATGGCAGTTTAAAGGCCAGCAGCTTTTCTGCACTTGCATGTGTGCACTGCTGAAGCCTGAGGTCAGTTTAAAAGCAGCCTTGTGCTGCAGGACTGATTTTAAAATGCAAATTGTGCCTGAACTTGATTTTGGTGTTTGGGGCTGAATCACTACTCACCGTTCTACAAATAACCGCTTACGCTGCTCCACCGGCTAACGCGATTTAACCTGTGCGAGGCAACCAGGGTTTCCGCTTTGAAATACTAGAATTATGGACTAATACATATGGAATACTAGCAGTATGGATTAATACGACCACTATGGATTGGATAATTGAGACTTGACTCATCCACCGAGTGGTTTCCGCTCTCTCCCGCTCTCATCCTTTTGGAGCCTTTGAGCCCGCCCGTCCTCACCTGAATTTCTTGTGAGGTCCCTCTTCAATCAGTCACGGTGCCCCATCCCTCCCACGTCCACTTTAGTCCTGAGGAAGACCCCGGTAGTAAGGCTCACAAGGACCTACATTTAATCAGGGGTCGAAACGTCGACACTTCATTGTTGCCAGTATTATCGACAGTACTTGCTTTACTGTGATTTGTTGTTCTCCATACATGGCTATGTGATATACTGTATGAATCATTGGAATTGTTATATCTTTTGGCTTTAATGACATGCCAAGTGAATAGTAAAATTGTGACACACACTTTATTCTAACCTCACGTACCACACTACTCTCACCAAAGTCACCAACTTTTCCCTATTTCCTTTTCCCCTTTTTCCAGCTGGGCACTTGAAAAAGTTTTTTAATGTTTTTTCAATTGAAACCTGTGTTCAGTGTGATTAAATAACACTGTTGCAAGAATACATTTACTTCTTGACTTTGTACGCAATTGTATGTTTTTTGACACTATTTGATGTATCAATACTGGGACCACCACATAGGTTAACATGGCAAAAAGTTATTAAATATTAATTAATGTCAAGGAGGTGATAAAAACATAATTCAAGGACCTCCTAGAATGGTATTGATAAATCCAACAATATGGTATTGTTGAATTTATCCTCCCAAAAGTACAGACAAGAAGTTATAAGACTTTCTTGTCTGTAAGCCAAAATTCAGACATCTAGTGCTCTGATCTGATTGGCCAGAGTTAAGTGGATTAGCCAGGCTGCTTTGTTCAGGAAGGACTTCAAGACCTGGATGTTCAACCAATAGGAACAGGCAGAATGATCCCACAGCATGATCCCGTAGCGCCTCGAAACCCTCAAGGGTGAAGCAGCCACACTATACAAATCTTGATTGATTGACACTTAAAAAATGTTATTGGAAAGCCGGTGGGGCCAGGGGTCTTGCTGCTGTTTAGGTGGGCGATAGCCTCAGCCACTTCCTCTGCAGTAATCTCTTTGTCTAGCACATCCGTCTGGTCAGGGTCAAGCTGAGGGGTCGGACGATCACCAATGAAGGTGTCTAGATTTCCCCGGGCGGTCACAGTGCAGGCCCTATATAGCTTCTCTAAGTATGCTGTGAACGCCTGCATGATTTCCCGAGGGTTCTCTCTCAGCCCTGGCTCCTCTGATTCCCCGAACTCATCTCTGTGCTTCTTTCTTAACCAACCGAGCCTGGAGTTTGCCGGCCTCATTACTATGACTGGACTATGGCAACACTCTCTATGCCTGAATCTTCAAACAACTCCTACACAGACTCATACTCAACCTCCCACGCCGCACCCACATCACACTGCACCATAGGAAGGTTCACTGACTCCTCATTCACAAGAGCAGTCAATTCAAACTTCTCACGCACACATACAATGCCCTACACAACACAGGACCAGAATACCTGAAAAGCCACCTACACTTTCACCAACCAACCAGACACCTACACTCTGCGTCACTCTTACTCGCACACATTCCCCACTTTTGCAAGAGCAAATCTAGAGGTTGCTCATTTTCCTACATCACAACCTAGACATGGAACCTCCCTCATCAGAGCCTCTTCCTCACTTCCTCAGTTCCTTGTATAAGCACCTTGGGGAGCTACACACCATCCGAAATGCCTTAATACCCATTTGCGTGATAAGTGCACTATACAAATCAATATAACATAACATAACCTTGTTTAACCAAAGTGTCTTTCAAATAAGAGGATTTTGAGATTCCTTTCATACTTGATCAGTCAAGGAGTTGTGTGTGTAGTGCATTTCTCCAAGATGACTACATTCTTATGACTCTGCTCCAGTTCACGTTGTGTTCCTGGCAGGTGGGGAGGTAAGGAGGCTTGGGGGTTGAAGGAGCTGTGCCCAAGTAAATTGGTGAGGTTCCATGCCAATCCAATGCCTGGATTGGTCTTCAAGCTGTTAGAGTCATGCAGGATTTCCATCTCCCGTTGTCTTGCTCATCTTGCTGCTCTCTCTGCTTGTCCCATCAGGCTGATTACAGGACACCTGGCTGTTTGTGCAGGCTGAGGGTTTGTTCCTTTATACCACTCTCTCATTTCTGGGCTTCTCCCACTCACCCTATGCTACCTCTGACACAAAGATGACGATCCCTGGTCCACCTAAATACCCAGTGGAGACTATATTGTGCTACATGGACACATGGGCGCATGGGATCACCACCAGAAGACCTATGGTGGTCACAGGGTGCAGCTGTTTTAGAATCCTATAAACCCATGGACAGTGGCATAACGCAAAATGATGGTGCCCCCTGCAGAAGGCGAAGAAGGGCCCCTGGGCCTCCCATATCTGACAGATGTTCATTGGCCTTGGACTGAATGGGGGTTCCTGAAGGAGGCCTGTGTTATGCCCCTGCCCCCTTGCATGTGTTGTATGGTGAATAGAGATGCTGTGCTTGTATACTCATTGTGCAGAGTTTGAAAGAGTAGACCACTGGGTAGCCGGGGTGTGGGTGGAGGATCTCAGGGGGTGGGGCTTTGCATGGGAATGCCTGAGGAAGGTTGGTGGCATCCGGAACAGCCCTCTAGGAATGTGGGAGCAGAGTGAGCCACTACAAGGCGGAGCTGTTGCATTGGTTCAAGCGAGGGGATGGTAGTGGCTTAGTCTAGTTGGAGATTTGGGAGTCCATATGTGAATTTGTCATTGAAATACCAGTATCTGAGTAGTGGGACCTGGGATTCCTTCAGCTGAGAAATCTCCCCTGCTGTTTCGCCAAAGCCTGCGTCTTCCTCTCACCCCCCATGAGAACTGCTTATGCAGATTCATGCATACATCATAGACACTTCGCTGATGTTGCAGTGTACCTGGCTTCTAAAGCAGGCTTGGCCTGCACTGCAGAAATAGCAGATGAGCCAATCCACAAACGCTAAGCATGGACACTTTCACAGCTTTAATTGAAGTCAGAAGCTTTATCATAATTCAAAATGTTGAACCACGTTTACATAAATATTGCTATGTAATCTCACGTTTCATAACAGGTGGGATAATTGCAAAATGGCCACGCACCAGGTTGGCAGTTCCATTCACAGCTTCACACTTTTGCTGTCTAATATTCTCAATCCCAATCATTCCTTTTAACCATCTAAGATCATCTCTGCTGTCAGATAACCCTGGGCGAAGTACTACGCTAGGCTCGCGTAGTTTGCACTACTTCGCACTACGCGAATTGCACGTAGCACAGTGCAAACACGCCGTAGCGGTACATTTTTGCTTGCTCGCGGTCCTCAACGTCAAGTTGGCGACCGCGAGCAAGCAAAATGACATCCCGGCGAGACTTTTTCCTCGTTCGCGAGATTCTCAACGCGGGAGGTCAGGTTTTTCATTGCGAGTGGTCGCGTATGCTCGCGACCGCTCGCGATGAGAAACTACCAGTCCGCGTTGAGAAAGCTGCCGCCGAGTAGAAATCTACTCGAGCGGCAGAAAACGACCGCTTGCACTGTGCAAGATGTGGTTTGCACTGATTGCACAGTGCGGACAAGCATCCGGCACTGTGCAATCAGTGCGAACAGCATTTTGCACAGTGCACTCCGCAGTTCGCGTAGCTACGCGTAGCTACGCGTAGCTCGCGTGGTGCGAAGTGCACTTCGCGTAGCTACGCGTAGCGCTACTACGCGAACTACGCCCAGGGTTACTGTCAGATACACTAGATACACTCAACACATTTATTGTGTGACATAGCTTCCCCTCCTTACTTTGCTGAGATATTAAGCGGATCCTGACATAATGGCTGCTAACTTGGCAGCGCCTTGAGACCCTCACGGGTGAGTAGCACGCTTACAATCCCCTGAGACATTCTTGTCTCCATCCCTTTGGTGACCTGTTCTATGTCACTGTTTCGAACCACTGTAACCTGAATCCTACACCAATTCATCTGCAGTAGGCACATTCACCTTCTAAGCTACCTTAGGATGATTCAGTCTGTGAGCCGAGACTGCATTAAACACAAGTCTTTACAGCATGTGCAGTATTATATCTTGAGATTGGCTGAATTTGCCTTAATACACATACATCTATACAGCATACTTTGCTGAGAGTGGAGAGAGTTGCAGGGGGCCAGAAAGCTCTAGGTGTAGAGAGGTAGTTTGTGAGACTCGAGACTGATATGCAGGTGGGTTGGGGAATAAAGAGCACTTCAGTTAAGTCGAGAAAAGATGAAAATGAACCGATGCTTTCGCCAGGAACCAGCAGATTGGTGGCCTCCACGGTGGTTCCTGCACAGGTCGGATGTTAGGACGGAGAGTGGGATTTCAAACTTAGTATTACTCCTGCATGGTTCTTTGACGATAAGAAGTCTGTAGAGGTTACTGGGATATTTAATATAACTTGTAGTTATTCATTAATTGTCATTCATTTTAAGATTGTGAATTGTCGGCACATGGCTGGGTGTATTCAGTAAGTGATTCTGTGCTGGTTTAAGGGTGGGCTGTAATACCACGGTTCATCCCCCGTGACCATCTGTCTTTCTAGGGTTTGCAGCCGCACCCCCCGGCAATGATGCCTGTGACGCACTGAGGTCACGAAGGGGGACTAAAGTGTCATTTTGATTCAATACAGGGTGTGAAAGTCTGGTGAAATGTCTTCATGACTGGGCTGGCAATCGGTGCACAGGTGCTGGGGCTTGGTTTCAGCATGGGGGCTGCAATAAGGAACATCAATTGATACGGAGCTTTTTCACCCTAAGAGGGCAATTTGTAAGCATCCTTGAGATGAGGCCAGGTGTGCGCAATGGGAGATTAGTTGTGTGGAGTGGGAGTGTAGGCATTTGGAGTAGGAGGGACCTATGTGGTGTAGGTAGGAGCCAATTAAGCAGCTTTGATGGGTAAAACCACTCAAAGGTTTCTCAAGTAGCTGCAGATTAAACAACCCCTGAAAGATGTTTCGCCTGTTCCCCTACTCATTCAGGCTTTTATGAAAGCCATGCAGACTGATTCATAATATCACATTCAACAATTTCCCAGCATTGCTACTGTAGCATCGAGCTGTGGTCAGCCCAGACCTCCTGATCACAGCATCCTCCATACATTCTGACTTGACTTTTCACTGTCAGTCAACTCTAGCAGGGCAGCTGTGCCCACTGGAGATGGTCAGCTCGGCAGAAGCTCCACTTTCTGTGAATTATATAGTTCTAAACGCAATTAAACCCACTGATCTATGCTACCTCATCTGCTCCTGTGAAGTGGTTGGAAACGAGATCCTTAGGATACGTTGAGTGGGTAAACACTACTCTACAGGGCATCACTTGATGCTGCAGTTGGGGTTACCGCAAATCTTTATCGATCTTGCCACTTTAGAATTTTTGCCATGGAAACCCGTATGTTATTGAAAGAGTTTCCTTAGTCAAAGCATGATGATTTTTTACAAAGGAGAGTTACTGCTTGGACATCCTATTTAATGCAGGTAATACATTCGGTGCCTTGACTGGCCATCGCCCCTGTGGAACAGGACTTTGGCTGCTTAGCTTCAATGGCCCTTGGAAGTCTGGCCCTAGTTCGAGGTGCTTGGCAGTTCAGTGGCCATCATGGTCTGCTTCTGTGTCTCCGGGCACACCGGCTAAACTTGTAAAAGGGATGATCTTGCTGCCCTTGAGGTACACAGAGAGCCCGGGGAAGTGGCGTAACATGGGTGGCAAGTGAAGCCAAACCTTGGAGAGCACTGTATACCAAGCAATACGGTCAAGTTATGTATTGTTAGGTGCTTAGTACAATAGCAGAGAACTAACACTGTAAATGAAAACCACAGCTACAGATGTCCTGAAGCAGCCTGTCAAGTCTATCAGGTTGCATTGTTTTGCATACCGTGCCTTCCGATTGTAAACACACTTTTTCTCCCATGTCCACCACTAGAAAGCTGTGCTGTACATGATACACTTGCACAAGTTCTGGTTTGGAGAAAACACTGTTTTAACTTGCACACATCACGCCAGCCATGCTCACAATCACCACAGTATAAACAGTCCTTACCACATGCATTCGATATGTATCCGAAATCACATAGGTTGCTTTTCATTGGATTCCAAACAGCACAATAGCATTATTTAGCTTCAATACAGTGATGAAGTGTGAACTTTCTCCAAGAGCTGAGACAAATGCTTTGAGTGTGGGGAGGTGTTCTGTTCTGGCAAGATAACCATCTGGGTTGTGCCCTTGAAACTTATTAAGTTCAAAAAGGATTACCCTGTCACATGCAAATGTTAATTGACACCTGGGTAGGGCCCTTCTTTGTTCCCCCAGTTGGACAGGTACCACGCCCAATGGGAGAGGAGCTGCCATCAGAATTGGTTTGAAGTGACCACATTTCCCTGGCCACAACTCTAAGGTGAGCACCAGGCTATGCACAGGGGAGAAGGTTTTCACCATCTTGGTTTTAGGTAGAGAGGGGTATTGTGCGATTGTTTGCTGTAAGGCACACACTATCTTCTGCAAAAGTGAGAAGGGTCACCCATTGAAACTTTTTCCCTATTGGTTAAGGAGGGGCCAGGAGTCATCCCGGCCCACAGACCAATGTCAGGAATAAATGTGCAAAGCGCACCCCTGGCCACCCTCTTCAGAACACTACTCGACCTGCGGAAGACATAAGAAGGACTTCACCAGCTGTTGAGATCTGTGAGGAGACCTGAAAGGCAGGACCTGCTCCCACGTGCATTTAGGATAAAGAAATAGACTCAAAGGTTTCAGTTGGCTAATCTCTTATTAAGCTACAAGGACAAAGCAAGCTGCTAGAAGCCCTTTTCCTGAAGACCCCAGCTGAACACTTCCAGCTGGACCTCCCAAGGAACCTGCTGGTGGCTTCTGCTGGAGTGAGTCTTGATCCCCAGGTGCGGGTCATGGGACTCTTAGCAGGGACAAAGTGTACTTCTAACATCCTGAAAAACCTGAGACTTAGAAACTTTTTGGCTCCAAAAACCTCTGGAAGACCAGGACAAACCTGTCTAGTCAATCTGTGAAGATGCGTTGCCGCTGGGCCAAAAATTCAGGGTGCTCCCGCTCAGAGATTTTTCGCAGTAGCAAAACCATTTCAGCTGGACAACATGGAGAGAGTATCCTGTCTTGTGAAGCCTTGCTCGCCTACAGCTTGTAGCCTTGCCTTGTCAGGTCGGCGGGTTTGGTAAGTACTACTTATTAATTTGTCACTACACATATATGTTGTGTTTGCTTCAAAAATATATGTAGGTAATGTGTAATGCCCCTTTTTTCTACATATTGCATTGCACACAAACAACACACACTCACTACTGAATGCACAATTAGTGCCAAGAAACAGTATGGTGTACGTGCGCTCTACAAATATTTTTAACATAACAATTAAATGCACACCCACAGGCACCAGAAGCACAACACCCACAACAACAACATGATATTTTTTTTAAGTGTCAATACAGACGTGTTCATTTTACCTTGATAAGTTGTAAAATGAACACAAATGCTTTATACATAAGAAAACAATTGCATGTAAGAGCAATGTTAAAATACACAAGGCTAAAGCAATTGTCTGCACACTATTCATAATAAGACAAGTGTAAGAGAAGCTTACTTTAGATCCTGGTGACAAAGGAGCTGATTATTGTTGTGGTTGAGTAGTTGCAGCAAAGGGAGGACCTGGATAATGGGGTTCAAGATGGAAACAGAAGTGGGAAACATAACAAAAGGTATGTTTCTACCTCATTTACTTCGATTCCGCCAACTCATAGTAGGAGGTATCTCCGCCACAGTTTCCACGATGGAAAGGCACATCATGATTGGCCCAGCGGTAATCTTGGCTGGACTCCTGCGGACAGCTGCTTCTGCCAATGATGCCATTGAAGAGGGAGAAAATTACTGGCGGAGTCGGCGGCATTCGGGCGGTCTTTCGTACATGGACCCGCCAATATCTAAATAGAGCGGGCAGACCGCCAAGTAGGCGGGCGGTGAAACAGTAGAAAAAGTGACGGCGGGACCAGATCCGCCAAGATCTAAATCAGGCCCTAAGTAAAAAGGTAAAACATCCTACCGGGTCGAACCTGGTTTCTGTATCCAACCTGCGCTCCATCGAGGTTGGCCTTAAATTGAGCCAAGGAACCAGTCAAGGCACAACCAGATGACCGCGGTTGGCACTAAAATGCTTTTTGGTGCTATTTTTATTTAAAAATTTGAAAATCTATATCTTCGGTTCCCCTTATTGGATTTTGGCATTGGTGTCATTTTGTTCAATAAATTATTCTCCATTTTGATAAATTTGTATGGGATTGTCATTGTGTTGTGTTTTCGACTTTTTAACTGTTTTGTTCCTTCTAAATGCTTAACATATTTCTTAAGTTAAGCCTGTCTGCTATGTGCCATAATTAACAGGGATTGAGTTCGGGTTTACATTAGTGAAACATTTAATGAAACTAACAGGAAAAGTGACGTTCTTACATGTGGTTGACTATTATCCACCACAACTATTAATCCACTTTTTCACAATAGGGTTATAATAATCCACTTTCTCACAATAGGGTTATGGCTAAACTGGTTCATTATTTAGGAAAGAAGAGAGTCAGTGGGAAGTGAAAAGCACTGGGGATTAGAATAAGGTTGATGTACGTCATACACTGTGTGCAGGTCGGATTGGAACGAAAAATAGGCCAAGGCACACCAAAAAAAGTGGTCCAAATTTGTGGATCGCGAGCTTTTGTGAAACGTTGCTTAGTTAGTATCGGGTGGTACAGAAAACAATAGGTCCTAGACAATATTATTAAATGTTAGATTCAATGTTAATAGATTTTTTCTTCAATAAATGATTAAAGCCTGCAATTGAAAAAAGAACACAGCCAAAATACATTCCTTATTGATGAAACAATACCCAATGATACAATTATGCCAAAAAACATTGATTTATTTGTAGTCAATCATCTGTAGTTCAATTGGAAACATACATATTTTCAGAAGAGGGTTACTACCAAGGGGTGAAGAAGAAAGTGAAAAGTTGGTGCTCACGTGAAGGAAGAGAATCAGGAAAAATGGGAAAATATTTAAACAATGTATAAGATCTGGCTCAGATTATCTACGCTATTATCTGTCCGTGTGGCTTCATGTACATCGGTCAAACTGTTCAAAAATAAAGCTCGTATCCTACAGCATTGCAGTAGGATACGATGTAAAGTCCAGGGTGCACCCTGGTGGAGCATTTTGAAACATTTGGACATCCTGCTGAAAGCCTGAGGTGGTGGGTTGTTGAAAAGGTGATGGTGAACCCACGGGGAGGCAATTTCGCTAGCGTCCTGAACACCAGGGAGTGCAAATGGATGCACATCTTTGATACTGTGAATAAAGGTTTGAAAGAATATGAGGAGATTTCTAGACAAATGGCTACATTAAACAACGGTTAGCACGCCGATCTAGCTTGCACATCTTCCAGGCATAGTGGGTGTTTCTTATGTACCTCAACATGCACCCATAACCCTGTTTACCCTCCCTTTATTCACCTGTATTGTATTGTACATAACGTAAATATATCTTTTGGTTAACAATTGTACATTTCTGTTTTAAATATGGAGTATATTGACACTCATGTGACCCTCCTGTGCTCTAATTGTATTATATTGTACATAATGTAATTAATGCGTTCTATCAATATGTAAATATGTACTATACACTTCCTCACTTTTACTTTGCCTTACATTTCTCTTGGATATGAACTCATTCCATGAAGGCTAATTTTAGCTTTAGCACCATCCTTGCAACTATCTCCAGCGTTTATTCAGCTGACGACTTGAGTCTTTTTTCTGTTACCGACAGACCCGGACAGGCTGGTCGGTTTTACTGCAGTCTGTTGTCTCTCTGCTGGTGGAGACACGTCAGCACCGTAACACGTACTAGTAGGCAGCGTGCACGCTGCGCTCCGTTTTTCAAGGCTATTAATGGCCGAGTCATTCTGTCTGGCAGGCTTGTTGCAGACAGTCATTGACAGATGCGGATGAGCTCCGAATAAAACAAGGTATTTACGCGAGGTTATGTGTATGGGAAGCGGGTTTTTGAAGCTTGTTGGCCCACATGAGTTACCGAACGTTTCCTGTTATTCATTTTTACAGGCTTATTTATTATACTTCGTGGGACTTCAAATTAACCCAATTAAGGGTGAGTTGACATTGACATTTTTGGTATTGTGTGATTGTTTGTATCTTTGTCACGATTAGATCCTTGATCTAATGTTGAGTTTTGTTTGTTTTTTAGCACTAAGGGATTTATTCCCTCACTGGAACGTTTCCCTTACGGCCAGTCTTGAGTTTACATAGACATTATGATCACGACACACCATTGACGGGTGAGTGCCCGGATGGCGAGATCACTATTGTGTATCCTTATAGTCTGACTTTTGTAGACTTATGGCCTTATACATTCCTTTCCAACAGATCACCTTTTGGGGGCACACCGATTGCCCACCCTACTGCTGGGGTTCTGCCAATTGAACTTAGGTCAGTACCCATAGCATTTTGGTCGCTTTTTTTGGTGAGCTTGTGACTACTTACAGATTCAGACTTTGATCTTATGGTTACTCCCCAGGTTCCCTTTATCCCTGTCCTGAGGAAGACCCGTAGCTGAGGAGACTTCTTACCCTTTTGCGTCTGGGTCGAAACGTCGACGACATCCCCCCCATTGGGCCTGTACTCTATGTACCCCATCCCCTACCCCAGTCACAGATGAAGTCTCACTGTGCTTTGATCAAAAACAAACAATTATTAAGACTTTAATGATACTAGGGGCAGGATTGCTAACATAAGGATATTGGCCTTGGCAAATTATCTGAGCCAGATCTTATACATTGTTTAAATATTTTCCCATTTTTCCTGATTCTTTTCCTTCACGTGAGCACCAACTTTTCACTTTCTTCTTCACCCCTTGGTAGTAACCCTCTTCTGAAAATATGTATGTTTCCAATTGAACTACAGATGATTGACTACAAATAAATCAATGTTTTTTGGCATATTTGTATCATTGGGTATTGTTTCATCAATAAGGAATGTATTTTGGCTGTGTTCTTTTTTCAATTGCAGGATTTATTCATTTATTGAAGAAAAAATCTATTAACATTGATTCTAACATTTAATAATATTGTCTAGGACCTATTGTTTTCTGTACCAATCGATACCCAGGTCCTTTGACATTTTCTGGGTCACCCCATTTATATTAATAGTTAGTATCGGGTGGCTGATGTTTAAAGAAATGTGTAGTAAATGAAGCTTTTTCTTATGTAACCCTTTTAATTCATTTTATTAGACTATGGACAAGAAAATTTGAGTTCTGTGCTTGAGACCATTCCCCCTGCGATGCTAATAGTTTTAATGAGTACTAATCACTAGGGTGCCAAATATATAATTTTATATAGTTTTTTAAAAGTTTATATAATTGTGCAGGTGTCATATTTAATGAGGTCTTAAATCTTTTTTAACCAAATGTGCAAAGCTCTTTAATAATCTCTGAATCTGAAAAACTAAATGATGTATAATGCACTTTAATTTTGTGTGCTTATGGCCATTGTTATGGCCGAATAAAGACTATTGAACTGAACTGAGCTCCGTGCTTGAGACCATTCCCCCTGCGACCTGTTAAGGTGTTTTGGGACTTGCTACCCGCTCGCCTTGTCTCATCCCTGTGAGCCTTTAATTGTTAATGAGCTGCACAGAACTAGAGGCCTTACTGCTATAGGGAAAGGCCTAGCCACACCAAGGGGAGGTCAGATAGACTTTATGCTGTGCCTGTCCAAGATATTATATTCTACTGGAGCTATACCCCAAATAAAGCTTGAACATTTTTCATTGTAAATACATCATTAACATAGAATGCTTGGTACGGTTTTATGGGACTATAAGAGGAAGGACCACAGTGGCTGCCAGATAATATTAAGGTTTTATGGATCCTTTGTAGACAAAACAAGACTATAATAAATTTACTTTAAAACAAATACGTTTGATTGTAGAAATCCTGCTACATGAGGCAATACCTCAATGCACATGTAGTTACAGAATTATGAAATATAGGGCAGTTGTAGAAACCCCTCAGTCACAGACTATAGATCGCATTTACTGGATGTGATTGCAAGAAAACAGAACGAAAAAAGTTGTCACAGGAACTTTGAAATATTTACAAACTTGAAAACCATGTGCAAGGATTCAGTAAACTAGTAATTGGTCCACAAATTGATAACTTTACTAACTCCTCTTTCACTAAGTGGTTCAAGAGTAATTCAATCAGAAAAAATAACTAACAGTTTAAGATTCAAGCAACCTGTTCTCCATATCCAGCATTGGTGCACTGATAGTAAAGGGAAGCACTAAAGAGCTTTGAGTAAACCAAGATAAAGTAACACAGGTACGGATCAAGGCTGTGACACGATAAAAGCACAGACAACATTGATAAATGCTTTCATTTTTCCAAAGTTCGTAGAGTTCATTTTTCGTAATTACGGAAGAGAAACGCATTTAGGCCCAACGTCAAGACAGTATCAGGAAGTGTAGTCGAGAGAGCGCGCTGCATTGAGTAAAGGTTGTCGTGACCTCTCGTCTAGGAAGGTCAACTGCCCAAAGCACATTGATGGAAAGAGGCACTCAACGGCTTGGACTGCTGTAGCAGCCATGAAATTCTTGACCAGGGCCTCACAACAGCTTTAATAAGCGTCACGGAAAGTTAAAAGCAAGACAATTGTGCAATTACGGAAGATAGAGACGATTGGCGTCAGGGCCATATTATTTTTAAAAATAGCAACAAATGAGAGAGACACTAGAAATATCCATTGTATCATCGCATAGTTCTCTCAGCTCTGTACCCTGTCAATCTGCAGGCAGGTAGGTAAAGCCAGGTTTTAATCTCTCAGTTATGAGCTCAATCCAATTTTAGCTTTCAGTTACAGATATTGTCCTGACAAGGTTCCGGTAAAAATGTCAATCTCTAGTAATATTGCAAGTGTTGGGATGGAAAAGTTATCTGCATAGTAATGGACGTGTACCCCTGCCCTCAGTGCCCAATGCTACTGTTGTCTGGATCCCTAATGCTTGTTTCTATTGTCATAGGTGGACAGAGATCATGTGTGTGCACCATGACATAGGCAGGGCTTTTAGTTGGGCTGGATTTTCAAAAGCAGGTGCAGAGACGGGTCCCTATCGGGCTCTTTATTTTTGCCCTCACTCTCAGGGTGACAAAAATTAATATTAACTCTGCAGCAGTACCGCCCTTCATTGCCTTTGCGGTATTTTCAAAGAGACTTCTTTTAGTTCTTTCACAGTCTCATCATTTCAGAATGGAAGCGTTTTCAATACTGTATACAACGAAGCCATAGTTGATGCTAATTTTATTTTATGCAACTAACAACCACTGGCAAAGCCAATAGTCCTGGCTTGTTGTATGTGTAATGTTACTTGTTGTATCTGGATATCTGGATGCAATGATAGAAACAGCAAAATACCAGTCGGGCAGCACACTATGCTAACACAGATGTTTAGCTTAGGTGTTTTTAAGCCACGCCCTTAATTACATCGGCCACGCCCCTTTGAGAGACCACCAAGTTTTTTTCATCCCACTTAAAGCCCTGGACATAGGTCTGTCTCACGGATTGCAGTCTTTTGGACCAGGAGGGCTGCCCAAGCCCTACCCTCATAGTGGTGGAATGTAGTGTAGTTCCTATTTCCCTAATAGGCTCTACGCATTGGAATAATATAACCTATAGGTTTGACATAGGACTAAGGTCGGTATGTCCCTATCGATTATATTAAACTTAATTACCTGTGCCAGCTAGCTCAGAGGCCACTAGAAACTCCTTGAGAACAAGAAGGGAGTAGTTTCTGGCAACCGAAAAACATGACAACTTTGTTTCCCTTTAGTAGCGGAACACGTCTCAGAATCGTGGAAACAATAGATAACAGTTTCACTCATTCAATCGTGCATGCTTAGTTTCTACAGAGTTACACAGAAAGGAAAGACGGGCGTTTCAATAAAAGGGTTTTATTGAACAGTCTTGTTTCTCGTGTAAGAGATATGTGCTGTTATGATCACAAGACAGTATGCAAGATAAATAATGTACAGCGTAAGCAGTAGAAATAAATAATACTGCGCTAGCATTATCTTTTAGCATAAATTCACGTACATAAATAACATGAGCTAAGAATGCGAGTACTCATTCGATGCGTCTCTAAGCTAGTTCTACCCCAATGTACCTAACCTAGTCTAGGTGTAGGGAAAGATAGAAGTAGGTGGAGTATTCCCTAGTATGGTATACTAAGAGTATGTTAAGTCTAGTATGCCAAGAGTCCCTCTAGGATCTAGTCAGCTCCATACCTTGAGAATGAGAGAGGTGGGAATCTCCTGCAGGATCTGAAACTCTAACACCCCGCGAAGGGAGTCAGAACACTGGAAGCTGGATTTGTCTGCGTGTACGAATGACAGTGTCTTCTCAGTGCGTCAGGCCAGGATACGGGCTCCTCTGAAGTCGAGGTCTCCTCTAACTTGCTTGGGCAAGGGAAGGTATATTTATACCTGGTAGGTGTCGTGGAATGTTAGCATTGACGTGAAGTCGGACAGAGGAAGACGTCAGGAATGAACCCTTAAGGTATAACGGTTCATACATAATAGATGAGTTCTTGGAGAAATCAATAGTCCTGTGCTAGGGGAACTCCCGAAGCTTAAGGGTCTGGTTTCTAAGAACTCGTTGTGACGTTAGGGTGGACGGATGTCGGTGACCATGCCTGTATTTGGAGTGCACGGTTAATGCCTAAATAAGGACAGGGATTCTATGCCTATATAAGGGCAAGGCGAATTGTGCCTATATAAGGACATGATTCAGGAAAACCTATATACGGACCCCCAAAGCGGAATACAACACCCACTCCATCTTTGATTGAACGATAATACTAAATGCTAAACATTTAAATGCTAAACATAAAATTGAGTACCACATATTACTAAAAACATTTCTAAAAGCATTTTAAAAGAAGCTTAAAACTGTTGAAATGCCATAGGTACTGTACATTTAAAGCATTGTTTTCATTCTAAGCATATAACGGAAGTGGAATGCAACGTGAATGAAACAGTAATATATACATATGATGAAATGGTCGATAAGTTCTTACAATCAAAGCCATTGCATATCATGGAAGTAAATGAAATGTTAGACAAGTAAGGTGACAATGTGTCCCTGGAAGTATTCAAAGAAGTCCGTTTTATAAGACTAGTTCTACTGTAAGCAGATTGTTCATTTGCCATGTCATTTCAAAAATTTAAAAAGAAAAAAGTTCAATTCTGGGAAAAGTTCCAAGTTTGAAAAATATGAAGGCCAAATTTCATTGTTGCCCTGGTAAATCCGTATTTGTAAAGCGCGAACTACTCACCCTTACGGGTCTCAAGGCGCTGGGGGCCGTCGTAGAAATTAAGTGAGCTATTGCCCAGAGTCACATGGTGCTGAGCTGAGCTGCCGCAGCTGGGGATCGAACCGTGAGCCCTGTGCTCCGAAGTCAGCTGCCCTGGCCGCTGCACCACACCTCTCCACACTGTGAGCCGAATCAAAGTCAGTGTAGGGGTCTGGCGTAAACATTAGATCATCTATTTCAGTAGCCAAAATATCGTCCACCGAAGTTGGCGACATTTGGAACACCTCGTTCAGAAGGTTAATTGCACAGAGATGAGAAACATCGCCTTCAGCAGAAGATGCAATGTTCGCGTCCGTTGTTACCTGTGTGCCCGTTGATCCATCTCGTACCTCAGCAGCAGCCGGAAGCGTCTGTGAGATCTCAATGAATGCCGCCATCAGGATTGGAAGCCTCTGGGGACAACACACAGCATGGGCCGTTATCGGGTCCAGCAGAGTATCGATATCCGTTGGCATGACTGATGGGAGTGTTAGACAGGTGTCTAGCACGCATTCTTCACCGCAAAACAGGCAGCGTAGAACAGGTAAGATGCAATCTTGCCAGATTGGTCTGAATGACAGGAACCACGTTGTATTAAGTTCCCGTAGACGAGGCATGCCCAAAAGCTGTACTATTCGCTCACGGCATTTCCGTTCAAGGAGGGCTCTCTCCACATCGCTCGGAGTGATGTTGGCGAAGAGGCTTGCCATAGCGTAGTAGGAGGAATAGAAACAGAATTCCTGCAACAAGTGCTAGAATTAACGGCACACCACCAAACACCGAATGTGCGAAGTTTGGTATGATTCCGAGGACAGCCTGGAAAGGTGCTAATAGTCCGGAACAGATGGTCTTAAATACATGTACAATTCCGCTTGTATCAGACATGTTAAAGATACGTCCTATCATTTCTACGAAATGTATAGGGCAGTTTGTACGAATTAAAGCTTGTATCTCAGCCGAAGTCCTTGCAACTTGTAGATCATAGGTTTCTTTGGCCGAGGTCAAAGGCACTGATTGTTGTATAAGCATGTCTTTCATTCTGCTTAAAGTATCAAATCGTATAAAAGAGACATTCAACGAAGGCCATAGAGGCGACTCCCTGACTGTGTCTATTGGGGCAAACAATACTTGCATACAGCAAGTGACCCTGGAGTTGACCGTTACTAGATATGGGATGCCTGGCAACATGCCACAGCAACTCTGATCATTCAACATGAGGTAACTCCCATTAGAAAGTTGTCCAAACGTTGGATTAATCACAGCAGCTGGTGTACCCTGCTGGTGGCAGGACAAGTTTGCCACAGAACCATTACAAGCCCCGTGTAAAGAAATGTCCTGACAAATCAGTGAACCGCTTAGTGCACTTTCACAGTGTGTACCGCTTATAAACACTTCACGATCCCCACTCCAACATCTATAGGTGTAAGGTAAATTCCAGGATGTCTTAATGTATTCTTTACCCAACCTTTCATATTTGCCTGCTTGCATCTGTTTAAGGCAATACTGAAACTGGAAAGTAGTCACAGGTAGACTAATTTTGCCATGAATAAGCCATTCTGTAGCTGGTTTTTCTGCCACTGTGAATGGTAATTTTTCAAGTTTTTCAATGCTCAGTACTGTATACTTTCCTCCCCTTTGTGCCAGTTCGATCTGTTTATCAGTTAGATTGTATTCTGCAAACAGAGCCGACGTGTTGATAAAACGCCAAGGCACATAGCCCGCACGCAAAGATTGCAGCGTCCAGCTTAATAACATAATAGAACGCAACTGAGATTAGCCTTGTTGTAACATGGCTAAATCTTGTTCCAGTATGTCGATAGCAGAGGATACAATACTGTCCAATGAATAAATTCTGGAGGACAAAGTTGTTAACCCATTGTCGACCACAGAGAGAGTTTTCTCTAAGTTAATATGATCAAGTTCACGTATTCGTTCTGCGGCCTCCATCTGTGACACCTTCCATGCTTCATTATAAGCAGCATAAATGCCGGCATATATGAAACGTTTTTGACGCGGTTTTCTTGGTCCAAGCAAGAATTCCCTAAGGTCTGCGTCTTCTTTAAGTAAAGATAAGTGTTGTTTCACATCCTGAAGTGAAGATTTTTGCAGCAAATCGAGGCATAATTTTCCTACACTGTATGTTGGTACTACCCCCGGATGCTGTCTTTGGACGTATCGTGGCTCTGGCCTATGAATAGTAAACCCCTGTGTTTTATTCAGGAATCTCTCTTGACAGTTGTTTGTGTCTGTGGGCCAGATCAACCATTTTCTCCAATCAGGATTTGTTCTGTTGAGTTGTAGTATGGTGTCAACTGTAACCGCTGCCTGTGTATTGTTATCACTTGCAGGTGTTGGTACAGAAGGTGCTTTCATGTCTTTAATCTTGGCTAACCCAAGGCAAGACGTTTGTTGGACCGTGTCATTCAAAAACATTATTTGTTGAGGGATGATACAGGCTCTAAATAAAGCTTCTATCCCCTGCACTTGCCAATCTTTAGTACCCCAGACAGATTTTGTGTCTATTGTGTCTTTCCAAAAGTCGAAACCCTGTCTAGACAGTTGGGCAATAAATGCTGCAGAGTAAATCTATTTTGTATTTGTTAACATAATTTTCAGTCCTGTTTTGTTTACATTTCTATAGTAAAATGTTTCTGGATCAGATGTATTGTATCCTGAAAAATATGGAAACTTTTTAGCAAATGTTTTTGAACTACCTTTTGGTGGTGTAGGACAATGCTCCCATTGGTTAAACATAAACACATTTCTAGGCGTTGCAGATTTATGCAAAAAATGATGACCATAGTGGTTATAGCAATACAGCTGTTCATAGTCTGATGAACCCTCTAAATATTCATTATTAGAAAATGCAGCAGATTTTTCTAGGACAAACATCATATTATTTACAGTTTCAAAGTCCCAATCATCAGAAAAGGTACTGGATGAAACAAAATCACTTAGTGAGATCTTAAATAAATGTGGAATGTTCAAATGTTCCGTCGGGCCAAAAATATCGAAATCAGTTTTGTCCCACACTATACCATCCTGTATAGGAACGGCTGTGATGTTCACTGCAGACAAGTCTCTTGTTTCACGATGGGATGATTTGTGAGGTTTCAAAAGTAAGTTCACTTCTTTTCTTTCAATGTCCAAATGGATGTATCTCCCATTTATAAGCACGCTCATAGTCATAACCAAAGCTAGCCAAAGCAGGAAGAAAAATATTCCAGAAATAACCCAAAGTTCAATCCATGGTGAAACTAGATAAGTCTTTTTCAAAAAATGCAAAAAGTCTTGTACTTGCTGTTTAAAAGTTTTTGATGCTGGCGACGTCTCGGGCTCACTCGGATCCTCAGAAAACGTATAAAAAGTTAATGAAGTAGCCAGAAGCAGTTCTGTCAATTGTTGGAATTGCATCAGGATTTGTAGAAATCGCTGGGACCAGTTGATCACTTGTTACATTGGTGTAGACAGGTGTATTTGGACAAACTGTTACTTGTGTTTCAAGAGGGATGAGTTCCATAGCATTGTTGCTCAGTCCTTCATCTGTTACTGCTGAAGTCTCGATGGTTATCAGTCTTTCAGTCTGAACCTCTTGGATAGTAGCAAGAGGAGTGTGTCTGCTACTAGGTCGGAGTCCACGAGGCCTACTATTTAGTATTGGCCACATACTGTGGTTTGATGAGGTCGATGGACACAAATCTTTTCTCCTTTTTTCCAGCAAGGGGCGGCAGAAGTACTGTTTTTGTTCCGTGTATGGCTAGGACAGGTACTGGTTGTCTGTAAGAAGGTCCAAATTCCTTCTTGTCCGCAATCTTCTCTCTGACTAGATCCCCAACTTTTGGAATCCAGACAGGCCTTGCTGGGACCGCCGGTTTTTCCCCAGTGGTGGTTGGCTGCAGGAATACGTTGCTTTGTTTCGTTCTTATTTCATTTAGGTCCTGTAAAACAGCCAAACGATCTTTGATATCAAAGGGTTTATTTTCCACCACTGTGCCACTGCATTCCAGATTGGGCACCCACATTCTTGTCCCAAATAGGACCTCATATGGAGTGACACCCCCTAGAGAACTTCTTGGCAAGTTGTTTAATGAGCGTTGGACCCCATAAAGATGTTTGACCCATCACCCGAACCTAATACCCTAGCTATTATAGACTGCTTTATGTCCCGGTTTTTCCTTTCCACAACAGAATTTCCCTCAGGATGAAACGGACAGGAGTACCGCAATGCAATGCCCAGACTGGCCATGGCGTCTTTGTAAGCCCGAGAGCTAAACGCAGGGCCCTGGTCAGAATTTAGCGTGCCTATTGCGTATGTGCCGATAAAGACTCGCAAATCTTTTATAACAGTTCGAGCGTCAGCCGAGCGCTGAGGCCATATCCATAGGAACCTAGAGCAAGAATCCACTGCGACCATGATATATTTATAGTTACCGTCCCTTTGCAAGGGACCGCAGTGATCCAGGTAAACACAAGCTAATGGTTTGTCTGAAATTAATAGGGGTGTCTGCGCAGGACGTTTCACTGTGGAGACTTTCATCTGTTGGCAAATTTCACATTCCAGAACATAGTTCTTGGTCTGCTTCCTAATGCCAGGCCACCAATATCTTTGTGTCAGTAAAGATACTGTTGCGGAAATGCCTGCATGGGCAGAGGTTATCCCTTAGTGTGCTGCTAGGATTAGTCCTAATCTGCGTTCCTTGTTTGGAATTACCCTATCCCCCACTCCAGGGATTCGAGCAAAAGGAACGTTGTTTGCATCAATTACATATGAGTACTTGAGTGGAAACTTTTTTGGTAACGCTGCACCATTGCCTTTGCTGGTAGCATTGACAGCCAGCATTATCTCACTGTCTATTTTCGTTTTTGAACGAGTCATCGCAGCTACGGAAGCCGTCTGAACAGCCCCCTTTGCGGCTTCGTCAGCCAATGAATTCCCTGCAACGTGAACGCCATCACGTTGATGACTCAGTGTATGGATCACGTGAGCCTTTGGTAGTTCGCTTTTTAACTGAACTACTTGTTCCCAAAGCGTTTTATGCTTTATTGTGCCACCTTTTGCATCTTTGAACCCGTTTTCAAGCCAAGTTTGTATATATTCATTATACGACTGCACACAGTAGAAAGAATCGCACACTATTAGTGTGGGGAATTCTCGATCTGTACTTTCAAGTGCCAGTTTGAATGCTTGTAGTTCAGCTCGCTGAGCTGTGCAATCTCCTAGAGACTGGGTTTTTGTGACCATAGGTCTGAAGTTGCCATCGCGCATGCGACCTTTAACGATTGCGCACGCTGCACTGTAAGCTTGCTTACTCCCTGTTGCGGGTTGTGCGGATCCGTCAGTGTAAATTATGAATTCGTACTGATCGAGAGGCAGAATCTCAGTAGGCAGAGGACATTCATGTTCATATTGCAGGAACGCTTGTGTTTTTAGATCGGGATCAAAAACATTTTCCACATCTGTTGCAGCAAGAGAATTAACCCATTGTATCCATCTAGGATGTAATGCTTTAGCATTTGGAATGCTCGCTTTTGTTACCGTCTCTAAGGCCGGTACTGGGGTTACGACAATAATGCGTTTCCCTTGGGCTAGAGCTCTTTCTTTTGCTACAGCGGTTTGAACTGCCATCAGAATTTTTTCTGTTGAAGTGAAGCGCATTTCTGCTGGTGTATACAAGTGTGATTTGTATGCAATTGGTACTTTTTCACCCTCATTAAACGTTAAGTAGGTGAATCCGCATTGACCCGAAATTATTCGGATCACTAAGTTGCGTTGACTTACGCGTGTTTGTAAGTGATTTGTTGCCAACATGTTAGCCTGGAGTGAACGCAAGATTTCTGTGTGTTCTTGTGTCC
Organism: Calotriton arnoldi; assembly: GCA_963921515.1. NCBI lineage: Eukaryota > Metazoa > Chordata > Amphibia > Caudata > Salamandridae > Calotriton > Calotriton arnoldi. The sequence continues at coordinate 1,941,452 of CAWUFW010002410.1, forward strand.
AATTTTTGATTGAAAAATCAGGTTTGATTAATGCGTAGAGAGGTTTAACCCTTTCTGCGTAATTTAGAATGTAAGTTCTTCCAAAATTTAGGAAACCCAGGATGGATTGTAAATTTTTCAGCGTCTTTGGAGGTTGGAGCAGCGCACACCTTTCTAAAAAGTTGGCTGCCAAGCTCTTGCCTTCACTTGAAAGCTCATATCCTAGGAACAGGACATTGAGATGGGCAATTCTGGACTTTTTGAAGTTGAATTTGTAGCCCTCAGAGGCAAAGCCCAGTATAATGGTGCTCACCCTGTTCAAGTGTTTGTCCAGGTCATCGTCTATCAGATAGATGTCATCGACATATGACAATGCCTCATTATCATAAATTTGTTGTAACTCCGTTACTCTCGCTGAGAATAACCCCGGGCTGTTCGTGACCCCTTGTGGGAGTCGACAAAATTGACGCTGGGTCCCCATTATTGAGAAAGCTGTTAAGTACCTGCTTTCAGGTGCTATGTTTTGACAAAAGAAACCATTTGAGATATCCAATGTGGTTTTGTATTTTTTACGCACAATGTTATTCATTAATGCTGTACTATGTGCATTTTGCACTGCAAATGTTTTTGAACAAGTGTTTAAGTGTCTGTAATCCAAAACTAGACGATAGGTATTGTCTGGTTTGGAGACAGGAAACAAAGGATTGTTCATTGAAGAGGTGCATGTTTCAATCACCCCCTGGTATTCAAGTTGATCTAAGAGCTCCCTGACCTGTTTTTTAGCTTCTTGCTTTATTGGGTACTGCCTTTGTGCAGTAGGTTCATTTTTCAGATGTATTTTATGGTGAGGTGAATCCTCATCCCATCCTACATGATTTTTGTATAATGCTGGGGCCTGGGCAACTGCCCATTTCCTGGCATAAGTATACTTTAGATGAATTGGAATATGGTTAGAGAAGGCAGGCATAATAATGTCCTCGCCATGTGGGCACTCCCTGACAAATTGTGGTGGCCAGTCTTTTTCTGCTAGAAGTATGTCATAGCCCCTTGAAAGCTTTTCCCAAAAAGTGCTTTCACCTGTCTAGGTATGTCTCCCTCCATCCGGAGTGTTATTTCATATAACTTTTGTGGAGTACTAACCCTGGTGTCTACAGTCTCAACTGTAATGTACTCATTCAAGTCCACTATCTCCAGAAGTTCCTTCAGGTTCTGGCGAGCTATTGTGACTTCTGCTGCACTGTCCAGCATTGTCTGAGCCCATTCTCCGTTCTTGAGTTGTGTTCTCAGTATCCTCGGCATGTCTGATCTTCAGACCTGCTACCTTCTTCTTTGAGAATTGAGGTTTAGATTTATTTTTCGGAACGTGTTTGTCGTCTTTCGATTTCACGCGTTTTTCTCTATGTTCTGACCGTCCTCTTCTTTCCGATGTCTGTGACGAGATCTGAAAGGTACGAGAGGAACGTGTATCAGTATCTTGATACCTGTCAGGTTTTTTCAAATTATCCCTATTCCTGAGGTTATACCTCCTTTCAGAGGGCTCCTTTTGAGGAGACCTACCTCGGGATTGAGAACGTTTCTCTGAATTATTTTTATTAGTTTCCCACTTCTTTTTAGAAGATGTAGGAGTTTGTTTAATAGAGTCCTTCTCAGGACTTTCAGATAGTTTTGGCTTCACTGGTCTTCCACCCAAACTATCTCTGCCTAATTCTGCATAAGATTGTTCTATTATTCTGGGTAGCTCAGTTTCATGTTCTGTAAAATCGAATTCCCTTAATCGTTGGCGGATCGCCACTGCTGCTGCCTCCCCTTTAATATTAGATAATATTATTGTTGAGACCTGGTCGAAATGTTTCAGTAATTTCATACCTAAATTTAGAGCAGGCTCTGCCCCGTGTTCGTTTTAAATTTGTTTCAGGACATCTGGTATTACTGCAATTGATGGAATACCATGTGTTTTAGTATAGATGGCAGCAAAGACTGAGCCCCAAGTGGTACAGTCTTCCAGTTGTGGTGTGATCCCCATCGGTAAACAGATGGTTGGGATTCTGCGTTTCTCATACGGGCTAGTATTTGGAAATACTGCTTCGATTTGAGTAATTTTTTGAGCTATCCAGAATGGAATTTGCTCACGTTTTGTGGGCATTTTTCCCATTACTGCGTATAGAGTCTGTGGTGTAATTTTTAGTGTATTCCCCGGTTGAGGAGTTTGATTTGGAAGTGTCAATGGTGGTTGGACTGTGAAAGTCCGCATGACATATTGGACTAGTTGTCTGTAGATTTTTATTAACTCTTGTAGTTGAGTAAGTAGTTCCTCATCTGACATTATATCCAGTTCGGGATGAGGAGTGTAGCCGGCTAGAATCGGCCATGTTGCTCCTGGTCTACCTAGTGGACCGAGCCTGGTAATGTTTCTGTGATGTTTTAGGGCGCCTTTAAACCAGAGCTGATGCTCCTGGTAGTTTAGTGGAATTTCAATATCCTCGAAAGGAATATATTCCTCTGGTGGATCATGTTCTTTGTAGGAGTGAAACAGTCTTGTTACTGAATTTGATTCAGGAAATATGACCCATGAATAGAATACCTCTGTCTGAAAGGATTTGTGTGCCTCTATCACGAAAACTGCTCTACCTCCTCTTGGTGGTAGGCCGTGTTATATAAGTTTTAGAGTGATGGCTCTTCTTAAGTTTGGATTGATGTCTATGACACCCTCCTCAGTTTCAATAAAACCTGTGATGTTATAAGCTGTTAAAGCTGGGTGACCCGCAACGTCACCGTTGTCGGAGTCAGGCATTTTGTTTTTTGAAAAAGTAGAACAAATTTCAAGGAAACAAAAAGATAAGGTGCACAATATTTTGGAACACTGTATCCTTCAACGTTGAACAAACCAAACAACTAATATATAGGGTGCTTCCCTATTTAGTTATGGTGGATATTTAACCCTTACCCACTCCGGACGTCTTATGGAGTATGTGAGTAGGGGTCTCTGAGAAAAGCACGAATGAGTTACTCAGTATCTAGCGTTAAATTACTGCCTTACCAAACCGTTGGGCACCATGTAGTGTAGTTCCTATTTCCCTAATAGGCTCTGCGCATTGGAATAATATAACCTATAGGTTTGACATAGGACTAAGGTCGGTATGTCCCTATCGATTATATTAAACTTAATTACCTGTGCCAGCTAGCTCAGAGGCCACTAGAAACTCCTTGAGAACAAGAAGGGAGTAGTTTCTGGCAACCGAAAAACATGACAACTTTGTTTCCCTTTAGAAGCGGAACACGTCTCAGAATCGTGGAAACAATAGATAACAGTTTCACTCATTCAATCGTGCATGCTTAGTTTCTACAGAGTTACACAGAAAGGAAAGACGGGCGTTTCAATAAAAAGGGTTTTATTGAACAGTCTTGTTTCTCGTGTATGAGATATGTGCTGTTATGATCACAAGACAGTATGCAAGATAAATAATGTACAGCGTAAGCAGTAGAAATAAATAATACTGCGCTAGCATTATCTTTTAGCATAAGTTCACGTACATAAATAACATGAGCTAAGAATGCGAGTACTCATTCGATGCGTCTCTAAGCTAGTTCTACCCCAATGTACCTAACCTAGTCTAGGTGTAGGGAAAGATGGAAGTAGGTGGAGTATTCTCTAGTATGGTATACTAAGAGTATGTTAAGTCTAGTATGCCAAGAGTCCCTCTAGGATCTAGTCAGCTCCATACCTTGAGAATGAGAGAGGTGGGAATCTCCTGCCGGAAATGAAACTCTAACACCCCGTGAAGGGAGTCAGAACACTGGAAGCTGGATTCGTCTGCGTGCAGGAATGACAGCGTCTTCTCAGTGCGTCAGGCCGGGACACAGGCTCCTCTGAAGTCAAGGTCTCCTCTAACTTGCTTGGGCAAGGGAAGGTATATTTATACCTGGTAGGTGTCGTGGAATGTTAGCATTGACGTGAAGTCGGACAGAGGAAGACGTCAGGAATGAACCCTTAAGGTATAACGGTTCATACATAATAGATGAATTCTTGGAGAAATCAATAGTCCTGTGCTAGGGGAACTCCCGAAGCTTAAGGGTCTGGTTTCTAAGAACTCGTTGTGACGTTAGGGTGACCATGCCTGTATTTGGAGTGCACGGTTAATGCCTAAATAAGGACAGGGATTCTATGCCTATATAAGAGCAAGGCGAATTGTGCCTATATAAGGACATGATTCAGGAAAACCTATATACGGACCCCTAAAGCGGAATACAACAGGAAGGCTACGGCTTTCACCAGGAGTTAAGCAGCACAAGCAGTAGGAATGAACAGGTCCTTTTTAACCTGTGTCACTAGAGTGAGGCCTATAGGCCAACTCACCTTTTAAAGTTCTGCTGCTGTGTGCTTAACTCACCCATGGTCTACTCCAATTAGACATGAAGTGCTGTGAAGTGCAGGAGTGGTGACTTGCACTAGTTGTATGTGTGCCTGGGAAGGGTACAATAGAGGGATAGAGCAGTGCTGTGCAGTGTGTGCATGGTGAATGCATATACTAGGTGTATGTGTACCTGCGAGTAGTACAGAACATTATAGATGTAGTGCTAGGCAGAGCGTGCATGGTGAGTGCATGTTCTGGGTGTATGTGCACCTACGAGGAGTATGGTACATGAAGGGTAATGTGTTGCGCGGTGTGAGTATGGTGAATGTGTGTGCTGGCTGCATGTCTGCTTGCAAGTGGCTTTAAAGAAAGGCCACATAACTGAGCAGAGTGAATGTGTGTGCTGAATGTATGTGTGTTTGTGGTGCAACAATACATGGAGGTAGTAACTGCGAAACGAAGAACGTGGTATACGCTATCATATGCCCATGTCAAAAACTTAACATTGGGAAGACAAATCAAGAAATTAAACAGCGCATAGTGCAACATCGGTCAAGAATCAAAACAAAGGTAGCTACCGCGCCGATGGTTAGTCACATCATGGAAAAGAACCATAACAAAAAAGAATTAAAATGGCCAGTGTTAAGTGTAATTAAACCGAAACCAAGAGGAGGAGATACTGAAGCCACACTGTTGAGGCAAGAGGCGTATTTAATTCTAAGGTTTAACAGCACCATTAGCGGTCTAAATTAATTGTCTGAAATAGGCAGAACGTAAGGATGTCAAGGAATTCCATCGGTCTGAAATTTAATCTCTGACAAATCTGATGACTCATAATCCATTCACATCGCCCGAGGCAGATACACTCCAAATCCCAGAATGCAATATTATTAACAGCAGGGATTGATGACTTTAAATGATCGGGAAACCGGAAGTCCGGAACTCAGTTGAACTGAGGATTCACACGAGGAACGCCGAAGAAACAAAACTGGAAAGTAAGTTTATGAAATCCCAGCACATATTCTACACACAAATCCGAATTGTTAGCACAGACGTTTCACTTTGTTAACTCCATTCATTCCAGAAGCATAACGGAACTAAAATAGAAGGGGATCGAAACCACGACACACGCCCGTACCTTTTCAACGATGGTCTCCGAATCATTGACAAGTCACTCGGCTTGTCTTTGTTTCTCCATTAATCCACACAACTCATCCTAATCATGAGGTTACCAATCACTCCTATTCTTACATTACAGAACAGAGGGAACTTCAAGCAATGATTATACGAAGCAAAGATACAGGCATCCACCTCCTAGATCTAAATTAGCAGGTACCATATGCACAATCCTCACGATTCATTAACAATTCTTATAATGGCTTTAGGAGAGGGTAACATCACTATTTCCATTTTTTTATTTCCGACTCTTTAGATTGTACCCAGTCACAGCCCTGAAGAGAACCCCAAGAATTGTATTGGGGCTCGAAACGCGTCAGCACTTTTCAACCAGGGGGACATAGTCGTCAGTTTAAATAAAACTATTCCCAAGAGTTCAAACAGTGTTACCGCTGGTAGCAACCTATAATGAATTTACTAAATGGTTAATGAATTACCATAATGGTTGCTTCTTCTTTTTTGAAATCATGACTGGTCATTTTTGTTATATGTATCGTGTTTTTCTGTAACAGTTGGGTTACTTTGTTTTTCACAATAGGAGTTGATTGTATGTTTAATTGTGGGAATTACTATGTGTTACCCATGTTCTGATCGTAAAAGATAAATGACCTTTTCACTAAATAATGAAAAATGAGTAAATAAATACTACAGACCAAAGAAACTGGTTGATGGTCTGTTGTCTGAGTAATAGACAGCGCTAAATGTGATGACTAGATATTTTGTTGTTCCAAATATTGACAGGCCCTATCTAGTTGTCGTTTACAGGGCCAACTCCTTCATTTAGAAACTTTTAGAACGTAGACATTCTCTGCACTTACTGCCCTGTGTGCCTCACAGCCTGTCTCCAATACACGTCTGTGGTGGGTGACAGCTACACTTGGTGCATTCCCTCTAGACAGCCACGACACAGGAAGGATAGGTGTGTCTGAGCACCCATCTACATACCTCTGCATTCTGATGGCTTTGCCTATGCAAGATGGAAGGGAGGCGCTAACACTTCTCTTGAATAGGTAGTGTCCTGTCCCCACACAAAGGGCTGATTTACAACCCATAGATAGCCTGGCAGACAGGACAGGACTGAAAGGGGAACCTGTGCACTTCATAGAGCTGCTTTGAAGTCACCCCCCATCAAAGATCCTTTTGGATATAAGTACTGGGTCTCTGACCCCCTTATATCAGACACTTCTGGATCTTGAACTGAACCACTGGCAGAAGGACTGATGTGCTGCTGTGCTCCATAAAGGACTCGTCTTTGGACTGCAGACTTGTAAGGCCTGCTTTTCTCTTTTGCTGCCCTGCGCCTGCTGCTCTCTGACTCTGCTGAAAGAAAGCTGGACTCTGCCTTCCCTCCAAGTGATCTCCAAAGGCTTGTTGGCTTGAATCCTGTTGCTTGAAACTCAGGGAAATCAAAGTCTCTACCCCTGCTCCTGTGCCTGGCTCACTGGATGTGGCCCAGATACTTGCAACACAGATTTTGACGCATCTCCTGTCTGTGTGTAACAGAACCGGCGCATCGACCCGGTTGCTGGAGTAAAATTGGCACATTGCATCTGAAACAGCACTTTGCCTCCAGAGAATGATGCATCAGACAGCAAGTCGCCACTGCTGCAGCTTGGTGAGATCGATGCATCCCCTCGATTGCGTGGCAGAATCTGGTGCATCACTCAACACCTCTCGACTTCGTCACCCATCGTCGGAACTGACGCATCGCTTTCACCGCGTGGAGGAGATCAACGCATTCTCGTTGCTGGTGACCAGAAAATGTACTTTGTTCACCGGGGCCTGCATGGGTCCTGTAACCAGCTGGCACTCCATCGTGGTCGGCTCAACTTTGACTTTGGCCAGGTCCAGCTCGACCTAAAGTAACCTTTTTAGCTCTTATTGCTTCTAAGCGCTTTTACTGCATTCATTCTTTTAAAATTCAATATCTCAAATTCTATCAATTGGATTTTTGTTGTTGTTGTCTTGTTTTGTTTATAATATAATAATCTATTTTGATAAACCTGTGTGGAGCCTTTATTTGGTGTATCCATTGTGTTACTGTGTGTGTATGTTGCACAAATACTTTATACATAGCACCTTTAAATAAGCCTGACTGCTCTGTGCCAAGCTACCAGAGGGTGAGCACAGGTATCTTTTAGTGTGTATCTACCTTACCCTGACTAGGATTGTGGCTTCTGCTTGGACAGGGTGCATACCTTTGCCAACCAGAAACCCAATTTCTAACAGGGCTGGTACGGGAATCATAAAGAGTGGATCTGTGTGCCTGGCATTAACCTTTTCATGCACATATCACTGTGGATGACATCAAGGTGTGAACTCTAGCCACCCCCATGGCCTGTGTTGTGGGACTATCAGCTTCGGAGTCTCTCCTGCTGTGACAGACAGCTTTTCAAGAGGAAGAGGGTGAGGAGAAGTGTGTACTAAAAAAACAGCAGAACCCCAACATAAAACTTCAAATACCCAGATCCTAAATCACATTTGAAGTCAGGAAATAGACTATAAGAAGGGGAGGTTCAGACCTAAAACATGGTCATTTGCCAAGCAGCCAGATGGGCTGTGTGAGGTGGGGAAGCTCTACAAGACTTAGACTTGTGACCAGGACTGGGGGCCAAGGCCTGATAGTCTCCTAGCTGGGTGAGGTGACATCACCCAGGGAAACCAAGACCACCTGCTCTGGAGCCTGGAGTACCAGAACCTTCCTGCTTGCCAAGACCAGAGTGCTCTGTGAGGAAGAGGAGAGTGTTGGTAGGAGCGAGGTCCACTGGGGAGCCCTGTCGAGTGGACTCCCGGTGCAAGGTGTGAGGAGATGACTGCTGCACCGATCAGGTCATTGCCAGTGTGCAGACTGAGTCGGTGACCCCCCATATGCCAGGAAAGGGATGCAGTGAAGATAGCTATGTAAATATCGCCATGTGGTAAGTGCTGAGGTCTGTGCGACACCGTTGCAGTGACCCCATGTGTCAGAAGGGCCACAGTGGAAAGAGTGCCTTGCGGAGAACCGCTTGAGCCTATGCGACACCATAGCAACAACCCCTATGCCAGGAGGGGCCACCGTGATAAGGACTGCCATGCGGAAAAATGCTGAAGGCTTGTGGGGCAGTGGCGCAACAACTACTTTAGGTCAGGAGGGGCTGCCTGGAGTAATTGTGCTGTGTGGATTGGGCATGAGCCTCCGATCCGTGAGCAGCTGTGACCCCTAGGCCACCAGGAGCAATGAAGACTGCAACTAACTTGACCCCATGGATCAGGTGCATCTGAATCACCCCCCCTTAACCCTTTCAGGGAACATGGACACTTACCCTGCAGGAGGAGCGCAGAAACACTTCTGATCGCTGCCGGAGCACAACCGCGTAGGCTCAAAGAAGAGCCTATGCCTGCCAAGTGTTGCCATGACGCTCGTGTGCAGCTGACTGACCCGAGCAGGACCGAAGCTGTTGAGAGTGCCAGTTGAGGGGGAATTCTCCAAGACGCTGCACGCTTCCTCTCTGACAGAGCGGTAAGACTCGTGACAGGCCTACCGGTCCCCAGTGGAATAGCTGCTAGGAGCACTGTGTAGCTAAGACACTTTTGACAATAATTAAAAAGTCAGAGTGGACTCTTGAGTTTAACAGCCTACTAGTGAGCATTCCCTGGATGCGGCCACCAGTGAATAGGGAATAACGTCGATTACATAATGAGGACCGGTTGGGACAGGGACTTGCCAGTAAACACTAGAGCCCTTACCTCAAGGGGGAAATTTTTTGTTGTCATTGAGGGCCGTAACTTTCCTTTGCATGAGTCGAGTTAGAAATAAAATTCTTCTTTTTGTACAAAAGTAAATATGTGGCTGGACATTGATTTATTGCTGCGCACTCTTTGAGTTATGAGCCGTGTTCACTAATCTGTATACACACCTTCCTCTCAAGGAAGCCTTAAACTGCTTGCTCATATCTATCACTGAGAGTCAAGTGCAGAAGGGGTACTTGGCCCAGTTGCTCAGGTTCCATAGTAGGTTGGACACAGGACATTAGGAGTAAAAGACCTCAACCCTCATGGTTGGGCCAGTAGCCCCTGCTTGCCCTGTGGCCCTCTGAAAGGGGTTCAGACAGCGAGTATGTACACGTGTCTGGAATTGATACATTAGATTATTATTAAAGAAACGTTTTTCACTCGCAGTTGATAGTGTTACAAGGCATCATGTACGGACTATTTCTACATTCAGTATAATTCCTGTGGGTTTGGTATAGCTATTCACAGAGCATATTGACCAAAAATCAATTTTGATAAATTAAAGTGAGAAACATGTCTAGGTAGGATACATACTGGAACCTGGTGGTGCCCAGTTTGAGCATGTCTTCACCATTGATGTAAGATTATATGTGGCCTGATGCCCTTGATGCTAAACCCTTCTTTGATGCTCTACCATTAATTCAGTGCTCTAAATTCCTAAATCCCTATCCCAGTGCTGCCGTCGGTTGCCCCGAGCACAGTAGCTTAGCCATTGTGTCATGGGCCCTAGTGCAAGGAAGGAAATGGCTTCCTTGGCTGCTGTTTAAATTATAAAATACACAATAATCAGCGTTCAGTGGGCCTCTCAGGCCTCTGCCCCAGCTGCATCAGTGGAAACAACACCCTGCCTAATCATCACAGTCCTTAGAATGTCAATGTTTGCCCAAACGTCACAATCCTGGTACTAGGATTTCTCCAGCATCACAGCCCCTAGACTGTCAATAGTTGGCACAAGCATCACAGTCCTTGGACTGTCTTTGGAAGCACCAATCAATATGGTCCCTAGGATGTCTTTCATTGCCCAGAGTATCACTGTCCTTGGGCTGTCTCTGGTTATCTCTTTTTCAGTGTCAGTAATACAGTATATATTGCCATGCTTCTATGACAAAGCTCTGACTTGGACTTGGTTTACATTCTAGATTTGAGGCTTTTGTAGGGATTGCTAGATATGTACAGAATCATCTCCACTGTTTTATTGTAAAATTATGTTGTCTCTTTTTCCTCATTTTGCTTTGCTTTGCTACATCACATGACTAATTCATTAAGTACTACTACACCGTTCTTCTGTTTGTCTTTTGCTCCCATAATATTTTGTCTTAATTTTTGATTTCCTGCTTATTGGATAATGGATTTAATTCGTCAACAGTATTTTTATTGTGTGTGGTAGTGCATTTTTATAATAACGCATGTTACATGCAAGACAGGACTGATTGCATATAACATGGATTCATTTAATATTAAGGAATGTTTGTAGGAGGCATTGGCTATTGGAAAGCAGCCTAATCATTTTTATGATAATGCTAATAGCGTGTGCTTCATTGCCTTATTTTCTGCTTAAGAAGCTCATGTTTTTGGCACCATTCAGACTAACAGGATAGAGAAGGAAAACTTTCCACTTCTGTGGTGCACAAATTGTAACCATAACTGCAAGGAAGATGATCTTGTGGAGATCCGCCTTAGAAGGAAGAAGAGAAATGTAGCATTTGCTTCCTTGGTTTCCATATTCTTCTGGAAAGGGGTATTGTTCAGTGGCGGCTGGCATCTACGGGGAGGGGGGTGGCGGGCACGTGCAAAATAAAATAAAAAGAATAAAAACTTACCTGAACATGACGTGACGTCCTCCGGTCCTCTTCTCAGCACCGGAACTGGAAACAGCAACTCCCTTGACCAATCATGGCGCTGCTCTCATGCAAGTGTCAAGTGTCTCTCAAGTGTCAGAACTCACCATCCCTCTCTGTTTTTAGAATCTTCTTCATAACATACCCAGTGGAAAATCAAGGTTCCCCCCCACTGGAGTGAAAGGGGAGAGGTAGGATGTGGCCTAATGGCTAGAGCAGTCGACCTCGAAGCTGGGAACCGGATTCGAGTCTCGCCAGGGACGCTCCACATCCTGTGATTCTGGGCAAATCACTTAATCTCCCCGAGCCTAATAAAATGAATGCACCCGTCTGTAACGCAACTGGTGCTCATGTACAGCGGTGTGATACTTTCAGGCCCCCCACCCCCAAACAAAAAACCTAACCTTATTCTAACAGCTGTCTTCCAATAATGTAGGTTAGTTCCAGTCAATTGGTATAAAGGGCCCAGGTGACCATACACTCGTGGGGGAGCCATAAAAAGTATTTCAATAGGACCATAGATGTCAGCTGTTTCATTGGCACCCAGGGTTTGTCTATATGTGACACACAAGACAAGGACGGGTGTGTTTGGACTGTAGTAATGTTTCTGTTAACATCTCGGGCCCCCATTCCACCATCAAAAAAATCCTATACAGTATTGATTTCGCAATCTGTGGTGCATTAGGATCCCAAATAAATGCCCAGAGTTTGAATTTAATCAATAATACTCTAACAGCATAGAGAAGCAAAAAGTTCCTCTTCTCACAGTCAATATTCCAAATCTATGATATCTCAAAACTGCCCCACCGGTAAAGTTCTTTCTAAAGTACCTCAAGTAGGGGTGGTATGTTGGATTCGTATAAGTGTCGGATCCCTGAAGGGCTAATAACTCCTAAGTACAATATTTTGTTTGCGGCTCAGTCAAAACCGTTCTAAATTACCATATCCCGAGTTTCTTCTTTGACTCAGCCTACTCCCACACCCTTCCATTTCTGATAATTAATTTTGAAGCCTGAATGCTTATGAAATGTGTGAAGTTGCTTCTATAGGGTTGCCACAGAAACAAAGGGATCGATCAGGAAGCACAATGTGTCATTGGCAAACCATCCCACCTTTAAGCTTCTAAAGTTGGGATTAATCTGGACCTTCTGTATAAAAGGTTCCATGCTAAAGGCAAAGAGGGTCGGTGACCAGGGTTAGCTCCTCCATTGGAATGGAGGAGCATCGCCCCACTTAAATGTCCCCCAAAGCCCCAGAGATGAAAAACAAAATGGCAATTTATTACCATTTTATTTTTCACCATCCTGTCCTGGAGCGAGTGTCAGGACAGGGCGGGGCTTGCTGAGTAGCAGCAGGGAGGAGTGGCGGGCAGAGGGCTGCCTATGCACTGTTTAAAGTGTACATGTCTCTTTGGCTGACCGTATTGCGACGGCCAGCCAGACATGCGCACTTTAAACCTTTCAACCCAGATGTCTTAAGACAGCTGGGATTAGAGCAAGTGCAGGCATCCAGTGTGCTGGGGAGCGCTGAGACAGGCCGCTCCCTCCAATCAGGGTGCTGCTCTCATGCTGGTTAACAGCCTGTGAGCAGCGACAGGATTGGTCAAGGAAGTTTTCTGGGGTCCGCACTGCAGTCTCAGGAGAAGAGGCTCGGAGCATGGAGGGCATCATATAATCTGAATTCAGGTGAGTTTACATTTTCTTTTTTTGCGCACGGGCACCCACCCATTCGCGCACCCCCCCATAGATGCCAGCCGCCACTGTCGGTGACAGTGGATATCCCTGACGTGGCCCCCTTGTCAGAGGTATCGGGTTAGACAAGCGACCCCTCACCCTTGCCCAGTTGGAAGGGCTGATAAAATTGGCTATGAGTGCATTTCCTTGGGAGCTATGGGGATCTACCAGCTGTGACCGCATTAATATTGGGGTGAACATGTCATGTAATTTGTAAGGGAGGGCAGAGAACTCCACTCTGCCAGGGGAATGTGCAGAGATTTGCCTACTCTGCGCTCCGCTGAGAACGCAGAGTATAGGGAAAAACTCCGACTCCGCAGCGGAGCGGAGTTAGCCAGCCCCCCCCTGCTAAATTGGCTCCCCGCCTCCACCCCCCTAATAAAAAATACTTAAAAAGTAATTTAAAAAGCAATAACATCACTTAACTGTACTGCGGCGTCCCCGGGCTGCCCTCCTCCTCCTCGCCGTACATCTTGGGAGAACTGCGCATGCGCAGTTCTCGCAAGATGGCTTGCAAGAAATGCGCGCATGCGCAGTTCTCACAAGATGTACGGCGAGGAGGAGGAGGGCAGCCCGGGGACGCCGCAGTACAGGGAAGTGACTTTATTTCTTTTTAAATTACTTTTTAAGTATTTTTTATTAGGGGGTGGAGGCGGTCGGAGGAGTGAAGCAGAGTTCCACTGAGTTTTTCCCCAACTCCGTGGACCTCTGCGTAGTGGCACTACGCCAGCTCCACCCGGGGTTAGTAATTTGGAGGTGTTGCATTGAGCACCACTGTATCAGCAGAGTGTCTTGTGTAATTCATCTCTGCAGGACTAGCATCATTTCCGTTCAACTCTGTAGAGCACGGACCAAGCACTGATTGATTCAACTTAATCAGTGCCCCTCCCCTGCTCCCGAGGTGATTGAGGAACTATTTTGTTTTTTTAAACTTCTAGCTGGGCGCTAACAGAAGGCATGAGATGGCCAAAAACAAGCCCAGCACGACAAACAAAACTGCAAAGACTTATTTTCTAAAATTAACTTTCTCTTATTTTGCCGAGTCATCTTTTCTCACTTTGCACTCATGTTTTCTTTTGCTTTTTGCTCGTGGGCGGTGTTCTCAAAAGATGAGGTTTACCTTGTTCTGGATATTGTAAAGCAACATTGTTTCTTTCTTATGTGTAATTTCTGAAATTATGCTTTAACACATAATTGTGCAGTACACCCGAATGCACCCAACTCTAATTCGCTGTACGACATTCAACCCCAACCCACCTCATCCCAAACCAATCCACCCTACGCAATCCAATCCACCCCACTCCAAATCACTCACCCCAATCCAATTCCACTCCAATCCACCACACTGCAATCCTCCCAACTCACCCCACTCCAATCTGACTCACTCCAGTCCACAACAATCTGCCCCACTCCAATCCAAAACAATCTGACCCACTTCAATCTAAAACAATCGTCCGCACTCCAATCCAAAACAATCTGTCCCACTCAAATCTGCCCCACTTCAGTCCAAAACAATCTGCCCCACTTCAATCTGTTCTACTCCAATCCAAATCAATTTTCCCCACTCCAATCCAAAACAATCTTCCCCACTCCAATTTGCCCCACTCCAGTCCAAAACAATCTGCCCCTATTCAATCTGTTCCACTCCAATCCAATCCAAAACAATTTGTCCCACTCCAGTCCAAAACAATCTGCCCCACTCCAATTTGACCCACACCAATCCCAAAACAATTGGCCCAACCCAATCCACCCCACCCCACTCCAATCTGCCCTGCTTCAATCCGAAACAATCGGCCCACTTCAATCCATCCCACTCCAAACTGCCACACTCCAATCAAAACAATCTGCCACACTCCAATCCAAAACAATCTGTCCACTCGATTCTGCTCTACCCCGATCCAAAACAATCCACCCACTCCAATCTGCCACACTCCAATCGAAAACAATCTGCCACACTCCAATCCAAAACAATCTGCCCACGCCAATCCACTCCAATCTCCCGCTCCAATCTGCCCCACTCCAATCCAAAACAATCCACCCCACTCCAATCCAAAACAATCTGTCCCACTCCAATCCAAAACAATCTCCCTTACTCCAATCCAAAACAATCTGTCACATTCTAATCCGCAAAGCTCCAATTAGCCCCACTCCAATCCAAAACAATCTGCGGACTCCAATCCAAAACAATCCACCCACTCCAATCCGCCCCACTCCAATGTTCCCTACTCCAACCCAAAACAATCTGCCACATACCAGTCTTCGAACTTCAATCTGCCCCACTCCAATCCAAAACAATCTATCCCACTCCAATCCAAAACAATCTGCCCCACTCCAATCCAAAACAATCTGCCCCACTCCAATCCAAAACAATCTGTCCAACTCCAATCCAAAACAATCTTCCATACTCCATCCAAACCAATCTGCAGTACTCCAATCTGCCCCACTCCAAACTGCCCCACTCCAATCCAAAACAATTGCCCCCTGCCCCACTCCAATCTTAAACAATCTGCCCCACTCCAATCAAAAACACTCTGCCCCACTCCAATCAAAAACACTCTGCCCCACTCTAATCCAAGACAATCTGACCCACTCCAATCCACAACAATCTGCCCCACTCCAATCCAAAACAATCTGCCCCACTCCAATCCAAAACAATCTGCCCCACTCCAATCCAAAACAATCTGCCCCACTCCAATCCACTCCAATCTACCCCACTCTCATCCGCCCCACTCCAATCTGCTCCACTCCAATCCAAAACAATCTGCCCACTCCAATCCGCCCCACTCCAATCCAAAACAATCTGCCCGCTCTAATCTGCCCCACTCCAATCTAAAACAATCCACCCCACTCCAATCTGCCCCATTGCAATCCAAAACAATCTGCACCACTCCAATCCAAAACAATCCGACCCACTCCAATCCAAACCAATCTGCCCGCTCTAATCTGCCCCACTCCAATCTAAAACAATCCACCTCACTCCAATCTACCCCACTCCAGTCCAAAACAAGCTGTCCCACTCCAATTCAAAACAAGCTTCCCCACTCCAATCCAAAACAATTGCCCCCTGCCCCACTCCAATCTTAAACAATCTGCCCCACTCCAATCCAAAACAATCTGCCCCACTCCAATCCAAAACAAACTGCCCCACTCCAATCCAAAACAATCTGCCCCACTCCAATCCAAAACAATCTGCCCCACTCCAATCCAAAACAATCTACCCCACTCTCATCCGCCCCACTCCAATCTGCTCCACTCCAATCCAAAACAATCTGCCCACTCCAATCTGCCCCACTGCAATCCAAAACAATCTGCACCACTCCAATCCAAAACAATCCGACCCACTCCAATCCATAACAATCTGCCCGCTCTAATCTGCCCCACTCCAATCTAAAACAATCCACCTCACTCCAATCTACCCCACTCCAGTCCAAAACAAGCTGTCCCACTCCAATGCAAAACAAGCTTCCCCACTCCAATCCAAAACAATTGCCCCCTGCCCCACTCCAATCTTAAACAATCTGCCCCACTCCAATCCAAAACAATCTGCCCCACTCCAATCCAAAACAATCTGCCCCACTCCAATCCAAAACAATCTGCCCCACTCCAATCCAAAACAATCTGCCCCACTCCAATCCAAAACAATCCGCCCCACTCCAATCCAAAACAATCCGCCCCACTCCAATCCAAAACAATCCGCCCCACTCCAATCCAAAACAATCTGCCCGCTCTAATCTGCCCCACTCCAATCTAAAACAATCCACCCCACTCCAATCTGCCCCACTCCAATGCAAAACAATCTGCCCACTCCAATCTGCCCCACTGCAATCCAAAACAATCTGCACCACTCCAATCCAAAACAATCCGCCCCACTCCAATCCAAAACAATCTGCCCACTCTAATCTGCCCCACTCCAATCTAAAACAATCCACCCCACTCCAATCTGCTCCACTCCAATCCAAAACAATCTGCCCACTCCAATCTGCCCCACTGCAATCCAAAACAATCTGCACCACTCCAATCCAAAACAATCCGCCCCACTCCAATCCAAAGCAATCTGCCCGCTCTAATTTGCCCCACTCCAATCTAAAACAATACACCCCACTCCAATCTGCCCCACTCCAATCCAAAACAATCTGCCCTTTCCAATCCAAAACAATTCACCCCACTTCAACCTGCCCCACTACACTCTGCCCCACTATAAATTTGTCCCACTCCAATTTGCCCCATTCCAATCCAAAACAATCTGCCACACTCCAATCTTCCGCACTTCAATCTGCCCCACTCCAATCCAAAACAATTTATCCAACTCCACTCCAAAACAATCTTCCATACTCCATCCAAAACAATCTGCCGACTCCAATCCAAAACAATCGCCCCCTGCCCCACTCCAATCTAAAACAATCTGCCCACTCCAATCAAAAACAATCTGCCCCACTCCAATCAAAAACAATCTGCTCCACTCTAGTCCAAGACAATCTGACCCACTCTAATCCAAGACAATCTTCCCCACTCCAATCCAAGACAATCTGCCCCACTCCAATCCAAAGATTTCCGCCCCACTCCAATCCACCCCACTTTAATCCGCCCCACTTCAATCTGCCCCACTCCAATCCAAAACATTCTGCCCCACTCCAATCCACCACACTCTAATCTGCCCCACTCCAATCCAAAACAATCTGCCCAACTCCAAGCAGCCCCACTCCAATCCAAAACAATCCACCCCACTCCAATCTGCCCCACTACACTGTGCCCCACTCCATTTTGCCCCACTCCAATTTGCCATACTCCTATCCAAAACAATCAGCCACATTCCAATCTTCCACACTTCAATTTGGTGCACTCCAATCCAAAACAATCTGCCCCACTCCAAACCCAAAAAAATCTGCTCCACTCCAATCCAAAACAATCTGTCCAACTCCAATCCAAAACAATCTTCCATTCTCCAATCCAAAACAATCTGCCTCACTCCAATCTGCCACACTCTAATCCGCCCCATTCCAATATGCCCAACTCCAATCTAAAACAATCTGCCCCACTCCAATCCATGCCTCTCCAATTTGCTGCACTCCAATCCAAAACAATCTGCCCCACTCCAAGCCAAAAACAATCTGCCCCACTCCAATCCAAAACAATCTGACCCACTTCAATCTAAAACAATCGTCCGCACTCCAATCCAAAACAATCTGTCCCACTCAAATCTGCCCCACTCCAGTCCAAAACAATCTGCCCCACTTCAATCTGTTCTACTCCAATCCAAATCAATTTTCCCCACTCCAATCCAAAACAATCTTCCCCACTCCAATTTGCCCCACTCCAGTCCAAAACAATCTGCCCCTATTCAATATGTTCCACTCCAATCCAATCCAAAACAATTTGTCCCACTCCAGTCCAAAACAACCTGCCCCACTCCAATTTGACCCACACCAATCCAAAAACAATCGGCCCAACCCAATCCACCCCACTCCAATCTGCCCGGCTTCAATCCGAAACAATCGGCCTACTTCAATCCATCCCACTCCAAACTGCCACACTCCAATCAAAACAATCTGCCACACTCCAATCCAAAACAATCTGTCCACTCGGTTCTGCTCCACCCCGATCCAAAACAATCCACCCACTCCAATCTGCCACACTCCAATCGAAAACAATCTGCCACACTCCAATCCAAAACAATCTGCCCACTCCAATCCAAAGCAATCTGACTGCTCCAATCTGCCCCACTCCAATCCAAAACAATCCACCCCACTCCAATCTGCCCCACTCCAATCCAAAACAATCCATCCCACTCCAATCCAAAACAATCTCCCTTACTCCAATCCAAAACATCTGTCACACTCTAATCCACAAAACTCCAATTTGCCCCACTCCAATCCAAAACAATCTGCGCACTCCAATCCAAAACAATCCACCCACTCCAATCCGCCCCACTCCAATTTGCCCCACTCGAATGTTCCCTACTCCAACCCAAAACAATCTGCCACATTCCAGTCTTCGAACTTCAATCTGCCCCACTCCAATCCAAAACAATCTATCCCACTCCAATCCAAAACAATCTGCCCCACTCCAATCCAAAACAATCTGTCCAACTCCAATCCAAAACAATCTTCCATACTCCATCCAAACCAATCTGCCCCACTCCAATCTGCCCCACTCCAATCTGCCCTACTATAAACTGCCCCACTCCAAACTGCCCCACTCCAATCCAAAACAATTGCCCCCTGCCCCACTCCAATCTTAAACAATCTGCCCCACTCCAATCAAAAACAATCTGCCCCACTCCAATCAAAAACACTCTGCCCCACTCTAATCCAAGACAATCTGACCCACTCCAATCCACAACAATCTGCCCCACTCCAATCCAAAACAATCTGCCCCACTCCAATATTCCGCACTTCAATCTGCCCCACTCCAATGCAAAACAATTTATCCCACTCCAATTGAAAACAATCTGTCCAAATCCACTCCAAAACAATCTTCCATACTCCATCCAAAACAACCTGCCCGACTCCAATCCAAAACAATCGCCCCCTGCCCCACTCCAATCTAAAACAATCTGCCCACTCCAATCAAAAACAATCTGCCACACTCCAATCCAAAACAATCTGCTCCACTCTAATCCAAGAAAATCTGCCCCACTCTAATCCAAGACAATCTGCCCCACTCTAATCCAAGACAATCTGCCCCACTCTAATCCAAGACAATCTGCCCCACTCCAATCCAAAGCAATCTGCCCCACTCCAATCCCAAAATTTCCGCCGCACTCCAATCTACCCCACTTTAATCCGCCCCACTTCAATCTGCCCCACTCCAATCCCAAAACATTCTGCCCCACTCCAATCCACCACACTCTAATCTGCCCCACTCCAATCCAAAACAATCTGCCCAACTCCAATCAGCCCCACTCCAATCCAAAACAATCCACCCCACTCCAATATGCCCCACTACACTGTGCCCCACTCCATTTTGCCCCACTCCAATTTGCCATACTCCTATCCAAAACAATCAGCCACATTCCAATCATCCACACTTCAATTCGGTGCACTCCAATCCAAAACAATCTGCCCCACTCCAAACCAAAAAAATTCTGCTCCACTCCAATCCAAAACAATCTGTCCAACTTCAATCCAAAACAATCTTCCATTCTCCAATCCAAAACAATCTGCCTCACTCCAATCTGCCCCACTCTAATCCGCCCCATTCCAATCTGCCCCACTCCAAGCTAAAACAATCTGCCCCACTCCAATCCATGCCTCTCCAATTTGCCGCACTCCAATCGAAAACAATCTGCCCCACTCCAAGCCAAAGAAATCTGCTCCACTCCAATCCACAACAATCTGTCCAACTCCAATCCAAAAACAATCTTCCATACTCCAATCGAAAACAATCTGCCCCACTCCGATCTGCCCCACTCCAATCCGCCCCACTCCAATCCGCCCCACTCCAATCTGCCCCACTCCAATCTGCCCCACTCCAATCCAAAACAATTGCCCACTGCCCCACTCCAGTCTAAAAAATCTGCCCCACTCCAATCAAAAACAATCAGCCCCACTCCTGTTGGAATAAAAAAGTTTTAGCTGAGTTATCCATGCATTGTATATCTTAAGTTAGCATTCGCGGCACCATTTCATTTTCAGCCGCCATTTTGAGTCATGATCGAAATTAACTTCTGTCTCTCTCATGTTCTGCCCCAGCTGAAAGCAGCTGCAATCATTTTCATTTCTCCAAGGTTGAGCTTCGCTGTACTAATGAATACACTGTCTTTGTCTGTACATACCTTTCCCACTAGATAGGCCTGCTCCCACCATTAGAGCGGCGGGTGCAGGCAGCAGTGACCTTGACGCTGAGATAGCATGTGCCCGGTCTCAGGATCGAAACCCATCCTTCTGTATCTCCTTTGTTCACCAGTTACCAACAGGAAATTTCCATTCAGGGCGGGTCTTTATTGGTTTTGAACTGTACTTATTGTATCACCATGCTTGCTGAAGTCAGTCCCTCTGCAGCAATCCAAGAAGGCTGGTCAGACTGGACTTCACTCAAGTGTATCCTGAATAAAGCTTACTTGGTTTGTATTCTCTACTGTCTGACCGGCTCTTTATTTGCATGAAAGGCTGAGAGGTGGTTGCGAGTGACTCGGGTGACCCTAATCGGGTCACTTTCTTCAGTTGGCGCCCGAACAGGGACTCCATCGGGTGACCCACCCTCGCCCGCGGACGGGTGAGGAGGTCGGGGCCATGTCGGGTCGGACGGGCGGACCAGGGATCCCTGCATGAGAGAGTCCTGAACTCGCAGCTGCCCCGTCTGTCTGACCGGTGGATGCCTCGCCCAGTGATCATCCTGACTGGGGTCCTGAACGGCGAAACCCTTGGATCTGACCGTTTGGTCCGAAGAGTCGGCAGTGGAGAATAAATTTGTTTGACCTGTGTGCACCAGGTGAGTTTGTTTTGGTTCTTTGTGAATATGGTACCATTTTGGTTTGGATTTGGTGCGGTTTGAGGACCGCCTTTGGATTTGGTGCGGTTTTGAGGACCGCTTTTGGCACAAAGTGTCTGTGAACACTTTGCCGGGCAACATAACGAATTTGGTATATTTTTGAAAATGCCCGGGTGTAGTAAATTTTGGGTTTCCTGTTGCCATTGTTGTTCTGCTGATGCTCGACTGGAAGAGAGTCAGCCAGTGCCTCCGGAAGGGACTCCGAATTTTGAAATGTATGTAAAACATGGCATTGGCCCTATTATGTTTAGAACGTTATGGCACAAATATACAAGGGACAATGCCGAGTTACAGTGGCCTTTGACGGGCACCTTTAATGAACAAAAAATTAGTTTTTTACAGGAGAAGTTGTTTGCGAAAAGGAGTAGGCAGTCGTTGTTTGATTCCCTCAGAACATGGCAAAAAGAGGCTAAACAGAGGCGAATGAAAGCTGAGAAAGAGGCCCGGAAGGGGAGGACGCAAACATTGACTCAGAAAGCTGTAGCGCATGATAGAGAGATGCAGGAGATAGAAATTGAAAGTGCAGATAGGAGGTTTCGACTGAATACTGATAAATCATATGTCGCCCGAGAAGAAAATGACACTTTTGTAGAGGAACTGCTTGATGCTCGACCCCCACCTCCGTATGCCCCGCAGAGGATATATCCCACCCTTCCCTAACAGGCCCAGCTACCCGGTTCTTCTGTCTCTGCTGTTTCTGCTTCTGTTACTGTTGATCAGACTGCCTTGGACACGGCACCTCCTGTTCTTTCTTTGTCTTTGCCGTCTGTGGCAACTGTGACTGTTAGTACTCCTGCAATGCCTAGTGCTTCGGCGTCTCTCTCTCCAGCCCTTACACCCACGACACAACCAACAATGACGTTAGTGCCTGCTCCCTCTGTTGTTACCCCCACTGTGTTCCTCTATTCCCCGACATTACTGAGTAGTGAGACACCGATGGGCGGCCCGGAAGATAGAGAATGGACGAAATTTAAAGAGCGCATGGGGCGGACATTGGTCTGATCTGATGTGGGAGATGCAGAGAAAAAGGTAGTGGCTAATCAGGCAGCACAGTGGGCTCGTAACCCCATTCACAGTATGGAAGAAGTGTGGAGTGTGATGAAGGATTATGAGCCTTTCGTACAGCAACATGCCCTTAAGCACATGTTGGCTACTCTGATCGGCCGCTTCATCAACGGTGATGACGCTTGCGGATATTGAAATGTTCTTTGGTTTGTTGGTGCCCCTTGATATGTGGTGGCAGGTACATACACAGGATCACGTTGCCGAATTGGGTGGTACCTGGGATCAAATTAAGGTATGGGACCAGGAAAGGAAGCCTAAAGCAGAGATACTTGCTCTACCTGGCCGTATTATCACTTATATGCATTCCCTTATCCCACCTCAAAAGATTGATTGGGACAAGCTACCAGGCCTGTCGTCAGAAGAAAGATGAGAGTGTATCTGATTTTTTCACCCGGTTTGAAAGTGTGTTTTTGGATTATAGTGGACAGGACTTGTCGATTGAGGGTGGTATGCGTTTGTTTCAAATTTGCTCCCCAAGATCGCGACTCGATTACAGACTTCCGAGAGCACCTGGTCCACATCTTCTCCTTCTGTTATTTTGAATATGGCACAGTACTATGAGCACAGGGAAAATGAGGATAAGGAAAAGATGGAGAAAAAGCATAAGGATTTGAAGACGAAGGTGTTGTTGCAACAGGCTTCTCGAGGGAATGGTAGAGGACGTGGTGGCCCGGCCCGGCAGCTTCCTCGCACTAGCAGGAATACTACACCGGTAGGACCGAATCAGTGTGCATATTGTAAGGAGGAGGGACACTGGCGCAGCGAGTGTACGATGCTTCTGTAAAAGGTGGCGTCCCAAGAGGACGAGGTTCTCATGGACGGGGTCGTGGAGATAGTGGCCAGGACAGGGCTCAGACAGCTGAGACATCGCAGGGTCGTACTGATCAGAACTACTTTGACGACCCTCGGGGCAAACAGTACTACCACGATGACTATGATACGGATGAGGTGACTGGGATGTCTTACAGCTGGGACAGCCGGGGACAGGGTGAGGGACCAGTTTTGATACCTGTAGACCAAAGAGGTCCGTACGTTAGTGCAGACATGCATGGTTCGACTAAGGAGCTTTTGGTGGATACAGGTGGGACAAACAGTTCTATTTCTCGTTCCCTGGGGCGGCTCTGTATGGCCATAATAATGTTTCGGTAGGATTTTCAGGTGTACCGGTTGTGAGCCCCATTTCCAAACCTCTTGCGTTGACTATTGGTCCTTTTACAGTGGATTCGCCATTTTTGTTGATGTCCAATTGTGGAGAGAATTTGATGGGTCTGGATCTATTGAAGAAACTGCAATCTGTCCCACTCTAATCCAAAACAACCTGACCTAATCCAATCTGTCCCACTTCAATTCAAATTAATCTGCCCCACTCCAATCCATCCCACTCTAATCCGCCCCACTCCAATCTGCCCTACTACAATCCAAAACAATCTGCCCACTCCAATCTGCCCCACTCCATTCCAAAACAATCTGCCCACTCCAATCTGCCCTACTCCAATCCAAAACAATCTGCCCTTCTCCAATCTGCCCCACTCCATTCCAAAACAATCTGCCCACTCCAATCTGCCCTACTCCAATCCAAAACAATCTGCCCTTCTCCAATCTGCCCCACTCCAATCCAAAACAATCCACCCCACTCCAATCCGCCCCACTCCAATCTGCCATACTCCAATCTGCCCCAATACACTCTGCCCAACTCCAATTTGCCCTACTCCAATCCAAAACAAACTGCCACACTCCAATCTTCCCCACTTCAATCTGCCCCACTCCAAAACAATTTGCCCCACTCCAATCCAAAGCAATCTGTCCTACTTCAATCCAAAACAATCTTCCATACTGCAATCCAAAACAATCTGCCCCACTCCAATCCGCCCCACTCCAATCTGCCCCACTCCAATTCAAAACAAGGCCCCCTGCCCCACTTGTATCTGAAAAAACAATCTGCCCCACTCCAATCTAAAACAATCTGTCCACTCCAATCTGCCCCACTCTAATCCAAGACAATCTGACACACTCCAATCCAAGACAATCTGACACACTCCAATCCAAAACAATCTGCCTCACTCCAATCCAAACCAATCTGTCCCACTCCAGTACGCTCCACTCCAATCCACCCCACTCCAATCTACCCCACTCCAATCCGCCCCACTTCACCCCAATCCACCCACTCCATCCCAATTCACCCCACTCCAATATACAAAAAAATATGCCCCACTCCAATCTGTTCCACTCCATTCTGACCCACACCAATCTTCCCCACTCCAATGCAAAACAATCTACCCCACAACAATCCAAAACAATCTGCCCCACTCCAACTAAAACAATCTGCCCCACTCCAACCAAAACAATCTGCCCACTCCAATCCAAAACAATCTGCCCCATGCCAATCTGCAACAATTCAAAACAATTTGCCCCACTCCAATCTGCCTCACTCCAATCCAAAACAATCTGCTCCACACCAATCAGACCCACTTCAAACTAAAACAATCTGCCCCACACCAATCTGCCCTACTTTAACCAGCTACATTCCAATCAAAACCAATCTGTCCTACTCCAATCCCTTACAATTGGCCTTACTCTAATCCACCCCACCCCACTCCAACCCAATCCAATCCACCCACTCCAATCCAATCCACCCAACTCTGTTCCAATCCACCCCACAGCAATCCAATCCAGCCAAATTCAGTCAAATCCACTCTGCCCACCCCAATCCAATCTACCTCAATCTAATTCACCTCACCCGAATCCATTTCACCCCACCCCAATCCCATCCACCACACCATACCCCAATCCATTTTACCCCATTTAATCCAACCCACATCACTCCAATGCAATCCACCCCACTCCAATCTGCCCCACTCCAATCCATCCCACTCCGATCCAATCCACTTCACCCCAATCCACCCCAATTCACCCCACTCCAATCTACCACAATCCACCCCACTTCAATCCAATCTACCCCACTTCAATCCAATCCACCCCACTCTCTCCTCAATCCACCACAATCTTACACACTCCAATCCAATCCAGTCCAATCCAATGTAATCTAATCCAATCCAATCCAAAAGAATATGCCCCACTCCAATCTGTTCCACTCCAATCTGACCCACACCAATCTTCCCCACTCCAATCGAAAACAATCTACCCCACCACAATTTAAAACAATCTGCCCCACTCCAACTAAAACAATCTGCCCCAATCCAACCAAAACAATCCGTCCACTCCAATCCAAAACAATCTGCCCAATGCCAATCTGCCTCACTCAAATCCAAAACAATCTGCCCCACTCCAATCAGACCCACTTCAAACCAAAACAATCTGCCCCACACCAATCTGCCCTACTTCTAACCTGCTCCACTCCAATCAAAATCAATCTGCCCCACTCCAATCCAGTACTATTGGCCTCACTCCAATCCACCCCATTCCCACCCAATCCAATTCACCCACAATCCAATCCACCCAACTCTAATCCAATCCATCCCACAGCAAACCAATCCACCCAAATCCAGCCAAATTCAATCTAACCCACTCCAATCCACCCCACCCCACCCCAGTCCAATGTATCTCAATCTAATGCACCCCACCCCAATCCAGTTCACCTCACCCTAATCCAATCCACCCACCATACCCCAATCTAATTTACCCCACTCAATCCAATCCACATCACTACAATGCAATCCACCCCACTCCAATCCAATCCAATCCACCCCACTCCCTCCTCAATCCACCACAATCCTACCCACTCCAATCCAATCCAATCCAATCTAATCCAATCCAAAAGAATATGCACCATTCCAATCTGTTCCACTCTAATCTGACGCACACCAATCTTCCCCACTCCAATCAAAACAAGCTACCCCACAACAATCCAAAACAATCTGACCCACTCCAATGCAAAACAATCTGTCCCACTCCAGTCTCCCCCACTCCAATCCACCCCACTCCAATCCACCCCATTCCCACCCAATCCAATTCACCCACAATCCAATCCACCCAACTCTAATCCAATCCATCCCACAGCAATCCAATCCACCCAAATCCAGCCAAATTCAATCTAACCCACTCCAATCCACCCCACCCCACCCCACCCCATTGTATCTCAATCTAATGCACCCCACCCTAATCCAATCCACCCACCATACCCCAATCTAATTTACCCCCTCAATCCAATCCACATCACTCCAATGCAATCCACCCCAATCCAATCCAATCTACCCCACTTCAATCCAATCCACCCCACTCCCTCCTCAATCTACCACAATCCTACCCACTCCAATCCAATCCAATCCAAAAGAATATGCACCATTCCAATCTGTTCCACTCTAATCTGACCCACATCAATCTTCCCCACTCCAATCAAAACAATCTACCCCACAACAATCCAAAACAATCTGACCCACTCCAACTAAGACAACCTGCCCCACTCCAATCCAAAACAATCTGCCCCACTCCAATCCAAAACAATCTGCCCCACTCCAGTCTCCCCCACTCCAATCCACCCCACTCCAATCTGTCCCACACCAATCTGCCCCACTCCAATCTGCCCCACTCCAATCTGCCCCACTCCAATCTGCCCCACTCCAATCTGCCCCACTCCAATCCAATCCACCCACTCCATCCCAATTCACCCCACTCCGATCTACCACAATCCACCCTACTCCAATCCAATTCAATCCAACCTACCCACTTCAATTCAATCCACACCACTCCCTCCTCAATCCACCACACTCCTACCCACTCCAATCCAATCCTATCTAATTAATCCAAACCAATCCAACCCATTTACAAAGAATATGCTCCACTCCAATATGTTCCACTTTAATCTGTCCCACACCAATCTTCCCCACTCCAATCCAAAACAGTCTACCCCACAACAATCCAAAACAATCTGCCCCACTCCAACTAAAACAATCTGCCCCACTCCAACCAAAACAATCTGTCCACTCCAATCCAAAACAATCTGCCCCATGCCAATCTGCAACAATCCAAAACAATTTGCCCCACTCCAATCTGCCTCACTCCAATCCAAAACAATCTGCCCCACTCCAATCAGACCCACTTCAACCCAAAACAATCTGCCCCACACCAATCTGCCCTACTGTAACCTGCTCCACTCCAATCAAAACCAATCTGCCCCATTCAAATCCAATACCATCGGCCTCACTCCAATCCACCCCACTCCAACCCAATCCACACACTCCAATCCAATCCACCCATCTCTAATCCAATCCAGCCCACAGCAATCCAATCCACCGAAATGCACTCTACCCACTTCAATCCACCCCACCCCGCCCCAATCCAATCTACCTCAATCTAATCCACCTCACCCCAATCCAGTTCACCCCACCCCAATCCAATCGACCCCACCATAC
Organism: Calotriton arnoldi; assembly: GCA_963921515.1. Classification (NCBI taxonomy): domain Eukaryota; kingdom Metazoa; phylum Chordata; class Amphibia; order Caudata; family Salamandridae; genus Calotriton; species Calotriton arnoldi. The sequence continues at coordinate 1,969,225 of CAWUFW010002410.1, forward strand.
CCCAATCCATTTTACCCCACTCAATCCAACCCACATCACTCCAATGCAATCCACCCCACTCCAATCCAATCCAATCCAATCTACCTCACTTCAATCCAATTCACCCCACTCCCTCATAAATCCATCACAATCCTACCACTCCAATTCAATCTAATCCGATCCAAAAGAATACGCCCCACTCCAATCTGTTCCACTCCAATCTGACCCACACCAATCTTCCCCACTCCAATACAAAACAATCTACCCCACAACAATCCAAAACAATCTGCCCCACTCGAATCCAAAACAATCTGCCTCATGCCAATCTGCAACACTCCAATCCAACACAATCTGCCCCACTCCAATCTGCCTCACTCCAATCCAAAACAATCTGTCCCACTTCAATCAACCCCACTCCAACCCAATCCAATCCACCCAACAGCAATCCAATCCACCCAATCCAGCCAACTCCAATCTACCACTCCAATCCACCTCACCCCAATTCAATCTAATCCACCCCACCCCAATCCAGCTCACCCCACCCCAATCCAATCCACCCCACCATACCCCAATCCAATTTACCCCACTCAATCAAATCCACATCATCCCAATGCAATACACCCCGCCCCACTGCAATCCAATGTACTCAACTGCAATCCACCCCATCCCACTCCAATCCAATCTACCCCACTCCAATTCACTCCACTCCATTCCATCCCACTCCATTCCACCTCACTCCATTCCACCCCACTCCACTCCTCCCCACTCTAGTCCACCCCTCTCCAATCCAATCCACCTCACTCAAGCAATTTCACCCCACTCCAATCCACCCCACCTCAATGTAATCCACCCCACTCCCCTCCAGTCCACCCTACTCCACTCCAATCCAAACCAACCTACCCCAATCCAATCAACACCATCCCACTCCAGTCCATCCCACCCCAACCCAACCCAATCCCCTCACCCCACCCCATTTCAATCCACCCCACTCCAATTTAATCCACCCCAATCCAATCCACCCTCTCCAATCCACCCAACTCCAATACACCCCACACCACTGCAGTCCAATCCACCCGACTCTACTCTCATCCACCCACTCTACTCTAATCCACCCCACTCTATCCCAATACAATCCACTCCACCCCAGTTCAACCCATTCCACTCAATCCAATCCATCCACCCCACCACACTCCGATCCACCTCACTCCAATTCAATCCAATCTATCCCATCCAGTCCAGTCTAATCCACCCCACTCCAGTCCAGTTTAATCCTCCCCACTCCACTCTAATTCTCCCCACTCCAAACCACCCTACTCTAATCCAATCCACCTCACCCCAGTCCTATCACTTCAGTCCCCTCACCCCAAACCAATCTAATTCACCCTGCTCCAATCCACTTCACCCCATTTAAATCCACCCCACTCCAATCCAATCCAGTCCACCCACTCAATCCACCTCACTCCACTCAATCCAACCCACTCAACCCCAATCCAGTCCACCCCAATCTACTCCAATCCAATCCACCTCACTACCTCAATCCCCTCTAACCCACTCCACCCAATTCGACCCCACTCCACTTCATGCCACTCCACTCTACAACACTGCACTCTGCGACACTCTTTGCTACTGAACCACAGAACTCTACTCCCCTCTACTCAACTCTACGACACTCTACTCCTCCTATTCTACTGCACAACACTCTACTCCAAAAAATCCAGTCTACAACACTCAACTTCCTCAACTCCACTCTAGGACACTCCATGTCACTAACTTTTAGCCATGCTAAACGCATCCGCACAGCTATACAACTTGGAAAAACACATTGCCAAAGCCAATAGCTCTTGTATAGGCGAGACCTATTGGCTTTGCCAATGCTTGTTTACAATAGAGCTTTATTAGTGTAAACAAACAAAACAACTGTATACAACAATCAAAATTTCCAAAATGGTATGGTGTTTAGTGTGGCTGTGGACTAGGGTGTGAGGGAATAAAACGACCAGGGATCTCTGAGGGAGATTATTTCAATGGTTTGATTACAAATTTAGTGCAGGCAAATATTACGACCTAGCCTTGTAATAATAAGATATGTGACTTGTGTGAGACTGCCAGATGTCAGACACTGGGGGGCACATTTACTAATATTTCACACAAAACATGGCAGCAAACAAAGTTGCTGTGCTGCGTTGCATGAAAACGAGAGCGAAGGAATGCTCCATTTTCACAAAGATACTGAGCATTTTTACTCTCTCCTTGTGCTGGCACACAGTGTGCTGCCTAATGCCAACACAGGAACCCTTGCACTTGTGTTACAGACAAGATTGCTTTCATGCAGGAAGGGACACCTTCCTGCACAAAAACAATCCTTAGAGACATTTTCCTCTTTCTATCGGTGCTGCAGAATGCAGCACACATGGAAAGAGTAAATAGCAAGGAGACATAAAAACATTTCTCCTCGTTATTACTTACTGAATAAGGTGAAGCATTTTGACATATTCCCAGGTTTGCTAGATTTAGTAAATCTGGGAATGTGTCAAAATCCATGGGTGGAAGCATGGGAATGCCCATGCTCCTCCACCCATAGAATGCCTCCCAAGTTGAAATGTAACTTAATGCAACACAAGCAGCTGCTTTGCATTAAATTGCTTCACAAAGCCACACAAGGCATGGCAAATCACTCCCTGTGTAGCTTTGTAAATATTACTGAAGCCTTTGCGTTGTCCTTGCGTCGCCTTGTACGAAGCAAGGACAACACTAAGGTTAGGTAAATTTGGGCCTGGATGCGTCAGACACACAGCACAGTGTGGAATCAGGATGCAGTTCAGAACCTGAACAGAAATACAAGTTCAAGAAGTGGTACTGGAGTCATGGTGTTTGGGAAAGGAGGTGAAAAGTTTAATTTGGGCTTCTATTGGGAGGAGAGGTGGGTTTAAGTTCCCTCTTGAATTACTAAACAGAGGAGGAGAGTGTAGTCATGCAATCTGCGGACAGGGTATATTCCTTCAGGATCATCGTGTGAACCTCCAGTTCAATTGACGCTTTGATTTTACAGTGTTGTAGATGTCTTTCATCTGAAATAATTTTATGGAAATGAGTATTAGCTAATTTTGTTGACTCATTGAAAAAGAAAAGAATTTCTGCAGGATTGAATAAGCCCAAAAGTTATTCTTAAAAGGAGGGAATAATTTAATCAGAGGCAAATTTAAATTACATAATGTGAATTAAGTATGAGTTACACCATATATAACAGCTAAAGCATACCATCTTGGGGTATGAAGTATCAAGGGAGTATAGAAAAACCTATACAACCATTATAATGCACATGCACAACCTTAAAGAAATTATTTGGAAAGGTGTGGTTGCCTAGAATACTAAATTATGTCACTGGATTGGTATTCATTTCTTTTTTGTAGCATTTGTTTGCCTTTCACTTCATACCCATGACAGATGCTGAAATGCATTTGGGAATGGGTATTATGCTACTCAGTGGGACTGAAGAATGTGTCTGTCATTTGGCCTATTTGGGCAGTGTTTTGATGTTGTGTTTTTAGGGTTCGATGTAAACAGTATGGGCCGGATTACAAGTACGGCGGTCTTATCTGGAGTCCCACCTCCACAAGACCGCCGTAGCCGGCAGGGATCCCCAATCCATGGTGATGGCGAGCGATCAGAGGCTCCAATATGCTTAGCGGTGCCACTGCGGCACCACCAAGCATAATTGGAGTTTCCTCACCGCCACAATTTTCATGGTGGTGAGGCTGCCATGAAAACTGTGGCAGTGAGGAAACAAAGGGGGCCCTACAGGGCCCCCTTTTGCTTCAGGGCCTAGGGGTGTCTGCAGGGGGGCACATGTTGTGCCCCCCCTGTGTGCATTTAGCCCCTGTTCCAGCATGACATGAACTTTCCAGCCCATGCCGTGCTGGAACGGGCTTTGGCGTTTCCATTGCGGTGCCTTTTTAATAGGCACCGCCATGGGAATGCCAAAGGATCGTCCGCCAGACCAGCAGAAAACTCTTATCTGGTGGGCAGTCTGACAACGGATTTGGCAGTCCTGGAGCGGGTGTGGCGGCCCGCAATATCCAATCCATAAATTCAAAGCATGCATAAAAGTAAGATGGCATCTGCAAGTTATGAGGACCTCTGCTGGAATAATCCATGTATCTGATGCAAACCAGACTTAGGCCCTGATCACGATGCCGGTCGGGAAAGCGTCTGACATCGTGTCAGAATGTAAACCAACTGACTAGTAGATTGTGGCCATCTGACGAATTAGGATGTGACGCCATTGAAAGGCTGCCTGAAAGGGACATCATAATCAGTACAGCTGTGCCTGAGCAGGCACCGCCCCAATATAGGGGATTACTTTCTGACTAACAGTCGGACAGGCTCCTTAAGCCCGTCGGAGTCGTCGGTCTGTCCCTCCACATGCTGCCTCCGACCGCTGCACATCTAAATGCGGCGGTCGGAGCGCAGCACTAGATGTCGGTCGGACCGCAACCGATAGGCCGTCGGTTGCAGTCTAACTGACATCATAATGAGGGCCATAGTGTAGGAACAAATGAGATTAAATTAAAAAAAAATAATAAGTGAAAATAAGGTCCTTTTTTGTTAGCTCTTCATTAGGAACAATAGAACAGCAGCGGTTTGTTCACGAGGACGGGGAAGGGTCGCCCCCCCGCCCATTGAGAGCTGTGCAGGAAAACATAAAATGGCAATGAAAAGATTTCATTGTCAGTTTATGTTTCCGATGTGCGCACTGCAGCAGCCAGCCAACCCCAGGCCCAGAGACATGCCGATAGGCAGCAAAGGACAGTAGCAGAGGCTGGCTGGATGCTCCAAAGTGCACGTCACTTTGGCCGGCTGTCTTCCCCCAGCAAAGTGACATGTGCACTTTGAAACTCTCCACCCAGCTGTCTTAGACAGCTGGGTGGATACCAAGCACAGGCCCCCAGGGCCTGAAGGAGAGTCTAGTCAGCCCGCTCCATCCAATCCTGGTGCTGCTCTCATGCTGATTAACAGCATGAGAGCAGTGTCTGGATTGGTTAGGGGAGCTCGACTTCCACAGCAGATTCAGAAGCGGAACACCGAGGAAGACATGTAGCCGTGGATAAGTACCTTTTATTTAATTTATTTATTTATTTAAAATGTTATTCTAGTTGTGTTTTTTCAACTTTTAGAGGGAGGGGATATTTTGTTTTGAGCTTTTGGTGGGAGGGATGTTTTACATTGGGGCTTTGGAGGAAGGGGGTGTTTTATTTTATTTTTTGAGAAGTGGTGGGGCACTTCACGTGCCCCACCACTTTCAAAGGGTACCAGTCGCCCCTGCAATAGAATGCCATGGCCATAACGATCAATTACGTATCAATTGTCATAGCAGTATCACAGTGTCAAACAGTTCCTTATATAGGAGTACATTGTCACTGTAGTCTTGTGTACCACAGAATAGCATAGTGGTGGCAGTGCCCCAACCCTACAATCCCACACCCTAGCCCAGACAATCTTCACAAGCCCTGGCACAATTTGACCAGGATATCCACAGTCCGTGAAGTCGCCTTCTATTCCACTGCTCCACTGCTCCAGGGCACAAGTGAGTTTATTTGCTACAGGTTTCGCACATGGTGAGAACCTACTCGAAGGGTTGATAAGGAAAAGCAGCACTATTAACATTCAGGGAACTCTGTCAGTACTTGTGGCATGGCAAGTGTTTCTGTGCCCCACAACCTATCCCCGTGGCAGCTCAGGCCACCCGAGCAGGAGAAAGGCACGACAATCTTACTTGATGTGATGTAGTCACAGACATGGTTTACTCTTTCCTGTCTTGCAGGGTTATGAGAATCTGGAGTATGTAAAGTTCAGGGAGGGAAGCAAACGGAGAATAACCTCATAGTCCTGACACCACAGTTACATTCTCAGAGTTGGAAAAGAAAGCAGAGGAAATGAGGAGTAACTCTACCCAGAGGAAACCCAGGGGTGGACATGGGCAATAACCCCACATGGCTGATACACAGCTTTGTTTTTTGCAGCACACTGGCAGGTGGGGAACAAAGGTCTACCTGTGGAAATGGGGTAAACTCGGGTCTACTCTCTTCAGAACTCCAAAAATGATGGACAAATGATATCTTTTATGGACAATTGAAGGTTTAAGGACTGAATCGCTAAATATTTGACTGTTTTTGGCAAATACAGACAAGTCGTCGACTTACATCCTTGCACAGGAGTGTAACACAAGTCCCTGCAGGCCCTGCACAGCAGGGGGCCCAACCTTTATAGGATCTGTTATATCTTTATTGTTGGCATGGGGCATGTGTTCCTTTAACATCGAATGTTCATGGGCAATTCTAGTGTCTTGTGGTTCTGTGACACAGTGGGATTCTCTTTCTAAAGTCAGTTGTCTGCTGGCTGGAGAGGGAGCACCAACTGCAGTTATCTAGACCTGGAATAAAGAAGATATTAAACCTATATGGACAATGGGTCTTTAATAAAATGATAGAGAGTCCTTAATTCTTCTTCAACATAAGTGTTTATTCACACCCACCAGAGGACACCACCAACAGCATCTAAGATCTCTGCCACTGTGATCTTCCAAGTCCCCCAAGGTTCTGGTGATGCACCTAACCAGTGCTTAATTTGTAAAAAAAAAAGAAGATAAGTGCCAGGGCCCTCGTCAGGTGGCCACTGCAGCTTGCACCATCCAGTGCCCCTGTCAGCTCCGTCAATGACAGAACCAAAACAACTAACAACCATCATACCCTACAAATGAGACTGTTCAGATTATTACAGACCCCAAAATCTATAGGATTGGCTTGGGCAGCTGGTATTGGTCCCTTTTAAAGAATACTGAATGAATAAACACTATTGCTGTGTTCATCTTGAAAGCAGAAATACATCACCACTATGTGGCAGACTGTCATCAGTGCAGATGTTGACAATTAGGTGACAGCGCAGAGCACCGTAAACCACTGGCTCAAATTAAGCCCTGCACCTAACATTCTTACACGTGCATCACCAGTTAAAGGAGAAGTTACAACACATCTTCCCCTTAAACATATTGATAATGAGGAAAGGAAAAAAGGAAAACATATGTATACAAATATATAACTAATGACAACGAGATAAAAACAAAGAAACTAAACATCACTGTAAAATATAATCATGAAGATACGAGGGTGATCTCACTCATTTATGACGACACAAAAGGCCAGACTGACTCCCAACTTCACTACGATGCAAATGTCTCAACTGAGTCCTAACATTACCTTCCTCCCTGTTACATTTGGACAGTCGAGACATACTCCAAACTTCACCACCACTTAGCATCACAACATTCTTCATAACCTTGATAATTTGATTAGGACCTAAAAATTTTGTTTCACCTTTCGGAGACCACACCGCTTTCTTCACATACACCAGTTCACCTACCTTCCATTCGCACCTGCACGCACCCATCTTGGCAACATACCTTTGTTTATACCTCTCTTGGTATCTCTTCACTCTCCAATCAACTACCCCATTGTTCCTATCTTTCACACTCAGCCACACCAGGTTGAGTTTTGAACCAGCCGCTCTGCCCTTGAGTTTCTTAAACGATGAGCAACCAGTGACGCTATTGGGTGTGTTCCTGTGCGCCCACAATTTTTCCCGCAAAATGCTCTTCAAGGATAACCCAGACTCAACAGCAGTTTGAACACAAGCCCTTACAAGCCTATTCATGCTTTCAACCAAACCGTTGGCTTGTGGGGCATAAAGAGCAGTGCGGTGATGGGTAATGGAAAGATCCTTCAAAAACTCTGCCATCTCCTGGGAAGTAAATTGTACTCCATTATCGGTGACCATGACCTCTGTTACAACTTCGCAGGCAAACGCATCCTTAAGAAATTCAATGATGTTCTTGGTAACCACAGAACTCATGCAACAAGCTGAACCCCATTTTGAAGTATAATCAACCAGGACAACCAAAAACCTCTAATTAGGAGACAAAACATTGAATGGCCCTACAATATCCATGGCTAGCTTGGACCAAGGTCACTCAGGTAACTCAACAGGTGAAAGTGGTGCTGCACTGACTTTCCTGGATTTATCATTACTGGCACAAAAGGTACACTCCATAACTGTCTCTTCTACCTGATGATCCACTTCAGGGCACCAATAGGATTCTCTCACTCTGGATTTAGTTAAACTGCGTCCAAGATGACCCTCATGTGCCAAATTGATAATTTTCTCACGCATACTACAAGGGGCAACTAATCTCTCTCCACGACAGTGCTCCACATCTGCAATGTTCAATTTGTCACGTACATTCCAAAACCCTTTGGCACACTGGGGAACATCTATGAGTGCAGGCCACTCGCTGACTACAAAGTCCATCACAAACTTCCTAGAGCTGTCACAGGCAATACTAGCCTCCCATTCAACTTTGTTGAGTGCTGGTTCCTTAACCCAAGGCACAGACCAATCAGTACTCACTGGAACTAGTTTGCCAAGCAACATTCTGGATAGATAATCAGCAGGGACATTCTTCAACCCTGGTAGGTACTCCACAGTGAAATTGTAATCCCAAAGTCCCTCAATCCATTTTTTAATCCTAGGAGTGGTACTCTCAACATTCCTGAAGCAAACATGTGGACCAAAGGTTTGTGATCAGTTCTGACAAGGAAAGGTAAACCCCAGATATAAAAACCTGAAATGGTTGATCGCCCACATACAAGCTAACGCCTCATGCTCTATTACAGAGTAGCATTCTTCCGCCCCTTTGAGTGAGCGTGAAGCGAAACCAATGACTCTCTCGTTACCATCAACTATTTGGGACAGCACCGCATCCAACCCATGCACACTTGCGTCATTAGTCAAGATTGCTTTCTTCGATATATCAAAGTGTCCCAAGGTTTGCATGCATGCAATTTCACTTTTAACCTTGTTGAAAGCACTAATACAGTCTACCGACCACACAAAGTCCGCTCCCTTTTTGAGCAAAAGTCTTAATGGCTGTACCACACTGGCAAAATTGTAAATAAACTTTGAATTATATTTAGATAGACCAAGAAAGGATTTAACTTGATCTTTGTTGGATGGAGCTGGCGCTTGCGATATTGTTTCAACCAGGTCAATTTTGGGGCTGATACCCTAGCTAGAAATAGAGTGACCAAGGTAAGACACAGATCCGACCCTGAATTTGCATTTTTCACTTTTCAAAGTGAGCCCTCGCTCTTGTAGCCTTGACAGCACTTTTTTCAGTACCTCATCGTGGCTAGCTCTGTCTCAACCATGAACAAGTATATCATCCTGGAAGAAAAGGACTGAATTTATTCCTGATAAAACCTCTTTCATCAACCTCTGGAAGCATGCAGCAGCAGATGCTAAACCTAATGGCATTCTGATGAATCTGTAGGCTCCCAGAGGTGTAACAAATGAGGTAAAAGCTCTTAATTCCTCATGTAGCATGACCTGATGGTATGCTGACAACAAATCCATCCCACTGAAAACACATGCACCACTCAATTTTGCAAGGGCTTCATTTATGTTGGGTAGAGGCTGCCTGTCGATCCAAATACAGTAGTTTAAGCTCCTCAAGTCTGCACACATCCTGATTTTGTTACCCTTGTCCTGGGTGCCAAAACAATCAGAGCCAACCACTCAGAGGACTCCATCTCCTCAATGACTCCCATCTCAAGTAACCTGTTAAGTTCCTCCTGAAAGGGGTCCCACCATGAGGTTTGGTACCTTTCTTACCTTGTGAACCACAGGTTGTGCCTTTGCTTTTAAGATTATCTTGTGCTTAAACCCACTGAGAAGACCAAGTTTGTCACTGAAAACCCCTGGATATCTTTCAATGATGTCCTTGTCATCACTCTGACGCGTGATCAACATTACTTGATCAAGTGCATTGGGGTTTAAAATGATCCCAAGATCTCTTTGATGTCGCCATCCTAAAAGGTTATCACCTCTTCTGGCAACGTACACCTTCCCCACGGTTTCTCTCCCTTTAAACATAATGGTTTGAACAGAGTATCCAACTAGATCAATACTCTGCCCACCATAGCCTACAGGATTGATATCTGGTGGCAGCAGTACTATGTTATTACTCCCGAATGTGCAATCCCAGAATTTATCACTTAACAGTGTATAAGGCGATCCAGAGTCTGCTAGGACTGGAACCAATTTGTTGCTAGTGCAAACATCACATTTAGGCATTACTACAACACCAGCGTCTACATCCTTCACATCCTGTACTGCACTGCCTTCGGCTCCTGTAATGTGGTGAATAGCTTGTTGGGGGTATAATACTTCATCATCCACAAGGTTTACTTTGGCATTCCTGCACATATGCGCATAATGCCCCTTTTTGCCACAATTCCTACAGTTCATGCTTCTAGCAAAACAATTAGGAAAGTTAGGGCCATGACTTTGACTTCCACACCTTGGACACCTCAGTTTGGTATCTCTGCCAGTATTAATATTCCACTTTTGCTTTTCAGTCTTTCCCAACATTTTTCATGTTTTCCAGCTATCTTGTAGACTGTTGTTGCTAGTTCACCATGTTCAACACCTTCAGGATCACAACCTTTTACACTTGCAATACCCTCATGTGGTACAACAATGTTGCGCATCTCTTTTACCCAATCCGTTGTGTGCTCAATACTTTCAACAATACTAATAGCTTCCTTCAAATTGGGATATTTTTTACAGTAATTTTTCTTGGATCCTGGTGTCATTCGTGCAACGCACCAATTGATCACGAATAAGAGAATCTGTTAATTGTTAAAAATCACAAGTCTGAGCTAGAGACTTAAGGGCCGCTACGTAGTTACCCACTCTTTCTCCCGCACCCGCATGAAAAACGTATGTCTCTCCATTACAACATTTAGTCATGGCCCAAAATGAGTTTGCAGTAGCAAGACGTTCATTTCATAGACATCACCAGGTTCACCAGCACCTCTCCCAATCGGTATTGGATCCAAACTGTCATAAATATTTCTTCCTTCAATGCCAAGGTTGTGAAGCAGGACAGCTTGCTTCCTTGCAGCTGAGACCTTCTCACCCCCTATAGCTATTAAGTATGAGTCAAATAATGGCTTCCATTTTTTTCATGGAAGAGTAGGTTCACTACGCTCAGATAAGAATTGTGGTGGTTGACTCATACCACTGGACGTCGACATGCTGAAAAGTAATCAAACTAAACAAGCTAACTAAACAAGCTAATATAAAAATCTAACTTCAAAATAACAATCTAACACAACAGGGTAAAATAAAGAATTAAAATAAATATATCCTTACTCCGGATTTCTCCTTCTTGTTGAAATACACTTGCTGAGACCACTTCCTGACTGCACAACCCAGCTCGTTTTCCTGTTGCCAGCCTGTTCTTGAAGTATCTTTTTTTCCCCCCCGAATAACGATGACTGAATAAAACTGATTCAAAAACTAAAATGATAAAGAAAAAATGTCTGTAACAGGACAATTTATAAACACCTCTACTCTTGAAGCGGTTAATGCTGTAACTGAGTGAAAGTGTTATGTTCCTAAACTGCTCCGCTTGCTCTAGTTTATCAGCACTTTTGACGTCAACGCGCCTCACCGTGGCCTCGCACCCCAGCGTCAGTTTACAGGCGGGACTCATCTTGGTCAAGTCGTGCCTCCTTTGTACGCCCTCTGATCGGCAAAATTCCAACCAGCCTGCTTGCGCTTGGGAAAGCTGTTCACGAGGTGAGTTAAACAATGCCTGTCTCATGCGCCTCCATAAGAAGTCGTCCAAACTGTGAGTTTAAACAACGTCGGCCTCACGCACCTCAACCGTGTACACGGTTACACTGCTGACACTCCAGTAATATCAGTGGCTGTCAGTGGTTTTTTACATCCCGCCACATTACTTAGTCACTAGTTCGCTGAGAAAGTACTTGTACCGTATATTTTCCAATTTCTTAAAATAACACTGACACTGACCTTCCTTCCGAAACGGTTCAGGATTCTTCCATATGCTTTGCACGCCGGGTTCTTTGGTGGGTGTCGTTCGTCGCCAGTAATAAAACAATAGAGAGTCCTTAATTCTTCAACATAAGTGTTTATTCACACCCACCAGAGGACACCACCAACAGCAGCTAAGATCTCTACCACTCTGATCTTCCAAGTCCCCCAAGGTTCTGGTGATGCACCTAACATTCTCACATGTGCATCACCAGTTAAAGGAGAAGTCTTGTATTGAATTACACGATTGGTGACGGATACCAGCCGCAGAAGTGATGACTGCACTTAATGTTGGTGAGAGAAGTTAAAGCGTGAACCTCAGCGTCTCCTGGTGGTTTTCAGTGATTCTGTTTCGTTTAACCACGGAGCAGCGGGAGGAGCCACTTTCAGAGAGTACGCCACGATATGAGTTATTGTTGTGTTTACAAGTTGTCTGTCTTTGAAAATATGAGGCAGGAAGCCATACCATTTGGGCTGGCTCTGCTCCCACTTGGAGAAACTGTCTCGGCGCGTGTGTCCACATTGGAGTTACCCTCGTGCAGGTGAGTATGTTTAAATTCTTGCACGTGCGGTTGCCTGAAAGGGAGAGCACACACATACTGCTTAGCGGTACATACGGTGCTCTGGTCAACAAAGGGAGAGGCTGCGACGCAAGCGCACCGGTGAATACAAGCTTGACCAACCCTAGAAAACCAACGCAATCGGACGCATCGGGGGCCTTTTTGGAAGGTTGGGAAGGCCCTAATTGATTACAAAGGAGGCTACTTCCAACTTTGGCATTATTTTCCAGGGCATCAAAAGCTACAATGGGTGATCGTTATTTGCCAGCGCTCAAGCAGTGGTAAGCTTGGCGAACCTTCGAGTGGGCCGTAAGCTACAGCCCAGGAAAGTAATGAAAGTACAGGACGTGGACGTTGGTGTGTGAACACACATCCAAGCAGTGCCTATAGTAGTAAGTGAGAAGAGTTGACTGCTTTAGATTTGCACTTACTGCCAAACCCCTAAAGCAGCTTAAGACCTATGAATATTTGTGAGCTATGGAAGTCTCAGGGGCCCCTGACCACATTCTGCTTGGGAGGCCACATAATTTTGTGTTACACTACTCTCTTTGCGCATCGTAGCCTGTGATCACATCATATACTTAACATAAATACAGAATGGTAATCTGTCCCCCATAGGTAAGAAAAGCACTAGGTGCTGTACTTTGTAAGGGATGAATGTGAGATCCTGTGATATTTGTATGGGGCGGTGTGCCTTTGGAGAGTGTTTAATCAGTACCCTCAGTCCGAGTAGCAAGTAGCAACGCTCTCTATTCCGCTGCTTTCCTCTTCATCAAATGACACAGTTGGTGTAATGATCCTTCAGAGAACTATGGATATCTGTATGAAGAGCCGTGGGCACTGTGGGAAAAACAGCGAGGATGTGCTTTAGAAATAAAATATTATGATTGCTTCCACCTAATAGAGGTTCTCGCCTTAGAATTCCATTAGGAATATAATGCACAGAGCCCATTACTACATAATGCTATTTTAATGTTAAAAATCACAATTTGCCTCAGAAAAATATGTGTAATTCATTTTTAAGAATAATGCCAGTGATTTGTATGATGTTCTCTGTTTTACTAATCTGCTTAGGTATTTATAACTCGTAGTGAACTGTAAAAAATCTTCAATCTCATCACAGACTTCCTGTCTTAGTTCTTATTATAAATTGCCATGCCTAAGAGACATGTAATTTGTATTAGAGTTGCACATTGTATATCGGTCCTTTTGCAAAATACTGAAAGATTTCCTTTGGAATGATGAACACAGAAAATGAATTTTACTCACTGCTACTGCTCATGTAAATTCATATCTTTTACTCTAGGCTAACTTGTCATGGGTGATGTCATATATGAGGTTATAAGCAGCGCTTTAAAGGACAAGAGTTATGGTTAGTGTATCTGATCATAACTGATTAATTTTATTAGCTATGTTAAGTTGTTATAACCAAAGCTAAGCATAACTTCACTTTAAACTTTAAGGCATATATATATATATATATATATATATATATATATATATATATATATATATATATATATATATATATATATATATATATATATATATATAACTACTGGCGGTCGCCAGTAGATAGTTATAGTTAGGACCTAGTTATCCATAGGAAAATCGTAACATTCGTTTTCCCAATAACTTTGGCGTCGGATGACGAATCATCGCGAAATTTTCAAAACTAGTGGGGCGCTCCGGTCAGCTCCTGTCTTGAAAGTTTCGGGGTGATTCGGCAAGCGGGGGCCGAGAAAAAAGGGGGGGATCCAAAACGTGTTTTCTCCATGTTAATTCCCATAGGAAACTTTAGCCACGGCTACAGCCCGAACTGCTGAACGGAATTACACCAAATTTGGCAAAAAGGTAGTGCTTGGTTCAGAAAGCGCCCTTTTTTTAAATGGTGTAAATCCGTTCAGTAGTTGTGGAGAAAATCAAAAAATAGAGGTCAACAAATCAATTTTCCATAGGAAACTTTAGACACGGTTACAGCCAAAACTGCTGAACGGAATTACACCAAATTTGGCAAAAAGGTAGTGCTTGGTTCAGAAAGCGCCCTTTTTTTTTAAATGGTGTAAATCTGTTCAGTAGTTGCTGAGAAATTCAAAAAATAAAAGTTTCGATATCTATGGCCGCGGTGGATCCGCGCACCCTCCCGATCACGAGCTTCATGCTAATTGGCTGTCAACACTCCAAACCAGGAAGTGTTGGCAGCCATTTTGTGACTCGGTAGAACTGAGTCAGAAGTAAACAGGGAAACAAAGGTGTCAAAGAAGAAAAGGGGGCAGGGTAGAAACACCCTGACCCCCTAGGCCTGCTCAGGGGGTCCCACAAGGACCCCCAGGGCCAAAAAAAGCATTTTTTTTTTTTTAAAACACCGGAATGCGCGCTGGGTGCGCGGATCCCGGCGAATTTTTTTTTTTAAAAACGAAGCGAGGGTTTTCACGCTTCGTTATTTTTAACCCCCCGGGTGGGCCAGGTCCCGGGGGGATTTGTATAATGTAAAGCGGGGGCCCGCGGAGGCCCCCGCAGCCCCGGGGACCAGCACCTCCCCGGGGCTCTAAATTTAAATAATTTTTTTTTAAAAATGTGTGAGGGGGCTCCAGCCCCCCCCACATGCCCCAGGGTCCACCACCTCCCCGGGGCACTAACTGTTAAAATGCGGGGGTCCATTTTGGACCCCCGAGCCCCGGGGACCACCACCTCCCCGGGGCTTTGCAAAAGATGTGTGGGGGGCCGTGGGGCCCCCCTCCTGGAGCCTTCGATGGCCCTGGGGACCGCCACCCCCCAGGGCCGGCTCCTGCAGTGTCCCGGGGTGCCCACCCCCGGGACACTGCTGTTTGCTATGGTAGGGCGGGAGCACGTCTCCCGCCCTACCGTAGCAAACTCTGGTTTGGATTTTGGAAGAGAGAGCAGGGAAACCTGCTCTCTCTTCCAAAATCCAAAGCAGAATTGCTTTTCCACACGGGGAGCTGCATGTCAGCAGCTCCCCATGTGGAAAAGCAATGCCGGCTCTCGCAGGACGCGGGGAGCCGGCGGGACCATGGGGGCATTGGGGCTCCCCCCACGGTCCCCAACGAAGTGAGTAGGCCCCGGGGGATGGGGTCCCCGGGGCGAATAAAAATTAGTGGTAGGAGCCCGTTTAAAAAAAAAAAAAAAAATTGGAGTCGCGTCCCCAGCACGGCGCTCAGCGCGGCCCCCTGGTGTGAACGTGAGGGGTGCGCGATTCCTAGTGCGGCCCCCTGGCGTGAACGCGAGGGGTGCGCGATTCCCAGTGCGGCCCCCTGGCGTGAACGCGAGGGGTGCGCGACTCCCAGCGCGGCCCCCTGGTGTGAACGCGAGGGGTGCGCGACTCCCAGCGCGGCCCCCTGGTGTGAACGCGAGGGGTGCGCGACTCCTGGCCGCGCCGGGTGCGCGACTCCCAGGGAAAAAAAAGGGAGATTTTTTTATAATAAATCTAGGTTGTATGTTTGGATCTTGGGTGGCTCTAAAAAGAGCCCTTGTGTTTATTGTGAGAAGATGGTAGCTACATGTAAGTGCCAATGCAGAGTCTGAAGTTGTTGAGAAAGACTCTGTTTCCCTCATCTGTGAAATGTACACCATCTCTCCTGTATATGCCATCCATATTAAAACGCAGATTGTTGTTGTATATGGACCCCATACTATGGTCTCTGAGATAAGCAGAAACAGCTTTATTGACATTTTTTCTAGCTTTCTCAATCTGTGGACAAAATTGATTGGACCACTTCCATTTCTGTCTTTGGCATATGTTAGAGTAGACCAAGGCAGTTTGGGGGAAAAGCAACATCAATTCTGCAAAGGTGCCCTTCATTAGCATTTCCAGACCTACCCCAGTCAATGTGCCTAGGTCATTGCCACCACAGTGCACAATAATGAGGTCAGGAGGTTGGAGGTGCATAAAGGTTCTAACCAATGGCATCAATTGGTGCCACTTCAATCCTCTCTGTCCAATCCATTTGATATCTACATTTTGCAAAGCTAGGTCTTTGTCAATACCTCTGCTTTCAGCATACCTTTTGCACCAGAAAACATAGCTGTGCCCAACAATCCACACTGAAAGCATCTTGAAGGGATCTCTGTAGGTAATCAGAAGATGTCTGTAGCTGAGGTAGGCAGGTGGTAGAATGAACTCTATCTAAAATGGTGGACAACATACTGTTTTTAGGAAAGTAGAGATTTGATTGGCTGTTTAAGAACACTCTACTTTCAAATATAGGGTGCATTTTACTTTGTTTAGAAAGCATGTTTCTTATTGGTTATTAAGAAAAGTTTGAAAGGTACAGCAGAAAGGATAAGGGCATGCTTTGCAAAGCCAACCACACCTGCTGTTGTCATTTGCAACATTGTGTGTTGAACTTGTGACCTGGCAGCTAAGTTGAATGTTGCATGACCTGTTGCTATGGAAACTGATATTAAGGACAAGGGGTGAAGATGTCAGTTGAAAAGTATTATTCTCTATGACCAATGGAAATTCGTTTTCCAATTTGAAAAACACTGGGAAGTAATGTCATTTGTGGGTTATGTGTATATGTATGAAAAATTAGAGGGAAAGTTTGCCATTACTGGTTTTACATTGGAGAGTGTGCTCATCTACATTCTCTGTGTGAAAAAGAAAATCCTGACTGAGTGTGTGAGATTTTTCATTCAACAGATTTATTTAAAAGGTGAGTTATATTTTTAAGAGATTTATGTAAAATAGATTTGACATTTTTATGAAACTCTGCTGGTTAAATTAATTTATTAAATGTACAGATATATATTGGGATAATTTCTAGTGAATTTGAACTTTGTTTAAAAAATAGTATGTGCACTAATATATATATTATTAAGTGTCTTGAAAGGTATAGTTGAATGATGCTTCTTATTTATTATTAATTGGTTAAATATGCATGAGAATGTGTATTTTCAAAAATATTTATTTAAGGTGCAGTTTATTAAGCATGCATATTTCTTCTCAGTAAAAAGGTATAGTTTAATAAAATGGCATTATTATAGATAGTTTGGTCAAATGAGGTACATCTGTGCTGTTTGCAAGATGATCATATAAGGGGTTAATGATTACAATTCTGGTATTAGTTTGTAGAGTTTGTGTGGTTTTAGAAATCCCCATAAAAAAAGGTGGTGTTGATTACTGTTCTTAATTAAGTCTATTGAGAGGTACAGTTTGATGATGTTGCATATTTCAAGATTTAATTAGCAATATGTAGTTCAAAAGAAAACCACTACATTTTACTCTTTCGGGTATGTAGTAGTTGTCTCCTTAAGTAGATAGTATGTCATGAGTCATGTATTTGTTTAGATTGTATTTATATAGTTATAACTATATTTACTGAATTAATGAGAGGTACCTGATAGATTACAGGAGTGCAAAGGTAGGCAAAGGTAGTCAATATGTGATTTTAAAAGTACATGAGAAGTGTTTTTGTGGTTCTATAATGTCTAATTTCGTAGTTAGTATGTAGGTAAATGTGCACAATCTATACGGTCCAATAACCCCCTGCAGTCTAGTGATTCACTCCTGCAAAAATCCAAGTAGTAGCAATGCAGTTCAGTAATCACAGTGTCAGTCTCTGCCCACTCCTGCTATCATCCTGACAGAAGCATATCCTTATCTAATCTCTGTGCCGAAACACAAGCACTTATAAACTCACCCTGCTGTTAACTACCAGCACTCTACCTACCCAGTCACTGTCCATGCACTTGTACAATGACTCAGGCATTAACACACGCAGTGCTATAGTCAAATGTGCACAATCTATGCAGGCCCCTAACCCCATGCAGACTAATGATTCACTCCTGTAATAATCTAAGTAGTACTCATGCAGTGCCCCAATCAGACTATCACTCTCTGTCCACTCTTGGAATCATCCTGACAGAACCATGTCCTTATCTAATCTCTGTGCCGAAACACAAGCACTTATAAACTCACCCTGCTGTCAACTACCAGTAGTCTACCTACTCAGTCATTATCTATGCACTTGTACAATGACTCAGGCATAAAGAGACAACGTGCTACAGTCAAATGTGGATAATCTATGTAGGCCCCTACCCCCCTGTAGACTACTGATTCACTCCTGTAATAATCTAAGTAGTACTCATGCAGTGCCCCAATTACACTGTCAGTCTCTGTCCACTCTTGTAATCATTCTGACAGAACCATGTCGTTATCTAATCTCTGTGCCGAAACACAAGCACTTATAAACTCACCCTGCTGTCAACTACCAGCACTCTACCTACCCAGTCACTGTCCATGCACTTGTACAATGACTCAGGCATTAACACACGCAGTGGTACAGTCAAATGTGCACAATCTATGCAGGCCCCTAACACCATGCAGACTACTGATTCAGTCCTGTAATAATCTAAGTAGTACTCATGCAGTGCCACAATCACACTGTCACTCTCTCTCCACTCTTGCAATCATCCTGACAGAACCATGTCCTTATCTAATCTCTGTGCTGAAACACAAGCACTTATAAACTCACTCTGCTGTCAACTACCAGTAGTCTACCTACTCAGTCACTATCTATGCACTTGTACAATGACTCGGGCATGAAGAGACACCGTGCTACAGTCAAATGTGCACAATCTATGCAGGCCCCTAACCCCCTGTAGACTACTGATTCACTCCTGTAATAATTTAAGTAGTACTCATGCAGTGCCCCAATCACACTGTCACTCTCTGTCCAGTCTTGCAATCATCCTGACAGAACCATATCCTTATCTAATCTCTGTGCCGAAACACAAGCACTTATAAACTCATCCTGCTGTCAACTACCAGCACTCTACCTACCCAATCACTGTCCATGCACTTGTACAATGACTCAGGCATAAACAGACACCGTGCTACAGTCAAATGTGCACAATCTATGCAGGCCCCTAACCCCCTCTAGACTACTAATTCACTCCTGTAATAATCTAAGTAGTAGTCATGCAGTGCCCTAATCACACTGTCACTCTCTCTCCACTCTTGCAATCATCCTGACAGAACCATGTCCTTATCTAATCTCTGTGCCGAAACACAAGCACTTATAAACTCACCCTGCTGTCAACTACCAGTACTCTATCTACCCAGTCACTGTCCATGCACTTGTACAATCACTCAGGCATTAACACACGCAGTGCTACAGCCAAATGTGCACAATCTATGCAGGCCCCTAACCCCCTGCAGACTACTGATTCACTCCTGCAAAAATCCAGGTAGTAGCCATGCAGATCAGCAATCACAGTGTCACTCTCTGTCCACTCCTCCTATGATTCTGACAGAACCATGACTTTATCTAATCACTATGCAGAAACACAAGCACTTATAAACTCACCCTGCTGTCAACTACCAGCACTCTACCTACCAAGTCACTGTCCATGCACTTGTACAATGACTCAGGCATTAACACACGCAGTGGTACAGTCAAATGTGTACAATCTATGCAGGCCCCTAACACCATGCAGACTACTGATTCACTCCTGTAATAATCTAAGTAGTACTCATGCAGTGTCACAATCACACTGTCACTCTCTCTCCACATCATCCTGACAGAACCATGTCCTTATCTAATCTCTGTGCCGAAACACAAGCACTTATAAACTCACTCTGCTGTCAACTACCAGTAGTCTACCTACTCAGTCACTATCTATGCACTTGTACAATGACTCGGGCATGAAGAGACACCGTGCTACAGTCAAATGTGCACAATCTATGCAGGCCCCTAACCCCTGTAGACTACTGATTCACTCCTGTAATAATTTAAGTAGTACTCATGCAGTGCCCCAATCACACTGTCACTCTCTGTCCAGTCTTGCAATCATCCTGACAGAACCATATCCTTATCTAATCTCTGTGCCGAAACACAAGCACTTATAAACTCACCCTGCTGTCAACTACCAGCACTGTACCTACCCAGTCACTGTCCATGCACTTGTACAATGACTCAGGCATAAACAGACACCGTGCTACAGTCAAATGTGCACAATCTATGCAGGCCCCTAACCCCCTCTAGACTACTAATTCACTCCTGTAATAATCTAAGTAGTAGTCATGCAGTGCCCTAATCACACTGTCACTCTCTCTCCACTCTTGCAATCATCCTGACAGAACCATAGCCTTATCTAATCTCTGTGCCGAAACACAAGCACTTATAAACTCACCCTGCTGTCAACTACCAGCACTCTACCTACTCAGTCACTGTCTATGCACTTGTACAATGACTCAGGCATTAAAACACGCAGTGGTACAGTCAAATGTGCACAATCTATGCAGGCCCCTAACACCCTGCAGATTACTGATTCACTCCTGCAATAGTCCAGATAGTACTCATGCAGTGCCCCAATTACACTACCAGTCTTTGTCCACTCTTGCAATCATCCTGACAGAAGTATGTCCTTGTCTAATGTCTGTGCCGAAACACAAGAACTTATAAACTCACCCTGCTATCAACTACCAGCACTCTACCTACTCAGTCACTATCTATGCACTTGTACAATGACTCAGGCATAAAGAGACACCGTGCTACAGTCAAATGTGCACAATGTATGCAGGCCCCTAACACCATGCAGACTACTGATTCACTCCTGTAATAATCTAAGTAGTACTCATGCAGTGCCCTAATCAGACTATCACTCTCTGTCCACTCTTGTAATCATTCTGACAGAACCATGTCCTTAACTAATCTCTGTGCCGAAACACAAGCACTTATAAACTCACCCTGTCAACTACCAGCACTCTATCTACCCAGTCACTGTCTATGCACTTGTACAATGACTCAGGCATGAAGAGACACCGTGCTACAGCCAAATGTGCACAATCAATGCAGGCCCCTAACCCCCTGTAGACTACTGATTCACTCCTGCAAAAATCCAGGTAGTAGCCATGCAGATCAGCGATCACAGTGTTACTCTCTGTCCACTCCTCCTATCATCCTGACAGAACCATGACGTTATCTAATCACTATGCAGAAACACAAGCACTTATAAACTCACCCTGCTGTCAACTACCAGCACTCTACCTACCCAGTCACTGTCCATGCACTTGTACAATGACTCAGGCATTAACACACGCAGTGGTACAGTCAAATGTGCACAATCTATGCAGGCCCCTAACACCATGCAGACTACTGATTCAGTCCTGTAATAATCTAAGTAGTACTCATGCAGTGTCACAATCACACTGTCACTCTCTCTCCACTCTTGCAATCATCCTGACAGAACCATGTCCTTATCTAATCTCTGTGCCGAAACACAAGCACTTATAAACTCACTCTGCTGTCAACTACCAGTAGTCTACCTACTCAGTCACTATCTATGCACTTGTACAATGACTCGGGCATGAAGAGACACCGTGCTACAGTCAAATGTGCACAATCTATGCAGGCCCCTAACCCCCTGTAGACTACTGATTCACTCCTGTAATAATTTAAGTAGTACTCATGCAGTGCCCCAATCACACTGTCACTCTCTGTCCAGTCTTGCAATCATCCTGACAGAACCATATCCTTATCTAATCTCTGTGCCGAAACACAAGCACTTATAAACTCACCCTGCTGTCAACTACCAGCACTCTACCTACCCAGTCACTGTCCATGCACTTGTACAATGACTCAGGCATAAACAGACACCGTGCTACAGTCAAATGTGCACAATCTATGCAGGCCCCTAACCCCCTCTAGACTACTAATTCACTCCTGTAATAATCTAAGTAGTAGTCATGCAGTGCCCTAATTACACTGTCACTCTCTCTCCACTCTTGCAATCATCCTGACAGAACCATATCCTTATCTAATCTCTGTGCCGAAACACAAGCACTTATAAACTCACCCTGCTGTCAACTACCAGCACTCTACCTACCCAGTCACTGTCCATGCACTTGTACAATGACTCAGGCATAAACAGACACCGTGCTACAGTCAAATGTGCACAATCTATGCAGGCCCCTAACCCCTCTAGACTACTAATTCACTCCTGTAATAATCTAAGTAGTAGTCATGCAGTGCCCTAATCACACTGTCACTCTCTCTCCACTCTTGCAATCATCCTGACAGAACCATATCCTTATCTAATCTCTGTGCCGAAACACAAGCACTTATAAACTCACCCTGCTGTCAACTACCAGCACTCTACCTACTCAGTCACTGTCTATGCACTTGTACAATGACTCAGGTATTAAAACACGCAGTGGTACAGTCAAATGTGCACAATCTATGCAGGCCCCTAACACCCTGCAGATTACTGATTCACTCCTGCAATAGTCCAGATAGTACTCATGCAGTGCCCCAATCACACTACCAGTCTTTGTCCACTCTTGCAATCATCCTGACAGAAGTATGTCCTTGTCTAATGTCTGTGCCGAAACACAAAAACTTATAAACTCACCCTGCTATCAACTACCAGCACTCTACCTACTCAGTCACTATCTATGCACTTGTACAATGACTCAGGCATAAAGAGACACCGTGCTACAGTCAAATGTGCACAATCTATGCAGGCCCCTAACACCATGCAGACTACTGATTCACTCCTGTAATAATCTAAGTAGTACTCATGCAGTGCCCTAATCAGACTATCACTCTCTGTCCACTCTTGTAATCATTCTGACAGAACCATGTCCTTAACTAATCTCTGTGCCGAAACACAAGCACTTATAAACTCACCCCTGTCAACTACCAGCACTCTATCTACCCAGTCACTGTCTATGCACTTGTACAATGACTCAGGCATGAAGAGACACCGTGCTACAGCCAAATGTGCACAATCAATGCAGGCCCCTAACCCCTGTAGACTACTGATTCACTCCTGCAAAAATCCAGGTAGTAGCCATGCAGATCAGCGATCACAGTGTCACTCTCTGTCCACTCCTCCTATCATCCTGACAGAACCATGACGTTATCTAATCACTATGCAGAAACACAAGCACTTATAAACTCACCCTGCTGTCAACTACCAGCACTCTACCTACCCAGTCACTGTCCATGCACTTGTACAATGACTCAGGCATTAACACACGCAGTGGTACAGTCAAATGTGCACAATCTATGCAGGCCCCTAACACCATGCAGACTACTGATTCAGTCCTGTAATAATCTAAGTAGTACTCATGCAGTGTCACAATCACACTGTCACTCTCTCTCCACTCTTGCAATCATCCTGACAGAACCATGTCCTTATCTAATCTCTGTGCCGAAACACAAGCACTTATAAACTCACTCTGCTGTCAACTACCAGTAGTCTACCTACTCAGTCACTATCTATGCACTTGTACAATGACTCGGGCATGAAGAGACACCGTGCTACAGTCAAATGTGCACAATCTATGCAGGCCCCTAACCCCCTGTAGACTACTGATTCACTCCTGTAATAATTTAAGTAGTACTCATGCAGTGCCCCAATAACACTGTCACTCTCTGTCCAGTCTTGCAATCATCCTGACAGAACCATATCCTTATCTAATCTCTGTGTCGAAACACAAGCACTTATAAACTCACCCTGCTGTCAACTACCAGCACTCTACCTACCCAGTCACTGTCCATGCACTTGTACAATGACTCAGGCATAAACAGACACCGTGCTACAGTCAAATGTGCACAATCTATGCAGGCCCCTAACCCCTCTAGACTACTAATTCACTCCTGTAATAATCTAAGTAGTAGTCATGCAGTGCCCTAATCACACTGTCACTCTCTCTCCACTCTTGCAATCATCCTGACAGAACCATATCCTTATCTAATCTCTGTGCCGAAACACAAGCACTTATAAACTCACCCTGCTGTCAACTACCAGCACTCTACCTACTCAGTCACTGTCTATGCACTTGTACAATGACTCAGGCATTAAAACACGCAGTGGTACAGTCAAATGTGCACAATCTATGCAGGCCCCTAACACCCTGCAGATTACTGATTCACTCCTGCAATAGTCCAGATAGTACTCATGCAGTGCCCCAATCACACTACCAGTCTTTGTCCACTCTTGCAATCATCCTGACAGAAGTATGTCCTTGTCTAATGTCTGTGCCGAAACACAAAAACTTATAAACTCACCCTGCTATCAACTACCAGCACTCTGCCAATCGACACCATACATAACTACATCCCATCCAGACACATGCTCCCTGCTGTAATTACACCTAACATACCACCTTTTATCACTAACAAACATATAATCATCCTTCCATCATTTGTCCAACAAACATCCTCCTCTCCCTTCTACCATAATAACACTAACGTACAACACACACACTGCAGACCACCAAACTTTTTAACTCTTGCAACAAACCAGTCTAAGACAAACACTCTTATCTCTACTTCATTCCCACCTACGCACATCATACACTCTACTCATGAACACATCACCACCCCTCTATCTTACAACCTCCTCTCACAAACAATACTATACAACCAAATCCATTGCATGAAACATATACATCAGCACCCCTTTTCACTACTCCTCAAAAACAAAACATATCACACTCACCAGCACAACAAGATCTTCAAAGCACAACACCTCATAATACTTACCATCACAAAATACAACCATACACCCACCTTTCAAACACAAAGGAACCAACTCCAATGCCAAGCTTTCTCTCTTCCACCACACCTAACACACATACAGCAACACAGCAACTCTCTTCTAACCGCCGCTCATCCATTGGACAATTTAGAACTTCACGACATGACCAACATGCTGCACCACCAACCCTGACTCATACACCTTCCGCATTAAACACACGCAAACTATATAAGCAACATGCCATACCTCACAACTTCGCTTCCCATGTCTACTTCACAATGTTACACCACAAAAACAACACAGTACTCCTACTCCTCTCAAACACCATCTCCACCACATACACACGCAGACCCATCAAAATGCCTTCTTAGCATGCTGGATGAGGAACATGATATAGAACAGCTACACAATTGCTATCCTAATACAGCTAATACCAGCTCTAAAAACACACCTGCTACAAAGCCACACATTACTGACCACTCTTCTACAAAACAAAGTCTCACAATCACCAAAGACCACTCTCTAAACTGTCTACTAATAAATGCTCGATCCTCTCTAAAAACAAACATCACATCTACGACCTTCTCACAGATGCAAAACCAGACATACTATTCATAACTGAATCATGGTTGGGAGATGATATGGCTCCAGTCCTGCATGAAGCCATTCCTCTAGGCTATCAAACAATCACCCAAAATCGTATAGCCAAAAAAGGAGGTGGTCTAGCTGTTGTATTCAGGCAAACAATACAGATCACAAAAATTGACGACATCTCCATAAAGAATTGTGAGGCTCTTCTAACAAGATGCAATCCTACACCGTCTTCCTCCTTTAACTTCCTGCTCCTTTACAGACCTCCACCTAGCAAGGCGACATTCCCAGACGCACTTCTAGACACAGTTTCAAACCTGATAACAATACACTCCAACCTATGCGTTCTGGGTGACCTCAACATTTGGTTTGACAAACCCAATATGACCCATCCAAAAACAATAATCACTGGCCTAGACGCACTGAACCTCCATCAGATTGTCCACAAACCGACACACACCGCTGGACATATACTAGATGTCATTTTTGCTAATACTGAACTAGTTACCTTTCAAACTATAACTCCAGTCACATGGTCAGACCACCACTTGCTTGCTTTCCAACATAAAACAACACTAAGCGACTCACCTAAAACTACTTTACATCCATCCACCTATCGGCCGTGGAACAAACTCAATTTGGAACACTTAGAAACACAACTAACATCAAGTACAAATCTAGAAACAATAAATTCTGTTCAAAAACTATATGAGTGGCTACAAGAAGCTTTTGACATCCTGATACCACTCAAAACCACACAACAGAACAAAAGAAAAAAAGCGCCTTGGAGAAACATAGAAATAAAAGACATAAAACAACAAATTAGAAAGCTGCAACGTACCTGGCTCAAAACAAACTCCAAACAAGACAAACTTCACCTACAAAAAATTAACAGATTATACAAGTCGGCTATCAAAAAAGCTAAGAAAAGGTACTATTCAGACAGAATTCAAAACGCTAAATGTGCAAATAAAGAATTCTACAAAATACTCAATGAATTTCGCAAACCAAATTCCCTAGAAAGAACTCATCCTGTTACTCAAGATTTCACAGACAAACTGGCAAATCATTACACGGACAAAGCAAACACGTTGGACTCATACTTAAAACAGAAACAAAGCACCAGCACTAACCCTTGTACAAAACAACAATCCAAGAATACTCTAACCAAGCCTCTCCGTTCCTTCCAACACATCTCACACGATGAATTTATGGACCTGGTCAAAGCAAGCAGGCCTGCCGGCAGCCCTTCTGACCCCTGTCCATCACAAATTTTCAAGACAATTCTTTTAACAACCTCTGCTGCCACTCCAGTAAGAAGAATCATCAACAACTCCTTCACGACCGGAATATTTCCAGAAGAACTTAAAAAATCACACATACGCCCTTTACTGAAGAAAACAAACTTGGACCCGCTGAACCCTGACAACTACAGACCCATTACAAATGGACCTTTCCTGGGCAAACTGGTAGAAAGAGCAGCGTTCGCCCAGATGTCACAATTCATTGAAGAGAATGACATACTCTCAGACTTCCAAACAGGATTCCGTCCGGGGAGAGGCACTGAATCTGCCCTCCTTGCCATCTGGGATGACCTAAAAATACAGTTGACCGCAACGGAGTTGCTGCGCTACTCCTCTTGGACCTCTCAGCTGCCTTTGACACGGTTGACCATGACACTCTGAAACAAAGACTCTATGAATCCGGCATAGAGGGAACTGCTCTAGACTGGATCGCGTCCTACCTTCAAAACAGAACTAATGTCATCCATACCCCACCTTTCTCGTCCAAACCGTACTCCACAAAAGCAGGGGTCCTCAAGGCTCTATCATCTCACCCATGCTTTTCAACATCTACATGAAGTCATTACCAGTACTGATCAATAAATTTCACCTCACGTGCTATAACTATGCAGATGACACGCAAATACTCCTTCAACTGGAATGCCCCAAAGACATTGGAAAATCACCAATTTTCAGCTGTCTCAGAGCCGTGGATCAGTGGATGACTTGGAGCCATCAAAAATTGAATACTTCAAAAACGGAAATACTCACGTGTGGCGATTGGAAACATTACAACCCGCTTGCCGCATGGCCTAATGAACTGGGATCACCACCTAAAGTATCGAAGGAAGTAAGAAACCTAGGAATGACCATGGACTCCAAGCTGTCGATGAATGCCCAAGTGGACAAACTAGCAAGATCAAGCTTTGTCACTATAAAAACGCTGCGACGAATTTTCCCTCATTTGGGATTTCCCGCACAAGGTCCAAGCTACCATCTCCCTTGTCCTGTCCAAACTCGATTACGCCTAATAGCCTCTACCACGGATCACCTTTGACGACCATGAAAAGACTACAACGGATTCAGAACTCGGCTGCCAGACTACTCTTACATATCAAACCGCGAGACCACATATCCCCTGCCTTGAAAGCCCTGCATTGGTTACCGGCTGCCAGAAGATCCATCGTTCAAGCTGCTTTGTATCACCCACAAAGCAATACATGGAATGGGACCACTCTTCATCAGGAATAAAATCACCAAACACATTCAACAGAGGAACCTCCGCTCTAAAGGAGCATCTCGCCTCAAAATCCCAAGATACAAGAAAAAAACCATGGGTGGCACATCCTTCTCTGTTCAAGCAGCCAAACTATGGAACTCTTTACCCCCCAACATAAGATCCACCGACAGCCACCTTATCTTCAGAAAACTACTCAAGAATTGGCTTTTCCCCACATAAGCACCATACGCAAACAGAAATTTACAGCATATCCCTCTGTATATAAGCATTTGTTTTCACTATAGACATGTACCTATCTTTGTGTATTGCTTTGTATAAACATGTACAATAATTATGTTGTTGAGAGAAAAAAAAATATAATAATAATAAATAAATATCATCTTTGGTCTACATGTACTAACTTCCATTGTGCATCTATGTACCTTCCATGTACTTGGAACTGTGTGTCTCTGTAACTTTTCTCCTGAAAAAGCATATCCAATGCACTACCCTATTTCTCATCCTGTGCCTCTATCCATATCTTTAATCTGCATATACTTACCTCCTTTATGTATCTATATACTTTCAATGTATTTATGGATCTATATATTTATCACTTTCTTCTAATTTAGCATTTCCAAGGCACTACCCTAGTTCTCAGCCTATACTTATCTCAATATATCTTCTAGCCCAACCTTCTGACTCATCTCAAACTTCTTTCTACTACTCTTTCCAATGCACTACCCTATCTCTCATCCTATACATCTATCAATATATCCTCTACATCCACACTCATTTATCCCAAACCCCATACCACTACTATGACCACCAAAATAACCCTTTCTAGACTCTCGCCTACTCTACCCTCCTTGCATCATCGGACACCTCTTTTACTATACCGATGCCCTAAAACAAACCTTTCTAAACTCTTCCCTGACTCCTCCCCTCAAACCCCCTTCTCCCCCTCCTACTGCTAAGACCTATAAAAAAAAAATAATAATAAAAAAAAAAAAAAATCCTTCACTCTTTTATCCCTCCACTATCCTTTTCAATCAGAATTAACAGTCTAACATATTCAATTTTCAACTATACTAATTCACCACTAATCCTTTATGGGTTCCAGAGTAGCGTGCTACTCGCCAATAAAGCGTCTCAACACCCCATCAGGGTTACAAGCGCTATATAAATGCAAACCTTTTTCCCTTTCTACCCTCCCCAACCCTTCTCAATCCAAATAACTGACTAACATATCCACCACTAAAATTACTTTCATGTTTCACCATAATAATTCAACACTAATACTTCTGGGTTCCAGAGTAGCGTGCTACTTGCGCTTCAAAACCCCATCAGGGGTAGCAAGCGCTATATAAATACAAACCTCTTTCCCTCTTCTATCCCGCCACCTACCCTTCTCTACCCAAATAACTGAATAACATGTCCACTAATCAAAGTTACTTAATTTTTTACTAGACTAATGTTCAACACTAATCCTTAATGGGTTCCGGAGTGGCGTGCTACTCGCCAGAAAAGCGCTTCAACACTCATCAGGGGTAACAAGTGCTATATGAATGCAAACCTTTCTTCCCTTTTATCCCTCCGCTATCCTTCTCACTCCAAATAACTGACTAATATCCACCACTGAAACTACTTTCATATTTTCACCATATTAATTCACCACTAATCCTTGATGGGCTTCCAGAGTAGCATGCTTCAACACCCCATCAGGGGTAACCAGCGCTATATAAATACAAACCTTTTTTTCCTCCTCTATCCTTCTGCTATCATTCCAAATCCAAATCCCTGCCTAACCTATCCATCACTTAAAATGTACTTGCATGTTTCACTATACTAATTCAACACTAATCCTCTATGGGTCCCGGAGTAGCGTGCTACTCGCCGAAAAAGCGCTTCGACGCCTCGTCAGGGGTAGTAAGCGCTATATAAATGCAATTACAATACAATACAATACCTACTCAGTCACTATCTATGCACTTGTACAATGACTCAGGCATAAAGAGACACCGTGCTACAGTCAAATGTGCACAATCTATGCAGGCCCCTAACACCATGCAGACTACTGATTCACTCCTGTAATAATCTAAGTAGTACTCATGCAGTGCCCTAATCAGACTATCACTCTCTGTCCACTCTTGTAATCATTCTGACAGAACCATGTCCTTAACTAATCTCTGTGCCGAAACACAAGCACTTATAAACTCACCCTGTCAACTACCAGCACTCTATCTACCCAGTCACTGTCTATGCACTTGTACAATGACTCAGGCATGAAGAGACACCGTGCTACAGCCAAATGTGCACAATCAATGCAGGCCCCTAACCCCCTGTAGACTACTGATTCACTCCTGCAAAAATCCAGGTAGTAGCCATGCAGATCAGCGATCACAGTGTCACTCTCTGTCCACTCCTCCTATCATCCTGACAGAACCATGACGTTATCTAATCACTATGCAGAAACACAAGCACTTATAAACTCACCCTGCTGTCAACTACCAGCACTCTACCTACCCAGTCACTGTCCATGCACTTGTACAATGACTCAGGCATTAACACACGCAGTGGTACAGTCAAATGTGCACAATCTATGCAGGCCCCTAACACCATGCAGACTACTGATTCAGTCCTGTAATAATCTAAGTAGTACTCATGCAGTGTCACAATCACACTGTCACTCTCTCTCCACTCTTGCAATCATCCTGACAGAACCATGTCCTTATCTAATCTCTGTGCCGAAACACAAGCACTTATAAACTCACTCTGCTGTCAACTACCAGTAGTCTACCTACTCAGTCACTATCTATGCACTTGTACAATGACTCGGGCATGAAGAGACACCGTGCTACAGTCAAATGTGCACAATCTATGCAGGCCCCTAACCCCCT
Organism: Calotriton arnoldi; assembly: GCA_963921515.1. Lineage (NCBI taxonomy): Eukaryota > Metazoa > Chordata > Amphibia > Caudata > Salamandridae > Calotriton > Calotriton arnoldi. The sequence continues at coordinate 2,000,222 of CAWUFW010002410.1, forward strand.
GTAGACTACTGATTCACTCCTGTAATAATTTAAGTAGTACTCATGCAGTGCCCCAATCACACTGTCACTCTCTGTCCAGTCTTGCAATCATCCTGACAGAACCATATCCTTATCTAATCTCTGTGCCGAAACACAAGCACTTATAAACTCACCCTGCTGTCAACTACCAGCACTCTACCTACCCAGTCACTGTCCATGCACTTGTACAATGACTCAGGCATAAACAGACACCGTGCTACAGTCAAATGTGCACAATCTATGCAGGCCCCTAACCCCCTCTAGACTACTAATTCACTCCTGTAATAATCTAAGTAGTAGTCATGCAGTGCCCTAATCACACTGTCACTCTCTCTCCACTCTTGCAATCATCCTGACAGAACCATATCCTTATCTAATCTCTGTGCCGAAACACAAGCACTTATAAACTCACCCTGCTGTCAACTACCAGCACTCTACCTACTCAGTCACTGTCTATGCACTTGTACAATGACTCAGGCATTAAAACACGCAGTGGTACAGTCAAATGTGCACAATCTATGCAGGCCCCTAACACCCTGCAGATTACTGATTCACTCCTGCAATAGTCCAGATAGTACTCATGCAGTGCCCCAATCACACTACCAGTCTTTGTCCACTCTTGCAATCATCCTGACAGAAGTATGTCCTTGTCTAATGTCTGTGCCGAAACACAAAAACTTATAAACTCACCCTGCTATCAACTACCAGCACTCTACCTACTCAGTCACTATCTATGCACTTGTACAATGACTCAGGCATAAAGAGACACCGTGCTACAGTCAAATGTGCACAATCTATGCAGGCCCCTAACACTATGCAGACTACTGATTCAATCCTGTAATAATCTAAGTAGTACTCATGCAGTGCCCTAATCAGACTATCACTCTCTGTCCACTCTTGTAATCATTCTGACAGAACCATGTCCTTAACTAATCTCTGTGCCGAAACACAAGCACTTATAAACTCACCCTGTCAACTACCAGCACTCTATCTACCCAGTCACTGTCTATGCACTTGTACAATGACTCAGGCATGAAGAGACACCGTGCTACAGCCAAATGTGCACAATCAATGCAGGCCCCTAACCCCTGTAGACTACTGATTCACTCCTGCAAAAATCCAGGTAGTAGCCATGCAGATCAGCGATCACAGTGTCACTCTCTGTCCACTCCTCCTATCATCCTGACAGAACCATGACGTTATCTAATCACTATGCAGAAACACAAGCACTTATAAACTCACCCTGCTGTCAACTACCAGCACTCTACCTACCCAGTCACTGTCCATGCACTTGTACAATGACTCAGGCATTAACACACGCAGTGGTACAGTCAAATGTGCACAATCTATGCAGGCCCCTAACACCATGCAGACTACTGATTCAGTCCTGTAATAATCTAAGTAGTACTCATGCAGTGTCACAATCACACTGTCACTCTCTCTCCACTCTTGCAATCATCCTGACAGAACCATGTCCTTATCTAATCTCTGTGCCGAAACACAAGCACTTATAAACTCACTCTGCTGTCAACTACCAGTAGTCTACCTACTCAGTCACTATCTATGCACTTGTACAATGACTCGGGCATGAAGAGACACCGTGCTACAGTCAAATGTGCACAATCTATGCAGGCCCCTAACCCCCTGTAGACTACTGATTCACTCCTGTAATAATTTAAGTAGTACTCATGCAGTGCCCCAATCACACTGTCATTCTCTGTCCAGTCTTGCAATCATCCTGACAGAACCATATCCTTATCTAATCTCTGTGCCGAAACACAAGCACTTATAAACACACCCTGCTGTCAACTACCAGCACTCTACCTACCCAGTCACTGTCCATGCACTTGTACAATGACTCAGGCATAAACAGACACCGTGCTACAGTCAAATGTGCACAATCTATGCAGGCCCCTAACCCCTCTAGACTACTAATTCACTCCTGTAATAATCTAAGTAGTAGTCATGCAGTGCCCTAATCACACTGTCACTCTCTCTCCACTCTTGCAATCATCCTGACAGAACCATATCCTTATCTAATCTCTGTGCCGAAACACAAGCACTTATAAACTCACCCTGCTGTCAACTACCAGCACTCTACCTACTCAGTCACTGTCTATGCACTTGTACAATGACTCAGGCATTAACACACGCAGTGGTACAGTCAAATGTGCACAATCTATGCAGGCCCCTAACACCCTGCAGATTACTGATTCACTCCTGCAATAGTCCAGATAGTACTCATGCAGTGCCCCAATCACACTACCAGTCTTTGTCCACTCTTGCAATCATCCTGACAGAAGTATGTCCTTGTCTAATGTCTGTGCCGAAACACAAGCACTTATAAACTCACCCTGCTATCAACTACCAGCACTCTACCTACTCAGTCACTATCTATGCACTTGTACAATGACTCAGGCATAAACAGACACCGTGCTACAGTCAAATGTGCACAATCTATGCAGGCCCCTAACCCCCTCTAGACTACTAATTCACTCCTGTAATAATCTAAGTAGTACTCATGCAGTGCCCCAATCACACTGTCACTCTCTCTCCACTCTTGCAATCATCCTGACAGAACCATATCCTTATCTAATCTCTGTGCCGAAACACAAGCACTTATAAACTCACCCTGCTGTCAACTACCAGCACTCTACCTACTCAGTCACTGTCTATGCACTTGTACAATGACTCAGGCATTAAAACACGCAGTGGTACAGTCAAATGTGCACAATCTATGCAGGCCCCTAACACCCTGCAGATTACTGATTCACTCCTGCAATAGTCCAGATAGTACTCATGCAGTGCCCCAATCACACTACCAGTCTTTGTCCACTCTTGCAATCATCCTGACAGAAGTATGTCCTTGTCTAATGTCTGTGCCGAAACACAAAAACTTATAAACTCACCCTGCTATCAACTACCAGCACTCTACCTACTCAGTCACTATCTATGCACTTGTACAATGACTCAGGCATAAAGAGACACCGTGCTACAGTCAAATGTGCACAATCTATGCAGGCCCCTAACACTATGCAGACTACTGATTCAATCCTGTAATAATCTAAGTAGTACTCATGCAGTGCCCTAATCAGACTATCACTCTCTGTCCACTCTTGTAATCATTCTGACAGAACCATGTCCTTAACTAATCTCTGTGCCGAAACACAAGCACTTATAAACTCACCCTGTCAACTACCAGCACTCTATCTACCCAGTCACTGTCTATGCACTTGTACAATGACTCAGGCATGAAGAGACACCGTGCTACAGCCAAATGTGCACAATCAATGCAGGCCCCTAACCCCCTGTAGACTACTGATTCACTCCTGCAAAAATCCAGGTAGTAGCCATGCAGATCAGCGATCACAGTGTCACTCTCTGTCCACTCCTCCTATCATCCTGACAGAACCATGACGTTATCTAATCACTATGCAGAAACACAAGCACTTATAAACTCACCCTGCTGTCAACTACCAGCACTCTACCTACCCAGTCACTGTCCATGCACTTGTACAATGACTCAGGCATTAACACACGCAGTGGTACAGTCAAATGTGCACAATCTATGCAGGCCCCTAACACCATGCAGACTACTGATTCAGTCCTGTAATAATCTAAGTAGTACTCATGCAGTGTCACAATCACACTGTCACTCTCTCTCCACTCTTGCAATCATCCTGACAGAACCATGTCCTTATCTAATCTCTGTGCCGAAACACAAGCACTTATAAACTCACTCTGCTGTCAACTACCAGTAGTCTACCTACTCAGTCACTATCTATGCACTTGTACAATGACTCGGGCATGAAGAGACACCGTGCTACAGTCAAATGTGCACAATCTATGCAGGCCCCTAACCCCCTGTAGACTACTGATTCACTCCTGTAATAATTTAAGTAGTACTCATGCAGTGCCCCAATCACACTGTCATTCTCTGTCCAGTCTTGCAATCATCCTGACAGAACCATATCCTTATCTAATCTCTGTGCCGAAACACAAGCACTTATAAACACACCCTGCTGTCAACTACCAGCACTCTACCTACCCAGTCACTGTCCATGCACTTGTACAATGACTCAGGCATAAACAGACACCGTGCTACAGTCAAATGTGCACAATCTATGCAGGCCCCTAACCCCCTCTAGACTACTAATTCACTCCTGTAATAATCTAAGTAGTAGTCATGCAGTGCCCTAATCACACTGTCACTCTCTCTCCACTCTTGCAATCATCCTGACAGAACCATATCCTTATCTAATCTCTGTGCCGAAACACAAGCACTTATAAACTCACCCTGCTGTCAACTACCAGCACTCTACCTACTCAGTCACTGTCTATGCACTTGTACAATGACTCAGGCATTAACACACGCAGTGGTACAGTCAAATGTGCACAATCTATGCAGGCCCCTAACACCCTGCAGATTACTGATTCACTCCTGCAATAGTCCAGATAGTACTCATGCAGTGCCCCAATCACACTACCAGTCTTTGTCCACTCTTGCAATCATCCTGACAGAAGTATGTCCTTGTCTAATGTCTGTGCCGAAACACAAGCACTTATAAACTCACCCTGCTATCAACTACCAGCACTCTACCTACTCAGTCACTATCTATGCACTTGTACAATGACTCAGGCATAAAGAGACACCGTGCTACAGTCAAATGTGCACAATCTATGCAGGCCCCTAACCCCCTGTAGACTACTGATTCACTCCTGTAATAATTTAAGTAGTACTCATGCAGTGCCCCAATCACACTGTCACTCTGGGCCTGATTCACAGAACTAACTTACGTCAAAATCCTAAACTTACAACAATTTTGGTATTCACAGAATGAACTTACACATTTGGGTATTCACAGATTGAATTTACACATATGGGTATTCACAGAATGAACTTACACATATGGGTATTCACAGAATGAACTTACACATATGGGTATTCACAGAATGAACTTACACATCCTAACTTTATGTCTGCACTCGGGCCGGAATTTCCGGCCCAGTGGCGGAGATTCCGGCACAATGGCGGAATATCCGCCTCCGGCCCGGAATCTCCGCCTCCGGCTCGGAATCTCCGCCTCCGGGCCGGAAACTCCGCCTCCGGCCCAGAAAGCCAGCAATTTCTCCCTTTTGAGCATTTCAAGTGCCTACCATCCCCCACCATGCTCCAGCTGAAGTCAATTAAGACCAACTGCAAAACCAGTACCACATAAAATCAGCACACATTCAGGGCTCAGCTTTGGCCACAGAGAGTTCCTGTTTGCTTTGCTGTTCATCGCCACTGCAAAATGTACATTGTGAGGAGGAAGAAGAACTTCACAACTGAGGAGACCACCATGATTGTGGAGTTTGTTGTGAGGCACCACAAACGCCTATATGGTCTCCCACCTTACTGCACCAGTGGCACACAGAAAGCAGCTCTCTGGCAGCAGTTAGCCACTGCTGTCACAGCATTGGGGAAGGATGTGCGCACAGTCCGGGAAATAAAGAGGAAGTGGCACGATGAAAAGATGAGTGCAAAGGAGAAGTACTCCAGGATCCAGCTGAACAGAGTTCTCCCTGCCTCACACTCTCGATCCCGCCTCCGTCTCACCCCACAAGAGGAGGATATCCTCACTACAATCCACCCCCACATGCTCCATGGGCTGCCTGTGAGTGATGTCCGCAACGTGGCACCAGGTAAGTGGGATGACAAGAACAAGTATACAAAATGTATGTCTGTGTCGCACTGCCATTTTGAGTAAGGAAGTTGTCCAAATTCCATATACAAATATAGTCAGTCAGAGGCTCATGTGTTTCTCTCTGTATGTTGCACCACAAGTCCCAGAATCCTTTGTATTAGAAATGGCAAATACCTTTCACACTATGAAATACAAAGGCCCAGGCCTGAAGCCGTATATACCGAACAGTGCTAAGTAGCAATTGTCAAAGTGCCCCTTCCACTAATCCAGACACGGCTGGGTCAGTCAAGAACGTAAGGGGGTGGGGGTGCAGTGCAGAGGCAAATCAACACACAACGGAATGGAGAAAATAAGTCCAAATAAACATAAAAACAACTCACCCTGGCCCTTCCAAAATCACAAAACAGAAGGTGAGAGAATCCTTATTTAAAAATGTCATTCCCAGAATCCATTGTTTAATTCCCACCCTGCCATGCCATTACATCACCAACACCCCACCGCTCCTACCTGCACCGGCCATGGCAGTACTTCACAATACTGTTAGCATGCAGAAGATACGAGGAAATGTCTGACAAGTGCAACATGTACATTTTCCATGTGTTGATGTGTATCTCTTCTCACCCATGTACACATTCAGCTAGAGTACAGACAGCCACAGTAGCAGAGGTGCCAGCATCTTCTGGGAGGAGACATCATCCAGAGCAACGCAGACCACCCTCACTAACTGGTAAGTCAAACGTGGCAGGAGATGGTCAAAATGCATACATAGGCAGCAGAGAACAGAGGGCGAAACATAGTGTCTGCATCTCAAAGGCAACTGGAGAGGAAAAACTAGCCTTTCAGGAGGAACAAGGAGGGAGTGAGATACATACCCCCTGCCCCAGTGCATTGCCCACCGTGGTTTTGGCTGCATTTGGCTGCATTGGCAGCAAAAGGGCCAGTGGAAGGCCCCAGTACAAGCCCTGACATTATGGACAAAGGGGATTGGGCCCCCTAGAAAGGGCAGTTGGCCTGGGTTCTGCTTTATGGTGGTGATAGGGCGCAAGGCCCTAAGGAGATGTATGCACCTGGGGAGTGTCACTAAGGTGCCCTCCTAATTGTGAGTTATTGCATAATATGTTTATGCTTATGATGCCTATTGCATAGTGTGTTTATGCCTACAGAGGTTGCGTTATGTGATTATGCATATGAGTTTGATGCCTAATGTGATGCAGACATAATGCGTTTATGTTGCTAGAGATATTGCCAAGTACAGTGTTTTACCAGTAGTCACTGGTTGTGTTTTATGTGTGCTACTAGTGCTTTCTAAAGGTTCTGACAGTGGCCCGATTGGCCCTGTCCTGTATATAATCCCCTGTAAATATTGCCTAGTGCCAGTTGGCACAGTGTTTATGTGTGATTATGATTCTAATGTGTTTTGGATAATACAAAGGCTATTTTCATATAACCTTGTGTGGAGTTTCTTTTGTGGTGTGCCTAGTGTGTTGCTGCTGTATGTGTGTGTTGCGCAAACGATTTACACATTGCCTCTGGGATAAGCCTGACTGCTCGTACCAAGCTACCAAGGGTGTCAGCAGGGGTTATCTTCAGTGTGTAACTCCCTTGCCCTGACTAGAGTGGTGGTTTCTGCCTGGCTTAGGCGCAAGCTCTAGCCAACCAGAAATCCCATTTCTAACATTAGTTGTGAGCGGTGAGGATACCACAGCGACAACTAGTTGCACTACAAACTCTGCATTTAGAGAAATCACATGTTTTTTTTTTTATAAACAAATTTTTATTGTTTTACAGCGTATGAAACAACTCAGCAAGTACACGATGGACCCAGAATCAGTGACATTTTGATAGTGAACGTATCCCACATTCCCGCACTCCATAAAACCTGCACAGATAAAAATAACGAAACAAATCATTCCGAGCCTTCTACCGTACCCAGCCATTTCCCCCACACCCGTCGATATTTCTTGGGGCACCCTCTTGCCACGTAAAGGGCCCTCTCCTGGGTCGCACACCAGTCCACCCCCGTCGCCACCTCCCTATGTCCGGCGGTTCAGGATTTATCCATGCCGCCGCTATGTCCCGCTTTGCCACCATCATGGCTGTATTGAAAAGAATTTGTCATTCCGGGACCCATCCAGCCCATCCAGGATTCCCAGTATGGAGTGCCGCGGGTCATGAGGAACCTCCCAACCCAGGACCTCCGTTAGCTCCCCCTCGATTGCCCCCAAAATCTCTCCAGCCGGGGGCAGGACCAAACCACATGGAAGAAGTCAGCCGGGGCATGGGTGCATCTCGCACACGACGCATCGGGACGCAGGCCCGCTCGATGCAAGCGCAGGGGAGTAAGGTAAGCGGCGTGTAAGTAGTAAAGTTGGATCAGCTTAAGTTTAGCAGAAGTGGTGACTGTCTTGGGTGCCATAAGTGCATCGCGCCAGTCCACCTCGTCGAGGGGGCCCACTCATTCCACCCATTGGTCCTTCAACTTGTCCAGGGAGGTGGAAGTATTGTTGACTAGGGTGCGGTATATGCGGGAAATGCCCCCTTTACCTAAATCTCCCAGCATTGTCTGCGCCTCTGTAGGGCTGTGTTCGGGGAGCCGCGTGTCGTCCGCAATGTGCATCCGGAGTGCATGCCTCAGCTGCAAATACTTATAAAATTGAGAGGAGTGTAAGGAGTAACGGGTTTGGAGCTCCGGAAAGGAAAGCAGGTGGCCTGTAGCCCATACATCCCCCAGCTGTGTAATTCCAATGAGATCCCACGATTTAAACCCCTGCAACCCACTAACTTCCCGGAGCCAAGCCCCTTGCCAGAGTGGTGTACACCGAGTGAACCTACGCGTCCACCCAGTATGACGCAGCGAGGCCCGCCAGGCCAGGAACACGGAGCGTGTGACCTCCGGTAGCTGGGATGGGATGGTCTTCCCGTACAGCATTGATTGAATGGCGGGTAGTCCCAGCTCGCTCAGCTCGAGCCTGTAGGCCGGATCGGACCAGCCCCCGTTGAACCAGTCGTGAACCACCAGGAGACGCGCAGCCAGGAAGTAAAGGTATAGGTTCGTCATCCCCATTCCCCCGTCGAAGGAGGGGATCCGACAAGTAGACAGAGCCAGGCGTGCCCTACCCCCATTCCAAAGGAACTTGGTGGTAATACTGTCCATTTCCCGGAACCAAGGCCTGGGGAAGCAGAAGGGAGTATTCTGGAGGACGTAAAGAAATCTGGGGAGGATCATCATTTTAAACAGGGCGACCCTCCCCAACAGGTTAAGGGGAAGAGTCTTCCACTTATGGAGATCTTCCTTGGCCTTTTTAACAACTGGGGCAACATTGAGCGCCCAGCCCAGTTCGGGAAGGAGGGTGATCCACAGCCCCAAGTACTTAAAGGATTGTCTCCGTAGCGGTATGGTGGATTGCCAGTCGTAGCATTCCCTTAGAGAGGTGCAGAGGAACCAGGACGGACTTCCCAGGGTTCAGTCTAAGCCCGGAGGCCTGCCCAAAGTGTTCTAGGGTCTGGAGACACCGTGGCCCCGAGGAGGCCGGATCGGCCAGGAAAATCAGAACGTCATCCGCATAAAGTGCGATCTTGTCCGCCTCCGCACTCGGCCACTCCCATCCACGAATACCGTCCTCGGCCCGCACCAGAGCGGCCAGGGGCTCCATAACCAGGGCGAATAGCAATGGAGAGAGAGGACATCCCTGTCTAGTGCCCCTGTGAATAGGGAAGGCTTCTGACAGTACACCGTTGACCAGCACACGCGCTCGCGGGTGGGCGTAAAGGACCTGAACCGACGCTCTAAATCGAGGCCCAAAACCCAATTCGGTCAGCACATCCTGCAAATACGTCCAATCCACCGAATCAAATGCCTTTTCGAAATCGATGGACAGGAGAGCCAAGTACGGAGTTAGCAAGTGCCTGTGGGCTAGAGCCAGTTGCAGCCTCCGGAGGCAGTGACGGGTCCCGCGCTGAGGCATGAAGCCACATTGATCTACGTGGACCAGGGAAGCCAAGTAGGGCTTCAAACGCTGAGCCAGAATGGCGGTGTACAGCTTAATCTCCGTATTGAGGAGCGAGATAGGACGATAGTCCGCACATTGACGCGAAGGGGGCTGGGATTTCGGGAGGACCACGATGGTGGCAATATCAGTTTCTGGCGGAAAGGAGCCCCTCTCCACTGCCTCCTGAAACAAAGCGGCCAGACGGGGCACTAAAATTTCGCGGTACGCCGCGTAATATTCCTGGGGAAGGCCATCGGGGCCCGGAGTCTTGCCCGAAGAGGCAGAGGAGATGGCCCCCTCGATTTCTTTCAAAGAAATGGGCCGTTCCAAATCCTTCTGGGCAGCCGCCTCCAGGTAGGGAAGACGTACCTTACCCCGGTCAAGGAGATCAGAGAGCGAGAGGGCAGGGACACGTGCTGCATATAAACATCGATAATAGGTGGCAAAGGTGTTGGCCATCGCCGTAGGGGCGCAGTGCACCATTCCTGCCTCATCCGCCACTTCTGAGATAATGCGGCTCGCCCTGGGGTAGGTGGCTAGCCTGTGCAGGATCGTACCGTTCTTGTCCCCCCAGCCATAGATTCGCGCTACCGACGACCTCCATAGGAGCTTGGCAGCGTCCAAAGATAGTTGCTTAATTTCGTCCCGCAGATGAGCAAGTTGTCGGGCCTGGGCGGCATCATTAGACAAAGATACTAGTCGTTCCAAGCGAAGCGCCTGCGCTTCCCTTGAGGAAATTTCTTGCATTTGCACCTGCCTTTGGCTCTTGAGCTGTCCCTTCGCGACCCCCGGATAGTCGCCTTTCCGGCCTCCCACAAGATACCCGGCGAGGCCACGGATCCGTCGTTGGTGCGGAAGTAATGCTCAAGTTCCGTCCCCACCACCTGTTTAAAGTCTTTGTCTTGGAGGAACCAAGCGTTCATTCTCCATGTTTGGCGGGCTGAAGGAGGGGGAGTCCCTGTACTAAGAAGCACTGGAGAATGGTCAGAGATACCTCGCGGTAGGATGCGGACATCTACAACCTCTGAGCACTCAGGTGCAGAGACAAAGACCACATCTATGCATGCCTGTGTTCGGAGGGCTGCGGAGGTGTGTGTAAATTGCAGGGTGTGGGGGTGCCATATACGCCATGTATCGCAGAGTCCCAGCGACTCGGACCAGTTCTGGAGTTGCTTCGCTTGCGTTCTGCGGGAGATGGAAGGAGGACCTGTGGTGTCAAGGGCCAGGGAGGAAACAGCGTTAAAATCGCCTCCCACAATCGTGGTGCCCAATGGCATATTGTTCATCAGAGCAGCGGTATGGGTGAGCGTAGGTGTGAGCATCGATGGGGGGGCGTAGACAGAGATCAGATTGATGGGGGAGCCAGCTAGGGAGCCGCAAACTGATACAAAGGACCCCTGCGGGTCGTGAGTCACCTGGGAAAGGACAAGGGGCAGATTGCGCCTCAGGAGAATTGCCACCCGCGGGAGCCCCTAGAGAAGCCGGAGTGCCATATTCTATCGTATCCATAACGCGCCAGGAAGGGACACTGATTCCCAAGGAGGTGTGTTTCCTGAAGCATGAGTATGTCTATATGGAGGCGTTGTGCATAACGCAAGACCGCCGTGCGCTTATGTCGATCAAGAAGACCATTAACGTTCCACGACAGCACGTGGAGAGATGCCCTAGGCGTAGTGTTAGCAGTCAGGTCGGGAGGTCACTACTGTGGAGTGCATAGTCAAACAGGGGTGCGTGAGCGTGTGTGGGAATCCGCAAATGTAAGGGCCGTCACATGCAGTAGGGGCATGCCCGTTTCCTGCATAGGAAACATATGTCATTTCGTGGCTGCTGAAACAAAAGACGAACAAAATAGAAACATAACAGGAAAAACTTCCCCAAACCTCCCCCTCCCCCCCCACCCGACACTTCGAGAACGGAAGCATCTGTCGACCCCCCATATGAACAATACCAAACTACAACGTTCGTATTTGGGTGCGTGGAGGACCCCTCCAGAAGATCGGATAAGCAATGGATCGGCATTAGAACTGAATGTTACACTTGTAAGTCTACCAGTGGCAGAGAGCCCCAGTGTGGCGGCGACCCGCCCCAGTAGTCAGTGGACGGCACACTAAGCCCACCAGGCCTTCAAAGAGTCGGAGTGCGAGAAAGGTCCGAGTCTGGTTTGGGTGAGCCCACCCGGGACGGCGACGAGGTCGGTCCAGGCCGGTCTTCGGCGGAGCAGTGCCTGCCGCGTGGCGGAGAGCTCGACCCGCTGGAGGAGTCCCGGGACCCCCGGGCCGCCATGCTCAAGGATCTAGGTATTGTCTGCGATTGGCGCCCTTTACGAGATTGTGTTCGGCGCCGGCGCCGGCGTCCCGGCAACCCAGGCCCCCGGGGCTGGGAGCCCCCAGGCCCCGTGGCAGGGGCATTCCCTTGTCGGAGAGGGCGTTCCTCCGTCAGCCATGTCCATGCTGCCTGAGGTGACTCAAAGAACTGAATTATGCCTTGGAAAATAACACGTAGGCGCGCAGGAAATTGGAGCTGGTATTGTAGGCCTAGGGCCCGCAGCTTTTGTTTAACATTTGTGTAAGAGCGCCGGAGTTCTTGCACCTCCCTGGTGTAGTCCGGGAATACCATAATGGTATGATTTTGGAACTGGAGGGGCCCCTTCTCTCGTGCCGTCCGCAGGATAGCGTCCCGGTCTTTAAAGTTAAGGACTTTTAGGATGATGGGCGCGGCGGAGCCCCTGGAGGAGGCCTGGGCGCCAGGGACCTGTGGGCTCTCTCCACCACGAACCAGGACGAGAGGGCGTCCTTGGGCATCCAGGATGTGAACCAATCTTCGACGAAGGTGGCCGCCAGTCCCTTCTCCGCCCCCTCGGGAAACCCCACCAGGCGGAGGTTATTACGGCGGGCACGATTTTCAGCGTCCTCGGCCCGCCGGTGGAGCTCCTTAGTGTGAGTGCTGAGGTGGGCCACTTGTTCCTTCAGCTGTGAAATGTCGTCTTCCGCGGTGGATATACGGGATTCAGCCTCAGTCAGCCTCGCAGTAGCATTACGGAGGTCCTGCCGGAGAAGGGACACGTCCACCTTGACCTCTCCAATCTTCCCCTCAACGGACGCCTGTGAGGTACTGATGGCCTGAAGGATGGTGTCAAGGTCCCTCTCCTGGGGAGGGGGAAGGCCCCCATCAGCCCCTCCAGGGGGAACCTGTTCCGAGGTAGTGAATCGGTCCATTTTGGTCTGCGTAGGAGCTGGTGCGGATTTCGAGGCCCTGTCTCTCCCCATGGCCGGCGGCAACTCCAATCGCCAGTGGAGTAACAAGGTTTAGGTGTATGGGAGGAACCCACCACAGGCTCGGAGATCTTGCCAGGGAGCCGGGCCCCCGCCGTCGCACGGGAGAACCAGGTAATCAATCCGGGATCACGTGGGGGGCCCCCGAGCGCCACCCGAAGAGATGGCCGAATACGTTGGCTCAACCCCAAAGGCGCAGAGCACGACAGGCCCTGTCCCGTTAACCCTCCAGGCCGCGCTCCCGGCCCCGCAGACCCCACACCACACGTCCGAGGACGGGACACCCCAAGGGACCGGAGCAGTAGGTGATAGTGGGGGCGCCCTATGCCATCTCCACCCGCCTCGCTGCCCGATACGACAGCCGGTCACCCACTCCACACACCAGCGGGTGGATATATCTTCAGGCCCAGCAGGAGGGCCTCACAAGAGCACAGGCTGCAGGCGTGCAGGGAGGAATGGCCCCGCTCCGCCCCGCAGGCCGCCCCCCAGCCTCACAGCCTCAAGAGCGGTAGGATGTCCAAAACTGCCCGGGGGGGGGGGGCGGGGGCACAGACCCTGACACCCGCGCCGCTGCCCGACCCGACAGCCGAACCCCGGCCCCCACCTACCGGATGACTCTGCCGCCTCCACTAGCGCCGCTCAGCAGGTCCGGTACCCACCACGGCTGACAGGTCGGTCCAGCCCGCCAGCGCCAACACGAGGCAGGCCCCAGCCCACCACCTCATTCCAGGACAGAGGCAGCTGGAGAAGCCGGGCCAGGCACTGCAAAGTCTACGTGCCAGAGGAGGGGAACTCAGCGCCAACGAACCCTCCAGGACATAGGCGTCACTCTCGCCGATGGGCCGCAACAAAGGCCTCAGGTGGGGGATGGCGAAGCAGGCCTCCCACGCCTGCCCCCCCGAGTGCAGGAGGCGGCCAGCAGGGTTGCGCCGGGGCGGCAGCGCAGACTAGAGCAGCGCAGGCCGGCGATGGGGGGGGGGCCGGAGCACCAATATCAGCCCCCGCACCGCTACCCGACAAGGTAGCCGAACCCCGGGTCGTCCCCACTCACCGGCACCTCTCCACAGGTCGCAGAACGGTCCCCGTCGGAAGGATCAGTGGGACTGCCTCAGTTAGGGCGCTCCGGCTCCGGACGGCGTTCCCTGCGCGCCGGTCTCCCACGGGTGTCAGGCAGGCGTCCGGATCTCCCCAGCCTCGCCCACGGATGTCGGCGTAGCTGGCGCAAAGGGCGCGGGGGCAAAGGCTCAACCCCAGAGCAACGCCAGTCGGGCAGGGCGACACACGGGAGCCAGGCCAGCCACCGCAGAGGGTCGCAGGCAGAAAGTGGTGCAGCACCGGTGGCTTCACGAGGCGATGGCGCCGCAGTTACTGCTGGGCTTCGGCGGCGGCCGCCATCTTGCAGCCTCGGAGCAGCGAGAAGAGAAGGTCCAGAACTGGGCGCCGGGGGCCCAGAATCGCCCGCCAAACGTATCGGAGTGGCCCCCTCTGCAGAGGAACCCACCACAGGCAGGTAGGAAGAGCGGATAGCTGCCGCTGACAAGAGGATGCGAGGCGGATGACGGAGGGGTCCGGAGCACTCTTAGAGTGCGACCGCCATCTTGACGCCTCAAGCCACGCCCGTGAAATCACATGTTTAGGGATTATTTTTCCTGAGTTTTATTTCTTCTTAAAAGTGTCATTTTTGAATTGTGTATTCCTGCTTCAGCTCAGACGCCTAGGTCTCTTGTGTTGCACTGTGGTTGTGTATTCTGCCAAGATGGGAGTAATCTATAATGAGGATGACATTTGGGAGTACACCCAGGAGGAGTTAGAGGAATTCTGCAGAGAGAGGGGGATACCAATAGTGGGTAACATCCTCAGAAAGCTTTTCCTTTATGAAGCACTCCTTAGGGGAGAACCCTTAGTGTGTGGCGGGGACCTGTCTGATTATCCCTCTGCATACCAAAGTGGTGGTTTTGAGATAGGGCCTGAAGAGTCTGAAGAGGAGGAAGAACATGACAGGGCAGGGACGCCAGTAGAGAGTGAGGACCCCATAGATAGGGAGTCCCTTGCTGGGTCCGGTGCCAGGGGGAGTGCCACATCCCTTTCTCTGTCCCCAGAGGAGTGGGTGGATAGGAGGGAAGAAGGGGAGCATCAGCTGGCTTTAGAGAAGCTCCAGAAGGAGAGCCATGAGAACATGGAGGCTCAGAAATTGGAGTTGGAGAATAGGAAGTTAGCCTTAGAGGAGGAAAAAGGCCTTGTTGGCCCAGGAGTTGAGTCTCAAGGCGTTGGGCCTTGAAGAGAAAAAGCTAGAGACTGAGAGGGTCTTAGCGCAGGAGAGGATGGCGGAGGCAGAGAGGGCCTTCGTCAGGGAGAAACTAGCTCTGGAGGGTAGATTATCCCCTGAGTACAGTTTTAGTTGTCTGGATTCACCAGTGAGGGTGGGGTCCAGTGGTGGCAGCAATATGGAGTCCAGTGCAGGAAGTCCCACTCCCAGATCCCAGAGTATGGTGCCTAGTTCCCAGGAAGAGGGGTACAGGTTGAGGTTCAGGGGCAGTAGAAAACTGTCTCACCAGTCTTAGGGGAGTTTGTGGATGTGTGTTGTGATGCACTGGAGGATTGGGTGATGGGTAGCACGGCAAATGATTTTGAAGGGCTGTTCAATCTGGTTGTCAGAGAGCACATGTTCAGTAATTGTTTTCTGGGGTTGAGCCAACACCTGTTGGAGTGTGAGTTCTCTGATCCCAGGGAGCTTGCACAGGAGGCAGACCTCTGGGTGGTTACTAGAGGTTCTGAAGAGGCATTGGGGAGTGACCCTAAGAGGAGTGGCTCAGGTATCTTCCAGCCCAGAGTGGTGGAAGAGGTTCAGAGTAGCCCAGCTAGGTCCCGTTGTAGTGGGAGGGTTGTAGGGCCTCACGTCCTGTCTTCGAGGAGAGGGAGTGAGACTGGGATGCGTCCCGATAGTGCCCAACCTCAGTCTCAGGGCCTGGATGGTTCCTTCAGGGAACACCAGGTAGGGAGCCTAAGCTGTACTAGTAGTCCATTTGAGGGGGATCTCCTAGTGTCAGGAGAACGTGGAATGTCTGTAAGCAGGCCTCCATCAGTTCTGGTGTCTGGCAGTGCCACTCCTAAGTGGAGGGTGCAGAAGTCCAGATTGAGGGGTGAGAGGGGGAGAGAGTCCCCAGTGGAAGAACCAGTGGGTCAGGGGCCAGCCAGGAGGGATGAGTCTCCTAGGAGTGACCATGGTGGTCTGCATCTCAAAGGCAACTGGAGAGGTAAAACTAGCCTTACAACTATAGGAATCCTCAAAGGACATTTACCTTCAGCAAAATAGATCTGGGAATAGCAAAATAAAAATTATAACATATCTAGGCTCTTTATGTCATTGTGTGTTATGAACATTACATGTATTCCACCAACTGCTCCAGGACTGGGAACTCGATTGTGGAATTGAGTGCCAGACCGACTCTGAATGTATCCACCTCTAAATTGCAAAAATATCAGTAGACTAAATTTAAAAAATCCAATGAGAACAAATATGACAATGATGAACAAGAAGTGAGATTCATAAATCAGCAATAGAGTATGCGTCCTCTGTCCAACTTACAAAGTTCCTTTTCCATACATGAATCTGTCAAGTCCAACCAGCTGGTCATAGATGTCATAATTGTAGGGTATGTCTTCTGGTCCATTAACAAAACATGATTGTGGACCTTATGCCAGGAACTGTTGTTGTGTCAATTTGATAGACGTTGCTACTAGGCAGTGGTGCCATAATAAGTTGAATATGGGATCACTCATTATAATTTGTGGTAGACACGTCTGCAACGGTAGTGCCCACACTGCTTGTGCTCATCCTTTGTGCCTCAAATTGAGTTCTTCACATGTGGCAGCCGGTATGTAAAGTTGCAAACACACTTAGCATTGTAGGTCCAATAATGTCCTCCCAGAGTCCAAGACACACATTGACTTCTGCTACAAGGTTGCCTGTGACATCTGGTCGGGGACCACACACTAGGCAGGTGCAGGGCCATGGTAAGGAAACTCAGGAACAATGAACCTGAATGCCCATGCCCATGAATATGCCTCTAATATCTGCTGTATGTTGTATGTGTATCACATAACTGTTTTCCTGCATCACAATATGCCTCCATATGGCATTGAAACATATACCAGGTCACACCATGGTGGCTAGTGAAAGGATGTCACAAAACATATGACAAGTGAGTGTAGAATGGACATAAAAATAGTATATAGTGTCACATGAAGTGTACTAGACACAACTGGATTGTAAATCAATGATATGATAACTCCGTAGCAGAATTCCAAAGGACAAAAACATTTTGAAATTGGTGTGGATGATGCTTGCAATGATGCCAGTTCTGTACATTTGTGATGGATGTATGGGCTGCCAAGGTGAATCATCAGGAAGTCACAGTCCAAGATCTCGTGGCTGAAAGGCCAAAACCAAATCCAGTGTAGGCGTCAACCATGAAAGATTCACAACTTAACCACAATGTGTTATCCTAATCAATTGTTGCACTCTGCTTGCCTCCTCTTCTACTGTGTCCACCTATATAATTGAGTGTGTGGTATGTGAGGTAAGGATGTCTGCTGTACAAAACATCATCCGTTGTCAGCTTAGTTCAACCATGATGTAGGAAATGGATAATGGGAACAGATGACACTCAAATGCTGGACATAACAAATGTGTGATCTCTCAAGCCAAAATGAGCTTTGTGAATCCATTGGTAGGGAAGCACAAATGACACACAAAATGTACGTGATTATTGCACATCTCACATATGAACTCTGCTATGCAATGTTTGAACTGATGTGCAAATGTGAAACTGCTCAGCCTGTGGATGTACACTCCTTTCAACTTGTCAACACACAACATCATACTCATGAGACATATTAGTCTTAACGGTGAAGGTGTAAGCATTGCAATATGCTGGTGTCCAGATCATTTTTCCCTCCCTTCCTATATCAGTAACCTTCTCATATACGTTTGTCTGTTGATGTGTCATCTCATTGATGTCAGTGCTGTGTGCATGTAACAGCTAGCAACTGCTGCATGTCAGCAGGGGCACACATGTAAAGTCCATGAGGTAAACATGCTGCACATTGTCCAGGAATATCCTATCAGTGGTCATTGACAATGACATAAACATGTTAGCTCATAGCTATTATCTGGTGTACTGAAATATGGATATGTATGTCTCAACACAGCTTTGGAGAGAATGACGCCAGTGCAGCGTACATCATCCTGGGGAATGCATGACATCCTGGCTGCAGCAGTGAAACCCGCTCGCACATGTACATCAGGTAAATGTGGTGTGAAGTGTTACCCTATGTAAACCATGACAAAGATGAAAATCCCCTTCTGCAGATAACCTGCAGTTGTTGTTAACAAAGTTCCATCCATATCATAAGTGTCACATGTGCCTCTTTGTAAATTGGTAATGCAGATGATTGACATTGGTGTCACTTCCCACTACAGCTGCTGGATCGGGGACCACTTTGTCAACAAAACCTACAACAGGGGGGAGCAGAAAAGGACACAAAGTTGTGGATGGAGCTGGTGAGTGTGCTTTTTGAGTGTACATCTACGTTTCACACCTCAGTGCCATTATGTGAGCTGTCACTTGTAGGGGTACCAAAACCAGGTCACATGTGCATCATCTGTCGATGGAAAGTACAGTAGAACCAACCCTTGTGTTTCACGATATCTCATACTCGGTCAATTACTTATCCTGTTGCTACCTCTGTGTTCCAGGTGATGATGACGATGAGGAGGAAGGACCTTCCACCAGTGTTGGGCGACGGGCAATTAGAGGTGAGAATCCACTGCTCCTCCAGGCAGTGATGTCAGCTGCAAGTCATGTGCAAGAGGAGGAGGAGGAGGAGGAGGAGGAACTACCTGAGGAGGATGAAGTATCGGACGATAGTGAGTGTCTGCGCATCCACTCAGGGGATGGAGAATCTGATGCCATGGACAGTAATATGCACCGATCGCCCACATTTAGCAAGGCCTCACACCCTCCCCCCAGCAAAGTGTGTCAGCCTCGTCCAATGAAAAAGGTTGCCAGTCCACAGCATAGAGATAACCAGCCACAGTTCAGCCCCACCCCAACACAGACCTCACTCCCTCACAGCCCTCAAATCCGGGACAGACATGGTGGTTACCCTACACACTCCTCCCCAGACAGTGTATCCCAGGCATTATCTTCACCATCTGAGGGAAGTACCAACCCTGCTGTGGTGCAGGCATCCCCTGGGCACCATTCACCTGTCCACAGGCTTCCACATGCCAACACCCCCCCTGCTCTTGGACCTGGTGGACTCATCCATGGCCGGGCCCTGCATGGAGGGCCTGCACATGTCCGTGGTGGCCAGTGGCAGCAGGACTTCTTCCAACAGCAGGCAGATGTGAGGCAGGACATACGTGCCATAGGGGCCACCCTGTCAGACATGTCTGAGGCCCTGCGCAAATTCCCTCAGGTGGTGGGCCGACAGACCCATGTTTTGGATAGGTTGGATAGAACCTTGCAAGACATGTCCAAGAATATCAGAGACATGATATCTTTCCAAAGGGAAGAGAGTTTAAGACACCATTCCTTGGCCATGAAGATGATGGACGGCATGATGACAGTGTTCCAAAGTCTACCTTCACGGGCAACGCAGGGAGGGGAGCCATCACATATGCCTGCAGCACATCACACCCACACACCTGTACCACAAACTGCACAGGACCACAGCATGGGTACACATCCACCACCGCCCCCATCCAGCCCCCCCCACATGCACATCCACCACCACCCCCTGAACAGGCACTACCACCACCTGCACAACAACACCCTGTCCATGCACATACACCAAGTGTACAGACACAATCCGCCCCTGCACATGGACTTCACCCTGTACAGGCACATGCCGGAGACCAACCTGCACCTCGGCGTCAACCCAGACTTAATCCCTCACAGCGATCATCACCCCGGAAATTGCGAAGTCAAAAGCACAATCCCCAGTGACCACATCCCAGGAACTTGTTGTCCAGTGTGAATATGTTTAAATAAAAAATATCAGATCCCAAGTAAAATCTCTGTTGTGTATCATGTCCTGATAGACTAATGTTCACCAAGTGAGTTGGCGTAGAGATGAGAGGATGTATGTGTGTGTGTGTGACACATCTGCAAGTTTAACCCCATCATTGCAGCAAGCCCTCATGTGCAGAGCAGATGAGTACCCAAATACCTTGGTATTTTTTGTACAAGACATTCACAATGAAGCAAAACAAGATAGACAATGTATGAATAAAAATAAGTGTTTAAAGAACAAATATGTAAGGATAGAAATAAAACAACAGTCTGTCTGGAAGGGAGAAAGGAAAACAAATGATGTCCTTACTGCAGAAGGAGAAGGGAACTTGGATTGGGGTGGGGCAACATAAATATAACACGTCAGGGAGCGTCAGGGAAACCAGCCTATTTACAAGGGGAAAAGTAAATCATTGTCCAAAAACAGAGTGTCTGTCAAACTGTTCAATTGTCCTTCTGGTCATCCTCTAGGACCACAATGTCCAGATCCTGTGAATCACATGCCTGCTCCGGGCTGGCCGGTGCATGGACAGGCACCACACGGGGTTGGGATACATGAGGAGTAGGGGGGGAAAGAGTGTGGGGCAACGGACAGGGGGAGACATTGACGGGGGTGTGGGAGGGAGTTGGGACACAACAGAAGACATGACTGCACTCAGGGAAGTGAAACCGGCAGTGAGGGTGGCCAGAGCGCGTAAAATTTCCTCTCGCATCATGCGCACCTCTAGACACAGTTGCAGCAAGATGCGAGAGGACATGCCTGGCTGACCCTCACATGCCCATATCAAGTCCTCTGGTACAGCCGTAGACGGAACAACAGAGGGAGGGTTTTGGGTCGCACGTGGGGGGTGTGGTGCCTCAGGTTCGGAGTCAATGTGGGTGTCGACCTAGCAGCTATGATGAGGGGGACAGATTGCAGAGGATGCAGCTGGAGGCCCCCATCGAATGGGGGCCTCAGGAGTTAGGGAGGGGCTGAAGGCAGGACTAGGTTGCATAGTGGCCTGCCCTGTGGACACCTCGGAATAAATATGTTCTGCATGGTCCGTGGGTGAGTGGCTCTCCACCCCAGCCTGGCCAGAGGTGTCCAGTTCATCACCCCCCCTTCACTGTCCTCAGCCTCCACCCGGTCTGTGGCACCAGAGTTGTCCTCATGGTCAGTCCGGGTGGGCGCAATCCCCATGCCTGCTGATGTTGAGGGTCCCGCCTCATCGTCCTCTTCCTCAGTACTGGAAAGAGGTCGTAGCCTCCGGCGCACCACAGATGTCCTGCTCCGAACCCGGTCCTCTTGGCCAGCTGAGTCCACTGACATGTGAGACAAATCATTATGTAGTTGGTGTACACATCAGGTTAAGACACATATCAAGCGTAACGACCGCTGTGGCACTAAGAAACCTCAAGATTAATATCTTTGGTCCAAATCTTCTCCCCTTAAGCAAAGTGAATCAGGCAAAACTTATACCATCAATCAGTTATGTAAGCGAAGCTATGCGAGGGAGAGAAACTGAAAATCTGGATCGTACAATAACAAGAGCAATTCAAATGATATTTTGGCCTACCAGGATACACATCCCCCACACAATGAAGTCTGGAGCTCGGGATACAAAGGCAAGAGCTTGCCAGCAAAGGGCCGTTCATCAAAAGTTGGATCAAATTCAAAAGGGGTCCAGCTGACACACTAAACATGCATCTGTGTGAAGAACTGAACAGTAAGGTGGCATGTCCAGCCCAACGCTACTTGGACAACTCACTTAATCAACTGGGACTGCAGGAACTTTGGTAGCTACCAGCGACCATCCTCAGCTTAAAAAAAATAGTAAATGATGTGATCACAAAAGAATCACCCACACAGGACAAAGTTGCCCTGACAGAGCGCGCTCATGGCTGGGTCACCTTGCAGACTTACAGCAAGGCAGCACCGCAAGCCTATCTTCTTACCAGCTTTTCCAGTGCAACAATAGAGAAATTCCTGAGATTCCGCCTAGTCATACTACCATCTGCATATCACATGCCACCCTGGCTACGCCCACAGATGCCAGCAATCTGCAGACTCTGCGGGGAGGGGAAGGAGGATATAGTGCACCTGCTGACTATTTGCAAGGCCCTAAAAGGGGAATGACGGATCTTGCTAAGACCCCTCTTCAATACGACATCCATTAGAACTTGCAGACAAGCAGTGTTAGCATCCTTTGCTGGCGAGGATGTTCAACTAACCTGCCGGCTGGTAAAATACCTATCCGATGCAGTAACTACCATAAAAAGGCAGGCCATCCAGTTAGCAGACTGCACTACAGCTGAACGGACTATGGTTCTTTGAAGGAATTCTTATTAGTCACTGCCTGTGCTGCTGCCCTATACAGGAATTTTAGCATGTCAAGATTGGTACTTCACGCATCTTAAAGAACTGAGCAGGCGCAGCAAATGGGAACCTTGATTAATGTCAAAGACTGGCACACCATGCACTTTCAGGGTTTTGCACCAGGCAGAAAGCCCTCTTCAACTCCCTTTTATGATGCTCAAATCACCCTCCTTCAACACCCAAAGTCCCATTATCCTACTGTAGGTCCCTGTATATATCATAGCATTTATTATCCAACAATCTCCAATTAACGCACTGTTTCCTACCCTACTGTGAGATATCTGGAAAACAGTATTCTCAGCACTCATCCAGCACTCGGCACTTTACTCTGCTGCTAGTTAGGCTGAAAACTGACGTCCCTCAACAACACATTGCAGATGCCTAGCACTTTCCACTTTCTATCTGCACGAAGCAACTTATCCATCTCCGCCCTCCACTCTAACTCGCTGCCTGGCACTAGACCAACGTAGCCAGGCAACCTACGCTGTCTTTTAAAGCATGCACTGCTCCCTTGTCTCTCTCCATAGCAAGTTCACAGCCATAGCCGCCCAGCTCTCAGCTCCCCAAGCACCCCATGGCCCTACGCGTACATCGCTTTACTACACAGTAAAACCTCAGCAAGCAAGTGACCAGTATTCCTTTTTTGCCGTTAGACAAGTAGAACACTATTGACTTTAACAAGAATCAAGCAGAGGCAACAACTGCTGCCTTGCACTCTGCACTTCACTTTATAATTTTCTTTTTCAGCTGTTTTACATCACTTGTGGGCCACATATTATTGACATTTTATGTTGTTTTAATACTGATCTGTTTTAAGTCATAGAAAATGCCAAATAATGTAATGCATGATTGTAAAGGTGTTAATTAACTGTACAATAAACTCAACTTCAACTTCAAACACATATCAAGATGAGCCAAGGTCAGACTTTGTTCTCCTCTGATCACACTATCGAGTTGTGTGTGTTTACAAACTTAAATTACGTGCATGTTCACTGTCAACTCCTGATTTGAGTCTGACATGGACACCTCACAAGATCATTGGTGGTTAGCACGTCTGTACTGCCAACCCTCAGTTATGACATTGTTGTGACCTGTGTGTCCTGTCACTGCGACATGTGCAGGTTCTACAACACTGTCCACTAAAGGAGCTCAGAGAGAGTCCAGATGAAATTGGAAAAAGCCTGTGATATGGACGTCTGCACTTTCACGTCTGGATATATGTTATCTGCTGTGTAGTATTGGATGGGACAACACTAAGGCCGATTGGGGGTAACACATCCATATAGGGTCTGGGCAAATATGTTTGTTAAGTTGTGAGTCTGAGCTTTTGATATCCTCTCTCACAAGCTGACAATCCAGTGCCACATATTGCCTTTGGAGGTTGAGCAGGTAGTGCTGTGCACTGATGAACAGTAGTGGCTCGTTGTTACAGCGACCTGTACATGGGAAATGGCATTCAAGCTCCTGGGGGTACGACGTGTGTCTGTGGACACACTTGTCTAGATTTGCAACACTTATGAGTGTGGCAAGGCTCTCAAAGTCTGTCTTGACTCAATGGCACATGATGATCTGTCTCTATCAGAACCCAAACTCAGCAAAAGCAATGTAAGTCACAGCATACAATTCCCATTGGCCTCACAAACACACACTGGACAGTGTCTGTACCATACATCATCCAATGCACACATCAGTCATGATTCCCTTGGTTCACAGTTAGTGGTGCTGGCAGTGGAACTTTCATCAGTAATGCAAATGTGTGTCTCAAATCCCCAATTGTCATGATGACACCACAAGTCCCAGGATGCACTCAGCCAAGTCCAGAAAATGGGCTACATTGAGCTTTTTGCTGCATGATGAGTGCCGCATACACACAGATTAGGAGACTGGAGGCATGGGACTCAGAATGGTACAGCTCTGTCTGCACTTGCATCATACTTCCAGACACATTTAGCCTATAATGCACTTACCATGTCTCTGCTGCTATTGCTCCTCCAGCTGAGCATGGAGGGTCGGAAGAGCTGCACGCAGGACCCTCCTGTACAGTGGCGAGAGGCGAGGACGATGCACATGGTGCTGGGAAGACTGGCCCAGTAGCTCTTCAGCCTTGATCCGGGCCCAGCGTTTCAGGTCCTCCCAGCGCTTGCGGCATGCCCTCGTGTTCCTGGTGTGCACACCCACTGTACTGCAGCGCTCACCAATTCTGGCCCACAATCTGGTCCGCGCTGCATTGCTCAGCTGTTCCTCTGGCCCCCATATAGCTGAGGATATTTCTCTATCACCCCTCAGCTAGCATGTCCAATTCCCTTTCACTGAAAGGGGTGCTTTCTCTTCATAACCCTCAGCCATTTTGGGGAAATGAGGTTGATGAGAGCAGCAGGATGTCACAGGATCTTATCGGTGAGAGAGGATGACTCAGAATGAACAGTAAATGTCTGTCATCAACTTCCTGTGATGTATTTCCTGTACCCCACTTCCTGTATGTGATTTCCTATATGAAAATTAGGCTTCCGGTTAATTTTCGGAGTTTACAGCCCGAAAACGTACTTTCCGCATGCGCAGAGTACTCTGCGCATGCGCAGAGTACTCTCCACATGCGCAAAGTACTCTGCGCATGCGCAAAGTACGCAACGCTATCGCAGAGTACTCTGCGCATGCGCAAAGTACGCTACGCTATCGCAGATTACGCTGCACATGCGGAAATTACGTTTTTGGGCCGTAAACTCCGAAAACTACCCAGAACCCAAATTTTCATTTAGGAAATCACATACAGGAAGTGGGAGACAGGAAATACATCACAGGAAGTAGTTGTCAGCCATTTTGTGTTCATTCTGAGTCATCCACAACCACAGAACAAATCCACTGCCATCCTATTATTCTGTCGCAGATACAAATTTGATTACTGTGCAAGATTAATTCTTACACATGAAACAAAAGGGAGAACAGACCATGTAATGAGATTTGGGCTGGGACAAGGGGGGGAGGGGGGCTGGCACAACATCACACCCCAGTTTACTTCTCAAATGCTTTGCATTATGGTACATGTAGTCCATATTTAGTGATCAACACAAGAGTTGTCTGTTGTGTTACAGTGTATTAGGGGTAGCAGTGCTGTACTACCCAGACACATAGTGGCATATTCAGCCACAACATCATCACTCACGTTATGGGACCAACATAATTGGTGTATGCTAATCATTTGGGGGCCAACTATCAAAAATCCTATAGTCATGCACTTTTTACATACAGACTCCCATTGTCAAAAGGTACAGGAGGGTCTCTCAGAACATGTACATCTCATCCTCAGAGTCAATAGACTCCTTGTGAAATCCACTACACTGATTGCTGACATTGGCACATGACCTGAAGCACGGTCAATCTTTTGACTCATGTCAACAGTTGTGGCTGACATACAGTTAGTGTGGTTTGCAAAGTTGTCTCAGGATGGATTTTTTGGACAGAGTGGTAAATATCCATTTTTCATCATTGACAACAGACAGCAAACCACATTTTGTCCATGACACATCAGGCTGCTCACGTGAAAAACGTGGCAACCAGCTGATCACGGACTTGCATACCCTGACCTCGGTTATGTGCAATGGCCCGGTTGCCCGGATTCAGAGCTAGCCGAGGTTCAAGAGGTATCTGTAAGCCATGTGTTAAAGCAATATTGTGCAACACACAACAGGCCATAATGATCTTGCACACAACTTCAGGGGAGTACGTCAGCACACCCCTGTACGGCTGAGACATCTGAAACGCGACTTCAACAGACCAAAAGTGCGCTCTATGATGGCTCGAGTTCGTATGTGTGCCCGATTGTACCTACGCTGAGTTACAGTGGTTGGATGTCTGTACGGTGTGAGGAGTTGAGGGGAGAGTGCATAGCCAGCATCGCCTAAGGAGGGAAGATAGGGCACTAGGTTACATTTCCAAATGAAATTTGAACAGAACATGATCTTTACTTAGTACATGCAGTGTCTGTTGTGACCGTGTATGTGGCTTGGTGATTCTTATTGTAGAATGGTTGTTGATATAAGGTGGCATTCATTCATTACTGGGCTTCTTGACAGGCCCCTTGTGCCACCAGTGCGTCACTTTTCATATGTGATACAGTGACGTACTGGCAGCGTGAGGGTATTGTAACTGAGCCCTTTCATAAGCACACATCACTCTTTTTTAGTACTTGGTACTTACCCAGTAACCACATGTTGCCATATTCTCCCGCAGCCAACCGCCGGGCAAGAGGTGACATACGGAATACGAAGCTGTCATGGGTACTGCCTGGAAACGCTGCATGCACATCTGAGAATCTCCCACTGGCATCACAGACAGCCTGCACATTGATGGAATACCATCGGTGTCTGTTGCAGTATATGTGTGCAATGTGGCGGGGTGGCTGAAGGGCCACATGGGTACAGTCAATTGCACCCAGCACACGTGGGAAGCCGGAGATGCCAAAAAATACCCTAGCTGCCCTTTGTCTGCTGGCCAGTGTATGGGGCATTCGTATGTGAAGGTGGGCTCTAGAATTAATGCAGCGCAGTACCTGATGCAGGCACCGGGACTGGCTAGCCTGGGAGATGCCCACAACATCACTGGTGACCCTTTGGAATGACCCTGTAGCGAAAAAATGGAGGGCAGAAAGGACCTTCAGATAGGCTGGGATGGCATGGGAGCAGCATGTAAGCGAGTCAAGTTCCTCCTCCCAATCACATACCATCTCCAAGATGACTTCTGGAGGGAAGCGGTATCTGGCCCTTACTTCTTGAGTGGACATCCCAAATATGTTGTTCCTCTGTCTGAAGATCCTCTCTCTCCTCCTCCTCCTCCTCAAGTCTTCTTGCTGCATGGCAAGGGGCAGAGCAACAAATACATTCAGCGACATGTTGAAAGTGTTTCTGTGTGTCTGCTCTGCTTTCATATGTGCAGCAGGGCTGGGATTGGCTGCAGTGTGTCATATGATTCATCATGGGGGATGGTAGGCAGTTGGACAGGTGTATGGCATTGAGGTAATGCTCAAACGGCCGATATGCGGATATTCCGGCCCGGAAGCGGAGATTCCGGGCCGGAGGCGGAGATTCCGGGCCGGCGGCGGTGATTCCGCCATTGTGCCGGAATTTCCGCCACTGGGCCGGAAATTCCGGCCCGAGTGCGGACATAAAGTTAGGATGTGTAAGTTCATTCTGTGAATACCCATATGTGTAAGTTCATTCTGTGAATACCCATATGTGTAAGTTCATTCTGTGAATACCCATATGTGTAAGTTCATTCTGTGAATACCCATATGTGTAAGTTCAATCTGTGAATACCCAAATGTGTAAGTTCATTCTGTGAATACCAAAATTGTTGTAAGTTTAGGATTTTGACGTAAGTTAGTTCTGTGAATCAGGCCCTCTGTGTGCAGTCTTCTAATTATGCAGCCAGTACCATGTCCTTATCTAATCACAGTGCAAAATCCAAGCATTAATGATTTCTCCATTCTCTTTTCATGCAGTACTCTAATTATCCAGTCAGTACCTATGTACTCATGCAATGACCCAGGTACTAATACTTACAGTATTAGAATCATCTATCCAATATTGATGCAGTCCTCTAAACACGTAAACACTACTTATTCACTTATTCAATCCTAGAATTATCCAATTAGTACCTGTATACTGCAGTAAATGGATTGTGATTTCAAAACAAAGTGCTTAAATGGTTTATATGTAGAACATGTTTGTTTACTAATAAAATAGTATATTTTATAGATTTATTTTAATAATATTATATATGTTTTTTTTTAAACAGATATTGTTCATCATCATTAAAAAAAAAACTTACCATGGCTAAAAAAACAGGAAAGAGGAAACAACAAAAAAAGGAGTCTTATTTGAAGAAACGACAACAGCAAGAATTAGATAAACAACAACATATGGGGAAAAAGAAAAAATCTTGCGGTAAGAGAACAAAACAATTTATTAAAAACATTTCAAACTCTAGAAACAGTGTGCACAGTGTGGAAAGTATAAAGAATGCCTTAACAACAAAAAAGAATAAGAAGAAAAAAAGCAAGAATAATGGGAAATCATATTCTAAGGAAATAATGTATGGTAAAAGGAGGAAGACTCAGTATGAAGAAATTAGAAAGAGAATGTTTTACAATAGAGTTGTGTCTAATTTGTTGAAAGATGTGAAGAAATATAAAAAAGATCAGCATTTTATAAAAAGAAGAAACAGATTGAAAGTATTGTGGAGATGGCTTTTCAATTAAAAAGGAAATTATTCATTTTAGTTTTAAATAGAATTCGATCACTTGATAAGCCAATACATTTTATGAAGGCCAAAAGTAGGAAGAAGAGACTAATTAACAGAAGTACCTTTTGTGATATTTTTTTGGGTGAATGGAAACACAGTTCAAGCTCAGAACCTTTTTTAATGAAGAGAGTTATTTTCAAACCAATACATTATTGCTTGCAGTTGATACCAGTGGTCGAGCTTATGAGGTTAGAAATGGTTGTCCAATTGAGAAAGAGAAGATGGTTCCCGAAATGAAGAAGAAGTGATAGCTGATGAAGTTCTAGGGAGACGTTCTAAAGCTCCAGTGTATACATGGGATTGTAGTAGTATTTGTAGTATACGACAGGAATCTATTGAGATTTTTCGCAATTTCTTACGAGAGTATAGTAAAAAAAGAATTAAACAAAAGATTAAGATGTTGCAAGGACTAGATCCTTGCAGAGTGAGAACAAATACTGGTTTGCAAGGTCAAAGTGTTTTTCATCATTTTAGAATGTTAGCAGTACATCATTCTCAAATGCGGAAGTTAGTGAGAAGATTGTATTACGCAAAAAGTCCAGCAATATTTTTTAAATGACTTAAACAGTGCTCTTTTGCATGGAGCAGTATCAGATGTTAAAAAAGTTTCTGATGAAATAGAGTTTCGTTACTTTGGTCCTGAAGAAGAGAGTGGGCAAAGTGAGACATTGATAGAAGTAGGTGTTGAAGAAAATGTAGAAAATAGTAGTTCAGAGAAGTTTCAAGAACAAATTATAAAGTTTAAGGTAATTTCGTGTGAAAGACCAAATTACACTTGTATTTGTTGCCGACTGAACTCACTATAGAAATCAGACTAGGACTGTTGATCTGTATTTAAAAAGTGAAAAGAAAATAATGATAAATGGGAGGAATTTGCAACTTATTTGTTCGTAGAGGATTGCTTTGATTTGGGTACTGATCAGCGTATTTGTGAATATTGTTATAACAAATTAGACGATAATAAAATGCCTGCTAGAGCTGTCCATAATAATCTAGAGTTAGTAACTATTCCTCCAGAACTGATAGATTTAAACACGTATGAGTCTATTCTGATTCAATGTGTGCACCCATTTCAGGCTATTGTTCGCATGGAGCCTAAAATAGGTAAATTGCCTCCTACAGATTTACAGCGAGGATTAAAAGGAAGAGTTGTATATTTACCTCTAGATTTAAAGAAAAATATTGAAACTATTGGTGTAGAAAACGTAGAGAGTGAACCACTAGTTATTCTAGTTAATGGTGTTCCTACTAAGAGTAAGAAAATTTGGCAGGAATTTGTTGATGTTAGGAAAGTGCAAAAGGCAACATTATATCTTATAAAAAACAATGATTACTACAAAAATGTGTATGTAGAAGAAGAAGAAATAGTTTTAGGAGATGATAGTGAAACGTCAAGTGGTCAAATTGAAAAAGTTGACATGTTCAAAAGTGAAGAAATTTATGAACATTATAGTGTACATCCACTTCATTCAAAAGAAGTGATGGGGAATACTATTGAATTATTCCAAATGAAAAAAGCGAAGGGGACTCAAAGCGAAGGGGACTCCCTCCCATGAGTGTATGGGAAAAAAGTTTGGAAGCTCGTTGTTTTCCACAGCTCTTCCCCACTGGAAAAGGTGGACGATATGACGAACGATCAGTACAGATTCCTGCATCAGAATATCGGACAACAAGATTGTATGCAGAAGATCCAAGATTTCGACAATGTATCCCATATATATTTCATCTTTTGTTTGAGAGTGACTTGTCTGGACTTTCGTATGCAGTCAACCACATATTAAAAACAGGAGTACATCTTCAAAATGTTTCTGCAAAGGAATTTATGGATAAAGTACATCAGAGAGACGATCATTTAGAATCTCAACTGATTAATTTGATGGCATGTCAGCGCGGTACTAATGAGTATTGGTATCGTCGTCATGGAGAACAGAAATGCATGCTAAGGAACTTAGGAGCTCCTACGTGGTTTGTTACCCTAAGCTGTGCTGAATACGCTTGGGATGATTTACTTGAATTTCTTCGAGAAACAAATTCAAATATTAAAAATATTGAATACAAGACACCTGGAGAATTGTGTTCTTTGGATCCTGTAAATTTCTGCAGATATTTCAATCATAGGTTTGAAGCAATGATGTCTTTTATCTGCAAAAAAAAGAATCCTCCTCTAGGTAAAGTTATTGATTTCTTTTGGAGAAAGGAGTATCAAGCTAGAGGTGCTCCTCATATACATATGCTTTTATGGATCAAGGATGCACCCAAATTTGGAACTGATTCGGATGACACTGTTTTATCTTTTATTGAAGATTATATTACATGTGCTATACCAAAAAGAACAGAAGAAAACAACTTAAGGCAACAAGTGTTACGATTCCAAAGTCATCGATGTGGCAAATACTGTTGACGGAAATACAAGTCGAAGGAAAAGTTTTATACCAAATGTCGTTTTGGATTTCCACGTCCAGTAATATCCAAAGGAAGAGTAAACAGTTTCATGTCAGCAGTGAGACATACCATCACTAGAAAATCACCCAAAAATACTTACAATTTGAAAAGAAGTGAAGAATCAAAGTATATCAATGATTATAATCCAGTTATTCTCTCGATGTGGAATGCTAATATGGATATCCAGTATGTTGCGGATAATTCCATTGCTGTTGCTCGGTATGTAACATCATACATAACAAAATCAGAAAAGACGGAGTTGAAAGAAATGTGGGAAGAAATTTCTCACGAGAAGAGTCTTATTAAGAAATTGTACAGTTTCAGTTTGAAGATGTTATCCCATCGAGAGATTGGAGCGTACGAATGCTCGGATCGGTTGTCGTCTGCAAGTTTATATTCAAAGTCAAGAGGAATCATTTGGGTGAGTCTAGGTCTTGCTGCAACGCGAAATCGAGTACTTAAATCTATACAAGAAATCGAATATTTAGCAATAAATGAACCGGAAAGCACAGATATTGTCAAAACAAACATGTTGGATACATACTATCCAAATAGAAGTCGTCATCTTGAAAACATATGTCTCTATGAAGTGCTGCAATATTACAGTTTTAAGAGAAATACTACAGAAAACATAAATGAAGGAAAATATGCAGTGATTGGTTCAGAAGGATGTTTGGTGAAACAAAGTAAAGGAAATCTGATTAATCATAGGAAACTGAGTTGTGATACTCCTGATAAAAGAGAATTTTACTATTTAGCACTTTTGCAACTCTTCAAGCCTTGGCGTACGGAATTGGAATTACTTGGAGATTTTCAGTGCTATGAAGATTATTTCAATGCATGTAAAGATAGCATTGAATGCACAGTTTTTGCAAATTATCTCAAAATGTTGAATGAAGAAATTGATCAAGAAGCTACTATTGCAGCTGAGATTGCTAGAGACAGTTCGCAAGACAGTCAAAGTTCTGCTCCACTGAGTCAAGATCCACTAGGACAACCAATTCTTGAAAATGAAGCAGCAATCACCATGAGTGAAGTGGAAACAGCAATGCATCAAGCTCAAGAAGATATTATGGACTTAGGAAACTTGGAAGAACAACTAAATATTGAACAGAAAGAAATATATCAGCAAGTCAGACAACAGATCGACCATGGTTTCCTTCATGAAAAGAAAGAATGCACATGCACATCATTTCAACCTATCCGAATATATGTCAGTGGTCAAGCTGGTACAGGAAAAAGTTTCTTAATTAAAGTTTTGACCAGTTATCTACAGAAAACAACTGATTCACATTTGTCTTGTGTTGTAACTGCTCCAACTGGGTTGGCAGCACACAACATTAAAGGAATTACATTACATCGTTTACTAATGCTACCTGTAGAGCATGAAAATAAATTGGAATATCACAAGCTATCTGGAGAAGATTGTTATGAAGTTTCAAGAGTACTAAAGGAAATGAAACTTCTGATAATTGATGAGGTGAGCATGGTCTCAAACTTAATGGTTGCCTTTGTGCATTTAAGAATGTAGCAAATTCTAAAAACAGAATACGATGTCTTATTTGGGGGAAAACATGTAATAGTTTTTGGTGATCTACTGCAACTTACTCCTGTAAAAGGGCAACCAGTATTTAAAACGCTTGTGCATGAAGACACCAGAAAGTCTTTGGGAAGTGTTGGAAACGTTAACATTTGGTCATATTTTGAATACAAAGAACTCATTAAAAATATGCGACAGGCAAATGATGTTCATTATGGAACCATTCTTAAAGATATAAGAATTGGAGTATTGACAGAACATGGCAAACAAGATTTGCAAATTCGGCTACTTAGAAACTTGTTTCCAAATGAAAATATAGTTCCTGAAAAAATATATAAAAAAATTGCAGAAAATAAATCTATAATCTGCCTAATGCCAACACTGCGAGAGTGTTCCACATTCAATGAAGAACTTTTAAAGCTGGAAAATGAACAAATAATAAAAATGGAAGCCATTGATAAAATAGAACATGAAGGAAGAACTATTATTTAGACGGAAAAATTAAAAACAAAATTGGATTCTTTAGAAAAATCTATATCTAAAACTGCTGGTTTAGAAAAGAATTTATATCTATGTGTAAACTGTCGGGTAATTTTACGGCGTAATTTAGATGTGGAAAAAGGTTTAGTAAATGGTGCAATGGGTAAAGTTGTTTATTTTGTTAATTATCAAAATAGAGATGGAATTGAATTTTTGAAAATCAAATTTGATCAAATTGAAGAAGTAAAACAAATTGGTCGTTGTTCGGTTCGTTTTTTGCTTGTTAAAGATTTGTATGTTCGTAGAAAACAGTTTCCTCTTTCTTTGGCATATGCAGTGACTATTCATAAATCTCAAGGTTTAAGTGTAGACAGTGCTTTGGTAAACATTGGAAGTACCTTATTTAAAGAGGGTATGGCATATGTTGCTTTGTCCCGAGTCAGAACTTTGTCTGGATTGTATTTAATTGATTTTGATGAGAGAAAGATTAGTGCAGATGCAAACTGTGTAAGAGAGTATAATCGGTTAAGAAGATTATATGCTCCCAATTTAGGTGAATATTCTGTATATGAAAAGCATGTAGTAGGTCGAAAAAGAACATATGAGAATATCTGTAGTGAAGTTAAAGAAAAGAAAAAAATCAAGATAATGTTGAGATTCCAAGCAAAAAGAAAAAGGACACTATTGAAGAGATTGTCGGATATCAGTTAGAAAATAGTTCAGGTATCAACTGCTATGCTAATGTAGTGGTAAATGTTGTATTTTTCTAAAAAATCTGCAACAGCAAATTATGGAGAATCGAGAAAAAATGTTTTGTTCCTTGTTGCATTCTATTTTAGAAAAATTGAGAACTGATAAAAGTAAAATCCAAAGTGTTTCTGATATTCGGAATCTTGTAGATATATGTTCTGGTTCTACGCAATTTACACAGAATGTGCAACAAGATGCTCAGGAATTTCTAATGTATATACTTGCAATATTAGAAGATGAAGGAATACAAATTGAAAATCTATTTGGACTTCGTTATAAATGGGAACATCAATGTGAAAATTGTAGGTTTACTTCTACCACTAACATAGACACTGAAAGATTCATATATTTAACAATACCAGACTGTAAAACAGTGTCTTTCAACAAATTAGTTAAAGCAGCAAATCAAAACATGGAGTGTAGCCAATGCAAATCAGAAATGTTATCAACACTATTTATACAAAGATTTGGACAATATATAATTTTAATGATACAACGTTGTACAGCTGATGGAAGAAAATTGGAAACTTTAATAAAATTTTTTGTAGCAAGTCAACTATCAATATCCGGAAGAACTTTTGTAGCAGTAGCAATTATTTTCCATCATGGTCCTTCTACAACATCTGGACATTACACTGTCTATTTAAAATGCAATAAAGGATGGGCATATTGTAATGATGCTCATTTGGTTTTTAGACATCGTTTGCCTAACGAATTACCAAATTCCTACTTAATATTTTTAAAGCCAAAGTTCTGAGAACATAATTCGGCCTATTGGGAATATGTTAAAATGTATTAATACGATTACTATTGGACAATTTCAGTATAAAGGATTTCAGAAATATCATTTGGCCTAGAGGAAAGATATTAATATGAAATAAGCACTTTTTCTGGGATATTCTGACAGCATATATTTTAAAGAACATCATTTAGAGTATATGTAAATTATAAAGAATTCTTGATTGAATTATTGTTTCGGATCTTTCATATTGTAGTAACAAAATTTTCTTAGAAAGAAGCATTTTATATATGTGTCATTTGTATTATATGGTATGTTATTGAGGATGTTGTTTTTATGCAATGTGCAGAGATAGTCGACTATATTGAAAATATTTTTTATACAGATTTGTTTTTTTTTAAACAATATTATTGATTGGTTTTTTTTGCCCGCTGTTATGTGATGAGTAACATTGAAATCACTATTTATAGTGAAATTCAATATATTCTGAAAACAGCAAAAAAGGCAAACTAAATAATTGATATTATGCTTACATTATGTTGTGTTTATAAAATTATAATATTATACATTGTAACTGTATTTTTTCTTCTCTTTAACAGATCATAAATCTAAAGTTCGAAATTTAAAAAAATGTAAATTATAAAAAACAACTGCAAAAAATGTTTAGAAAAATTTGATATCTACTACTGTAAAGGTAAGATTAAGTAATCCAAACACTATCTATGCAGTACTACATTCAGTTATGCACTATCTATATAAACCTCTAACCAGCTACTTACTAAGTTACTACCCATGCAGCCTAGTAATCCTCCTGTCTGTCCCATGCACTTTTCCAATCACCCATCCAGCACTATCTACTTTTCCTATCCCTCCGCCAATACCTAACCACTTATAACTTGACCATGCACTCTGCTTCCAGCACTGTAATCATTCCAATTACTAGTGATGTCGTTATGGAGTGGCCTAGCCACTAACACAAGTACACCTACAACATTCTCTGCACTATGCATGCAGAACTCTAACCACATACATACTATTGATACACTCTTGCAAATACCCACTTAGTACCCATGCAGCCAAGCAATCCACCTGTCACTCCCATGCACTTCCTCAATCACCCATCCATCACTATCTTCTTATCCCATCACTCCGCCAATACCTAACCACTTATAAATTGGACCATGCACTCTGCTTCCAGCACTGTAATCATTCCAATTACTAGTGATGTCGTTATGGAGTGGCCTAGCCACTAATACAAGTACACCTACAACATTCTCTGCACTATGCATGCAGAACTCTAACCACATACATACTATTGATACACTCTTGCAAATACCCACTTAGTATCCATGCAGCCTAGCAATCCACCTGTCACTCCCATGCACTTCCTCATTCACCCATCCAGCACTATATTCTTATCCCATCACTCCGCCAATACCTAACCACTTATAACTTGACCATGCACTCTGCTTCCAGCACTGTAATCATTCCAATTACTAGTGATGTCGTTATGGAGTGGCCTAGCCACTAACACAAGTACACCTACAACATTCTCTGCACTATGCATGCAGAACTCTAACCACATACATACTATTGATACACTCTTGCAAATACCCACTTAGTACACATGCAGCCTAGCAATCCGCCTGTCACTCCCATGCACTTCCTCAATCACCCATCCAGCACTATCTTCTTATCCCATTACTCCACCAATACCTAACCACTTATAACTTGACCATGCACTCTGCTTCCAGCACTGTAATCATACCAATTACTAGTGATGTCGTTATGGAGTGGCCTAGCCACTAACACAAGTACACCTACAACATTCTGTGCACTATGCATGCAGAACTCTAACCACATACATACTATTGATACACTCTTGCAAATATCCACTTAGTACACATGCAGCCTAGCAATCCGCCTATCACTCCCATGCATTTCCTCAATCACCCATCCAGCACTATCTACTTATCCCATCACTCCGCCAATACCTAACCACTTATAACTTGACCATGCACTCTGCTTCCAGCACTGTAATCATTCCAATTACTAGTGATGTCGTTATGGAGTGGCCTAGCCACTAACACAAGTACACCTACAACATTGTCTGCACTATGCATGCAGAACTCTAACCACATACATACTATTGATGCACTTTTGCAAATACCCACTTAGTACCCATGCAGCCTAGCAATCCGCCTGTCACTCCCATGCACTTCCTCAATCACCCATTGAGCACTATCTTCTTATCCCATCACTCCACCAATACCTAACCACTTATAACTTGAGCATGCACTCTGCTTCCAGCACTGTAATCATTCCAATCACTAGTAATGTCGTTATGGAGTGACCTAGCCACTAACACAAGTACACCTACAACATTATCTGCACTATGCATGCAGAACTCTAACCACATACATACTATTGATACACTCTTGCAAATACCCAGTTAGTACCCATGCAGCCTAGCAATCCGCCTGTCACTCCCATGCACTTCCTCAATCACCCATCCAGCACTATCTTCTTATCCCATCACTCCACCAATACCTAAGCACTTATAAATTCACCATACACCACTAATGCATTCTTTCAGTCAATCATACTCTACACATATATTCAAGCAAACTTTCAGACATTAACATGCAATTATTTTTCTTTTTTAACCAGATAAGGTAGTTCTGACAAGAACTTTTTTTTCTTTTTTCTTTTGTATTTTTTTGTATTTTTTGAACAATTTTGTATTTTTTTGGGTGTTTTTTTAAAAACTGAACAAAAAAAGGAACAAAGTAAAGAGGTAACTTTTGGAATTAATTATCATTCCAAAAACAAAAAACAAACAAAAAATTAACAAAGGCGGTTTTTTCAGTGAATTTCAAAGGCTTTTTAAATGCTAATTTCTAACTATAACGTGCCTGAAACCTATAGTTTTTTCAGTGAATTTCAAAGGTTTTTTAAATGCTAATTTCTAACTATAAAGTCCCTGAAA
The DNA here is from genome assembly GCA_963921515.1 of Calotriton arnoldi. Taxonomy (NCBI): domain Eukaryota; kingdom Metazoa; phylum Chordata; class Amphibia; order Caudata; family Salamandridae; genus Calotriton; species Calotriton arnoldi. The sequence continues at coordinate 2,037,860 of CAWUFW010002410.1, forward strand.
CCTATGGTTTTTTCAGTGAATTTCAAAGGTTTTTTAAATGCTAATTTCTAACTATAACGTCCCTGAAACCTATGGTTTTTTCAGTGAATTTCAAAGGTTTTTTTAAATGCTAAATTCTAACTATGCCTACAGAGGTAGGACATGTGCAGAAAGAGGAAGAAAGGCGCAGAAAGAAGCAAGAGAAATGCAGAAAGAGGCAACAGAGGTGCAGAAAGAGGCCTTGTTGCAAAGTCATCCTGTGCCCCCAACTTTTTGCTGACTGGTACTGGTGGTAACTGACTCTGACTAACCAGGCCCGGAGCCAGTGCTATGCTGAAAGACACTTAGAATACAGTGAAAACACCTACATACACTAGGGTACACTATGGGTTGGGGTACCGCTGTGATTGGCATGACCTCCCCTATAAGGCCCTTGTACATAATAGGGCAGGGGGATTAAACCTACGTCGAAGTCAGAGGAGAAGAAACATGCTACTTTAACTAGAAGTCGCGTTTGCAGAGTGGTAGAGAAAGGGTGCTGGGCCTCCGACTAGCACTCAGGAATTCCACCGCGTAGGACTTACAGCAGGTACTAGGAGGGCTTCTTGGCCCCCAAAGTCCCTCAGGAGTAAAGTGGACTTCATCCCCCATCCCGTAGTCTGCCAGGAGATGGGTTTGCAGAGTGGTGGAGAAAGGGGGCATGGCCTCGGAAGACGTCTTAGTAATACTAATGTGTGGGACTTAATAGAGGTAACAAGAGGGGTAGTTGGCCCCCAAGGACATCCTTGGGGGCCAACTATCCCTCCTATTACCTCAAGTAAGTCCCACACAGCAGGATTGCTAAATTATCATAGCAGGCCACGCCCCCTTTGCCCACCACTCTGCAAACGTGCTCCCTGGCGCACTCTTCGATTGGGATTGAAGTCCCCTTCGCTGCTGGGGGTCCTTTAGGGGCCAACTAGCCTACCTCTTACCTCCAGTAAGCCCCACACAGTGGGATTGCTGAGAGGTGGACACAGGCCACGTCCCCTTTCTCCACCACTCTGCAAACGCGCCTCCTGGCGTGCTCTTGGTTGGGGGATGAAGTCCCCTATCCTCATGAGGGTCCCTGGGGGCCAACTAGCCCACCAGGTACCTCCAGTAAGCCCCACACAGCTGGATTGCTGAGAGTGGTCTGAGGCCACACCCCCTTTTTACAACACTGATGCGGTTCCTGGCGCACTGCTGCTCGGGGGATGAGGTCCTCTTGTATCCTGAGGTCCTCAGGACACAAGAGGACATCATCGCCCCACCAGCAATGCGCCAAGAGGCGCGTTTGCAGAGTGGTGTAAAAAGGGGCGTGGCCTCGGACCACCTATCTGCAATCCCACAGTGTGGGGCTTACTGGAGGTACCTGGTGGGCTAGTTGGCCCCCAGGGACCCTCAGGAGCGAAGGGGACTTAATCCCCCAACTTAGGAGGCGCATTTGCAGAGTCATGCAGGGAGGGGGCGGGGCCTCCGGCGAGTTGCCGGTTTCTTTTTTATTTTTTTATTTTATGGGAGGGGTGCCACGTTGCCCCCCTTCCTTGGGCCATTTCTTGCCCCGGGGACCCCATCCCCCGGGGCACGGCCAGCCTGAATTTTTTTTTTCAGGAGGGGGGCCGCGCAACCCCCTCCTAAGGCCACTATTGGCCCCGGGGACCCCATCCCCCAAGGCCTGGCCTCTTTTAAAAAAAAAATTAATTAGGGGAGGGGGGCCAGGTGGCCCCCCTCCCGGGCCACTATTGGCCCCGGGGACCCCATCCTCCAGGGCTGGCCCTCAAGTTGAGGACCGTGGGGGGAGCCCCAATGCCCCCACGGTCCCGCCGGCACCCCGCCTCCTGCGGGAGCCAGCATTGCTTTTGAGCAAGGGGTGCTGCTAACCTGCAGCTCCCCTTGCCCAAAAGCAATCCTGCTTTGCTTCGTTGAAGCGAGAGCAGGTTTCCTGCTCTCGCTTCCAAGAAGCAAAGCAGAGTTTGCAATGACAGGGCGGGAGCCGTGCTCCTGCCCTGCCATAGCAAACGGCAATGTCCCAGGGTGGGCACCCCGGGACATTGCAGGAGCTGGCCCTGGCCCACCCCCCAGGGCCTTCGAGGGCTCCAGGAGGGGGGCCACGCGGCCCCCCTCCAATCATTACAAGGCCCCGGGGAGGTGGTGGTCCCCGGGGGTCTGCAACGGACCCCCGCATTCAAATGAGTGTATGCCCCGGGGAGGTGGTGGTCCCCGGGCAGTGTTGGGGGGGGGGCTGGAGCCCCCGCCACACCCTTAATTTAAAAAAAAAGCCCCAGGGAGGTGGCGGTCCCTGGGGCTGCAGGGGGCCGTGATGCCCCTTGCACTTAATTATTAAAGCCCCGGGGAGGAGGCGGTCCTCGGGGCAGCGTAGGGGGCCGCATGCCTCCCCCCCCCCACACGCATCTTTTTTTTTTTGAAAAGCCCCGGCGAGGTGGTGGTCCCCGGGGCTGCGGGGGGGCCACATGCCCACCGCACATCAGGAAAGCCCCGGGGAGGTGGTGGTCCCTGGGGCAGCGGGGGCCCCCGCGGGCCCCCGCTATATAATAATAAATTTCCCCCGGGACCTGGCCCACCCGGGGGCTTAAGAATAACGAAGCACGGGAGTTCGCGCTTTGTTTTTTTACATTTTTTCAGCAGGATTTGCGCTGGGTGCGCGAATCCTGCCGATTTTTTTTAAGTGCTTTTTTTGGGCCTGGGGTCCTTGTGGGACCCCCTGAACAGGCCTAGGGGGTCAGGGTGTTTCTACCCTGCCCCCTTTTCTTGTTTTTCACCTTTATTTCACTGTTTTCTTGTGACTCGGTTACCGAGTCACAAGATGGCTGCCAACACTTCCTTGTTTGGAGTGTTGGCAGCCAATCAGAAGTCAGCTCGTGCTCGGGAGGATTCGCAACATTGTGCCCTGAATAGGCATTCTTGCACGACATATGAATCATTATTACCACATCATGATTGTATTCAAATTCAGCCCTGAATGGGCAGTTCTTGCATGACACGTAACTCATTGCAAAATGTGTAAACAATGGAGAACCAAATTGAATGAAATATATTTATATTTCTAAAAGACATAATAATGACATTATGAATTTATTAATGGACATTTAATTTGAACCATGTATCGCAATTGCTTGAGATGTAAATCATGTTCTGTATATCAATTGCATAGTATATACATGTACCAGTATACCATTCAAAGATGGCCGACATCGAAATCCTTATACTTTTTGACTAGCGGGAGACTTCCTCCATGTCAATGATTCGAATGAACTGCTTCCTTCCTTTATGTTTTATTTTACTTTAAAAATGGCTGTTTTCAAAAACCACACCGACATTGAGAAAGGCGTGAAGCCGAAAGGCGTCTGTCTGGTGCTGTGGTTGTGTGGTGATCGAATAAATTGAAGAAAGTAAATTTCCCCAGTGTGCGCCTCAATTTATGACCATGGAGGAAGGTCATTGTTTGGGATTTTTTACGTGTTTCACCAACGCGGAGGATTGCACCCGTGTTCGTGTGGAGCGGCAGCTGGTGAACGCATAGTAAAATTGTATATATATATATATATATATATTAGAATCAGTAATAGCCTGGTGCAGTTCGAATTCCCAAGGAAAAGCAGTTTTTTGTTTTGCTAATTACTTCGGTGGCATTCCACAAATCTGTAGGAAACTTTCAAAAATAAAGTTCTGTGGATGTGGGTTCAGCATTGCATATTTTGTGCAGATTCATGAGGGGGTGGGGAAAAGGAGAAGGGGGGCCAACAAAGTGACATAGGAATCTCTGAAAGCCGATCAAAATTAAGCCAGGAGAAAGCTAGAATTTTTCACAGTGGAGTGATTTGCTTTGTTTGGTATACATACAGTCAGTAGTTTTTAGTAATTAGTGTTCCAAAAATGTGTAGGGTGGGATTTGATTTGAGATATCCTGACAGGTGAAAAGGAGTTTTTGAATTAGCGCTTAGTATGTGTTACTCACTCTTGGTATGTTTAAATGTGTGCAGATCTGTCATGGGGTGCACAATTAGAAATCGGGGGTGTAGCAGATCTGCTTTTTTATCATGGACACTAAAGATTTTTCACCTTCTTCTGAATCCTATTTTTAGTGGCTTTAAGGCTCTGTACACTCTACCACTGCTAAACAGTAGTAATGTGCATGTGCTTCCACTCTAACTCACATGCCTTATATGAATTAGAACTTCCTGTTTGGCCTGTTTAACATTGTATAAGTCCATTGTAATTGGTGCCTTAAGAGCTCAATGGCATGGAAAGTTAAATGTCATATGTGGGCTGCAGTGTGTATTTTCACCACTCACATGAATGACAAAAATGTATTTCTGCCTGAAGCGCTACCGTGCTCTCTCTCAGCTGTAGTTTAAATGCACTGCCGTGACACATGGCAGGAAAAATGCCTTTGCCATGGAGGAAAAGCCTATTTTTATATTCATAAATCACCATTAAAATTGCCTTGTAAGCCCACAGGACAGGGTGATAATACATACAAATAGTGCACAATACATATTGAGGTTAGTGTGCCCACATAGTAAAATAAAGCTTTTTCTCTATGTAGGCCAGGCTAGACATTTTAGGCCTAGGTGGGATTAATTGTTTTTATTTTTCCTCCTCATCTCAGGAAAGGGCTAGAAACACCTTTCAAGGTTATTTACTGCTTATGTTTTACAATTTAACATAAAGGTGGTCTGATTTTTGATAACTTTAGCAGAAAAATAACTTTGTCAAAATGTAATTTAGGCTAAAACTAGTTATGTCACTCACTCACCTCCAGGTCAGGAATACACATTCTTGGCTGGGAGAGTTGACAAATCTGACACAGAGGACAATAGCTTGCATCTGGGCTAAGGAAATGCTAATGGGTGTTAACTGCTGGCTACCTAGCGGGCATATCTATTTGGGGGTAGACAGGAGCAGTTGGCAGAACAAAGCGCATCTTTCACACTACCTCTGTTGACTTGGAGATGCTGAGGAGGCTGACTTCTATTCATCCCTAGACCCTTCCCAGACAGCTAGGCTGCAGCCATAGTAGGAAGAGAAAACAGTTTTGATCCTCTCAGGGAGGAAAGTGGCCAAGAAGCTGAAGACAGGCCTTCCTGGTGGCAGCTTAGTCTCGCCATCTTGAAACAGGAGCTCGTGGGTAATTTTATAGTTAGGCAAAGAAGAGGTGCTACAAAGGGAGATGAAGTAACTCAGAGAAAACTGTTGTGATTGGCTGGTAGAATTCCTCCAATCTCTGGCTAGTATACAGGATAAATCTGGCACCTCCACCACCACCTGGACCTGGGAAGACTACATTGGAAGAAGAAGACCATGCTGAAAGTAAAATTCTGACTTCTGACTCCTGCCCCCTGCTGGACAAAGGGGACTCACACAAAAATTCAAGGACCCCTACATCCTGCAGGCCCCTAGGGACTTGAACTGCTCCCCAAGAGTCAAGTGGTTGGTCTCCTGTTTACCTACTTTAGGAACACAAAAAAGAATAAAGATTCCTGTATCCAAGATGGCTCAACTGCCTAAAGAGTACTAGGCCCTGCAAGAGGCCTGGCTGGAGAGAGATGTGGGCCCAGGTGCCCACCATGAGGAGCTTGGGTTTGCAGATCTGACCAAAAGAAGCTTTCCCAGCAGTTGGAGACTATGTCAGTAGATAAAACCTTTGACTGGGACAACCCGCTTGGTGTATTCAACCTCCAGTTGGGCTGACATTGTGCCTGGATCCCGCCCTACCGCAACTGTTGTTTTTCCATAGTGTAGGAAGCTGGGTTTCTGTTGCAGTAACCCCCCCACTTTTTGCCAGATTTCTGACGCACTTTGACTTGATGTGCCCTGGGTCCCTGCCAATTAGGTTCCCAGGGCCTGTGCTCTTTCCCAAAACTGTACCTTGTACCCCAAATTGTCACCTCCCTTGCCACATGTCAGTCTCTTGTAAAAGGTACCATGGGTACAAAGGGAACTGTGGCCAGGGATGGCCTCTAAGGCCTGCAGCTCTTATTGTGCCACCCTTAGAGGCCCTGTACCTACCTACCTACCTACCTACCTACACACACACACACACACACACACACACACACACACACACACACACCCATTGCCAGCTGCGTGTTTTGCTGCAGAACAAAGTGAAGAGTCGACATGGCACACAACCCTGTGGGCCATGCCTACAACCTACTGCCCTGGTATAGGTCAGCCACCCCTCCAGTTGGGTGCACTATACCAGGGTGAGGGTACAGGTGCATGGGCCCTGTACCCCTACAGTGTCTAGACCAATTCTTAGACATTGTAAGTGCAGTAATGTCATTAAGAGTATATGGTGCTGGGAGTTTGTCATTATGAACTCCACAGCACCATAATGGCTTTACTGAAAACTGGGAAGTTTGGTATCAAACTTCTCAGCACATTAAACCCACACTGATGCCAGTGTGGGATTTAATGAAAAATGCACTCAGAGGGCATCTTAGAGATGCCCCCTGAAAAATGACCAGCCTCTGGTGGGTTTCCTTACTGGTACACACCAGTCTGCCACCACAAGGCATGTTTCTGGATCCCTGGGGTGGGAGCCTTCGCTCCCTGAGCCCAGAAACAAAGCCTTTCCTGGGCGGAGGTGGTCACACCTCCCTCAGGCCAGGAAGAGCCATCTGTGGCAGGGGAGCTTCAAAGACCTTGCCGCCTTTTTAATGCGACCCCCAGCCTCTCCTGCTATCAGGAGCAGGCCCCCTTTCTGTCTCCCTTCCTTTCCGGCGGGAAGACAGGCGGGAAAAATTAGCACAGCCCAGAAAGGTGTGGCCACCTCTGCCAACCCCACCCCTCAGGTGGGGGGGGAGGCGGGGTGAAGCCCACTCTTCAGTGCCCGCCATCTTGCAGATGGCAGGCACTCTCCAATCAGGATTAGTGACTGTGCCCACTCCCCCACGTGGGGTGAGAACACCAAGGGTGTAGTCACCCTAAGGCCAGTAGCCCATTGGCTACTGACCTCGAAACCCCTAAAACGCCCCCTCAATACAGTATTTAGGAGGCAGCCCTGAACCAAGAAGAAAGATTCCCACAACCTACAAAGGAGAAGGACGAAAGACGCCCAGCAGAGAAGACGGCAGCGAAGAACTGACTTGGCCCCAGCCCTACCGGCCTGTCTGCAGTATCCAGAGACTTTGTGCCAAAAGTAGCCTTGTCCTGCAACCAGCGACCTCCAGAACCCCTGGGAGGACTGACTGCCTTCAACAAAGACCGGATCTCCTGTGAACAGCAGCTCTGTTCAAAAGAAACCCCCAAGACAGACTCTTAGCCTGCTGATGACAAAGAAACCCGAAGCCTGGAACCACCACTGCACGACGCCTACGGCCCGAATCCGGGTGGCCCACCGGTCCCAGCGAGGTCCCTCAGCGCTCCAGAGTCAGAGTCCACCATGGGTTGACCCTCCAGGACTCCCCGACGTCGCCTGCAGCCTCTGCACGGAGACCCCCCAACCGTGAGTGGCCCGGTAAGGTGAAATCCGACCTCAAAAGACACCCCTGCATCCAGCCGCCCTGCGCCCTGGAGAAGAGAATCCAAGGTTCACCTATGTCCCCGAGCCCTCCAACTTACCTGCCCAGCTGTTGGGTCCTCCTGGACGTCTTCCTGGACTGAGCCTGCAGCCAAAATCCAAAACCGCAACTCCCATTGAAAACAACAGGGCACCAAACGCCAAACCAGCACCCTGCATCCAGCCACCCTGTGCCCTGGAGAAGAAAATCTGAGGTGCACCTATGTCCCCGAGCCCTCCAACTTACCTGCCCAGCTGTTGGGTCTTCCTGGACATCTTCCTGGACTGAGCCTGCAGCCAAAATCCAAAATCGCAACTCCCATTGAAAACAACAGGGCACCAAACGCCAAACCAGCACCCTGCACCCAGCCGCCCCTGTGCCGCTGCGGGTGCACCTTGTGTGCTAACTCGGTTCCCCCTTTGCCCTGAGCCTAACACCAGGAGCTCCCACAACCTTGTGGCCTGCTCGTGAACTGCCACCAGCCGGATAACATTGGGCCTCAGCACTCAGCACCCGGCTGCCCAGGTGCCGCTGAGAGTGTTCTGAGAGTGCATCCTCGACCCTGGGGGAACCCTGGTTCTAACCCCAGAATACCAACTCCCACAAATAAGTACTTTCCTGCAAACCGTTAACTTCATTTCCTTCCATAGGTTTGCATTGACTGCTTTTCCTTGAAAATTCTTCTGTGTGGAGTTGGTTTGTATGAAACATTGAAAAACTGCAAATGTACTAAAAGTGAATTACTTACCTTTTGTCTAGGAAATGTCTCAGTGTGATATCTAGGCATATCACACTGATTAACAACAGTAACTTAAAAAGTAATCCAAGAAGTAACAAGTATTGTAATCTACAAAGTAACTGAAAAGTAATTCTGATTATTGACTTACCTGTAAATCAACCAACTGCATTTGAACATGCATTCAACTGCAATAATTGCATAAGTATTGCAAAGTATTATTTTACTTACCAGCGCCTGGCCTGGCTTGGTTCTAGAAATAAAAAAACTAAATAATATTTTTATATAAACAAATTGGTCTGAGTTCAGTCTTTGAGTGTGTGACATCATTTCTTGCCTGAGATTGTACAATAAATGCTTAACACTACCCTCTGATAAAGCCTTACTGCTCACCCACACTACCACAAATAGAGAGTAAGGTATTATCTACTTCTACCTCTGCCTACCTTTGGGGTTCCACTGGACTCTGTGCACACTATACCTTACTTTGGTATAGTATATACAGAGCCAGCTTCCTACACATAGTGCTTGACTTTTTCTAGGTGATTTTTGCCTTAACATTTTAAACTCCATATCTCAAGTTCCCCTTAACCTATTCTGATCACATTGGTGTCTTTTTCCTCATTACAGTTTTCTAATTTGGTTTGGGAATTTCATTATACTGTGTTCTTTACTTTAAAATTGTTAGTACTGCTTGAACATAGCACACACTCCTCTGGGGATTGCCTACTTCTTTGTCATGGCTACCATGGTTAAGCAGAGATTCTCTTAGAGCTGTGTTTTGACCTTTTCAGAATGGTTCATCGAGTTTGCATGGGTGGCCCCTCCCAAACTAATAACCCCATTTCTGATGGGAGATACCAAAAAAAATGTTCCTTCATTAATACCTGTGGACTTCTTTGAACAATCCATACGAAATTTGCCAGACATTTCACATCTTTAGTGTTCTTTGTGTAAGGCAAGATTTGTGCACATCTATTAAAGGAGGCTAAGTTACAAGGGAGCGGGGCAAAATGTTTTCATGTCCTGACAACGTAGGTTACCTGTGAAATTTGAGTTCTTAAACCAATGTATTTTGTGCAATAGAAGCTCAAATGTATCTCTCTCACACACACACATATATAGATATATATATTTTCACAGGATAAAAACAAAGGATAAAGTAACGTTATAGTTGGGAGTGATAAAAATTTCTGTTTTTAAAAAACTTAGAAATTTACTGATAAAAAACAAAAGGTTAAAGTAACATTATAGTTAGGTGAATATGTCAGTGACAACATTAACATTTTGTACTAAAACAAACACAGAAATTCACCAGCTGCAGCAAGCAGAGCTAACTATAACTTACCCCAGCCATGCACTGCTTATGACCGCACATATTACATCACTCATGTCATGTTCTATGACATCAATTATGACATCACTGATGACATCTATGTACATATAACTTTAAAACTACTTCCACTACTCATGCATAATACCAAAAATTATCATTTACACCAATTAATATATTTTCATGTCGTGCTACATCTACATCCGTTAATACACTTACATGCTATATTGCTTTCAAATACCACATTCCAATGTACGCCATTACACTCAATGCCACTCCACTCTATGCCACGCCGCTCTATACTATTACACTCTACGTCACTTCCCTATATGCCACTCCACTCTATGCTAATCCACTGTACGCCAATCCATTCTACCACACTCCACCCTACGTCATTCCACTCTACACCACTATACTGTACACTATTACACCCTACGCCACTCCATTTTATGACACTCCAGTGCACTGCAATATGCTGTATGGCTTTCCACTCTATGCCACTCTACTCTACACCAATCCACTCAACCATGCTACACTCTACGCTATTCCACTGTACATCACTCCACACTACGCCAATTCACTCTACGCTATTCCGCAATAATATGCAACTCTACTCTATGCAACTATTTTGTGCGCCAATAACACTCAACTCTATTCCACTCTACACCACTCTGCTGTGCGCTACTCCACTGTACGGCACTACAATCTATGCCACTCCACTCGGTGCCACTCCACAGTATGCTTTTACACTGTATGCCACTATATTCTATGACAATGCACTGTAAGCTATTACACTGTACATCACTCCATTCTACGCTCCACTATATGCCACTCCACTCTACACGAATCCACTCTACCCTACTGCATTCTATCCCATTCCACTGTACAACACTCCATTATACGCCACTCTACTGTACGCTCTTCCATTATATGCCACTCCACTCTACGTCACTACACTGTATGCCAGTAATAGTCAACATTATTCCACTCAACACCACTCCAATGTACGCCACTACCACCTACTCACATACAGTGTATCCCGCTCCCCTCTACAATACTCCACAGTTTCCTTTCTACGACACACCACTCTATGACACTACACTGTATTCCACTCTAGTCTATGTTATTCCACTGTACGCCACTACACTGTACCTCACTCCACTCTATGGTACTCTTCGCTACTCCACTATACGCCACTCCACTCTATGCTATTCCATTCTACACCACTCCACTCTACTCTTTTCCACTCCAGTGTACGCTATTCCACTGTATGCCACTCCAGTGTTACTACTGCACTCTACGCCACATCACTCTATGCTATTCCACTGCACACCACTACTCTGTACCTCACTCACTCCACTCTATGCCACTACACTCTGCAACACTCCACTGTATGCCACTCCACTGCACAAGACTCTACTCTATGCTATTCCACTGTATGCCACTCCACTCTAACACACTCCAGTCTACGCCACTGCCCTGTACATCACTCCACAGTATGCCATTCCACTGTATCCTGCTCAATTGTATGACACTCCAGTCTACGCCACGCAACTGTACGCTACTACACTATATGCCAATACACTCTATACCATTCCACTGTATTCAGCTCCACTGTAAGACACTCCACTCTATGCCATTCTACTCTATGCCACTCCATTCTACGCCACTCTAATATGCGCTATTCCACTGTAGCCACTCCACTCCACTCTACACTACACTACTCAACTCTACCCCACTCCACTCTACACCACCCCACTCTTTGTCACTCCACTTTATGCCACTCCGCTTTATGCCACTCCAGTCTATGCCACAGCACTGTATCCCACTGCACTACCTGCCACTCCACTCTACAACAATCCACTGTATGCTATTACACTGTTTCTCACTCCAGTCTATGCCACTCCACTGTATGCCCTCTACTCTACACCAATACACTTTACCCTACTACACTCTACACTATTCGACTGTATGACATTCCATTGTATGCCACTCTACCGTTTGCTAATCCACTTTATGCCACTTCATGCCACATCACCAGCCTGTACGCCAATAACACTCAACGTTATTTCACTCTATACCACTCAACGATACGCTACGCCACTCTACACCACTACACTCTACGCTTTTCCACAGTATGCCACTCAACTTTAGAAACCTCCACTATACACCACTCCACTATAAGCTACGCCACTACAGTCTACCCCACTACACTCTATCCCACTCCACTATTCACTGTACATTATTCCACTCTACAACACGTCGGTCTATTCCACTACACAGTATGCCACTAAACTCTACGCCACTCCAGACTACACTATTTAAATAATGACCCTGTTGCCTGCAAGATAACTGAACAGATGACTGCCTGCTAGGTATAAAATATAGCAATATTTGGTGTTTAGTGTAGTTATGACAGCTCAACTTTTGGCCCCGGTGCCACTACACCTGCTGGACCATTTATATCAAGCCCCTTTAAACTGCAAGGTAACTGCAATTGTGACTGCCTGTTTAGTAGGACAATATAGCAATAGTAGGTGTTTAGAGAAGTTCTGACAACTTTTTGGCATGGTGCTACTGCACCTGCTGTACCATTCAAATCACGACCCTAGTGCCTGAAAGATAACTGCACTTGTGACTGCCTGTTCAGTTGTCAAGTATAGCAATAATCAGTGTTTAGTAGGGTGCCTTGTGCTTTTGGTCCCAGTGCGATTGCACCTGCTGCACTATTGAAATCATGACCCTAGCACTTGTTAGATAACTGCACTTGTGACTGCCTGTTCTGTTGTAAAATATAGCAATATTAGGTGCTTAGAGGAGTTATGACAACTTTTGTGCCTGGTGCCACTGCATCTGCTGCACCATTCAAATCATGACCCTGTTGTCGTCAAGGTAACTGCACTTGTAACTGCCTGTTAAGTCGTAAACTTTAGCACTTTTAGGAGTTTAGTGGGGTGCCTAGAGTTTTTGGTCCTGGTGTCACTGCATCTGCTGCAGCATTGAAATCATGACACTGTTGCCTGCAGGGTAACTGAACTTGTGACTGCCTGTTTAGTTTAAAATTTTAGCAATAATCTGGGTTTAGTGTGGTCCCTAGAGTTTTTGGCCTCAGTGCCCCAGCACCTGCTGCACCATTTGAATCAAGTTCCTTTTAATGCAAGGTAACTGCAATAATCACTGCCATTTTAGTAGTCAAATATAGCAGTATTATGTGTTTAGAGGAGTTCTGACAACTTTTGTGCCAGGTGCTACTGCACCTGCTGCACCATTCAAATCATGACCCTGTTGTCTGCAATGCAATGTTGATTACAACATTTAAAATTTGATCTTAATGACCAAATAGATTAATTTGAAAAAATCAATCTCATAATGCCTACAAAGTGCAAAGAAAGGTACTGAGGCATGAACAGGAAATGCCACAAATGTTCTAACGCTAAAGCATCTGCTTTACACAACTAAGTAATACAAAGTAAGCATTCCAGCATACGGTTAGAAGCTGTCTGCCTTTTCCTTAGGAAAAGATCTTATCTTGACAGTGAATGGGGCTTAAACAGTGTGAGCATCTTTAGTAGAAGTATCGTAAATGCGTGCAGCCAGGGGAAGTTAACGGAAAAAAAGTTCCACACAAAAGCGAATGAACACAGTAATTCCGCAATAGGAACTGATAAGAGCCCCCTTTTAAGATATATTCAATACAAGAGATTTCACAACCACAGCGCAAGAGCTGTGAAGGCAAACCTAAAAATAAGACTTGCTATTGGGAATGCTAATAAAACCTATGTTAAAAAAACAAGGGAAAAAGAATGTTTATGAGAGGTTGCCTTTGTGACTGCAACGCAAGCTAACATTGAAAAAGATGCAATCATCATCCATGGAAGTAGCTTTTTCATGGAGCTGAATGTAACAAGAATTACACTAGAAAGTAAGTAACTTTTAACAGCTTCATCTAAACGAACAAGGACAGGCAAAACTGCAGCACGGGTACGTACTCCATAAGGTATAAAATCATCAGGTGTGTAGGAACATTCAAACAAAGGAAAAACTGAGAACTGCAACTAATAAAACAATGCGAAGCAGATACAAGAGTCTTATGACTCCAGATTCACTTAAACACTAAATATGGCCTAAGACCACACAGTATAGTACTTCAGTGGGTTCAGACTTGACAAGCGACTCTCAGTACTTTGAAGCAAATTTAAATGAAATGGGTGAAAGAACAAAGAGGACAAAGCGAGAGAAAGAAAGAAGCTTATGCACTCCATTCAATGATCAATAATAAAAAATACAAGCATTGCCAAAACAATAGGTCTTGCCTTCCTAACCTATTGGCTGTATCAATGCTTTTTGCCAGAGCTGTGCTGCATCAGTTAAAAAGAGGAGGAAGGTGCAATGTAGTGACTGCTGCTGGTAGTCGCATCAATCTGCTGGTGTGTGCAGATGTGATGACGTGTATGAATGCACGCATCACCACGCAGGCTCGTGACAGCTAGATGACATGGGTGCCATTTCCTTGTCAACGGAGGAGCAGGTGGGAGAGTGGGGTTAGGGAAAAGCACATGATTAAGAAAACACAGAACATGGTGGTAACGGAGTTTGACAGGGGAAAAACACTTAATAGAAAGCAAGTTGCACACAAGAGACAGCTATACGGGTGGAGAAGCACTCCAGGCGAGTACAGTACAGAGCTCAGATCGGGAGAGAAGCACATGAGAGAAAGCAAGCAGCGCCTGAGAAAGAGAGCAACATGGTGCAGTGGGTGGGTATTTGGCGGCGGAGAAACACATGGGGAAGAGAGTTGACAAACAGCACTCTCATGAAGTGATTATCCAAAAAAAGTAATTCCCTAAAAGTGAGAAGTGAAAGGTTACAAGTCAGCCAATCAAAAGCATGGTAAAGACGATATGCTCCAGGAAAGGGGCAAACACAAGAAGAGGAAGGCAAGCTATCAAATCAGAAGCAAGTAAATTGCAGCGGAAATAAAGCCTACCAATGGTAAGCAATGGAAAGGAAGTAAACCCACTTTAAGTTCTTTAATGCTCCTGGGCAGGGTAAAAACACAAATGGGGAGAAAAGCCATTGAATGAAGAGCAGTCAACAAAAATGCACAGCAAATCTATCAAATCATGAGCAAAGAGTTGACCCAATGTCCACTCTAAGTTGTTATGTATTGAAAACTAAGGTCTGAGAACAGACAGCTGAAGCAGCTGTAGCTGAGAGCAAAAAGGAACATTATATATAAACCTGTGTCAGCTGTCTCACCACTTTTTCAGCAATTCTAGTTTGCCCTATTGCAAACAATGCCACAGTGCTCCTCACTCCTAAAGTCAAGATGGGAAAAGCCTTTCTTCCTTGTGCAGAGCTCTTGTGTCCACCCAGAGTAAATGAGCAGTTACCTTCCCTGTGTTCACCCCAAACCAGTTCTTGGGGCAGCTTCCCTCGCACTTGGTTTGGAGCCAATCTGGCTAGTGTAGGCCTCGGGGACAAAAGGTTTCCCATCTTGAGGTTGTTTCTTAAACTAAACTATGTATAGGCAGGCCTCACCTCTGTCATTTTCAAGCTAATGAAGTTCCTGAGTCAAGTTCAACTGTCCTTAATGATCAAAGACTCCAAACCAAGTTCATTCTGTCACCAGGTTTAAGGCATACTTCTACTTTGGGAGCAGTTTTCCAACCTCATAACTGTTAAGCACTTGTTGGACAGCTGCTGGCAGGTTAATGCAAAGAAACCCCTAGGAGCTTCAGGAAGGGAAATGAAAAGTCTAGGTTTGAATCAAGAATGATGCACATCAGTAAAGGAGTCCAGCAGGGCCAGTGTCTGAGCCCTACATTATTTAATGTCTATGTAGCGACTCTAGCTCAGTCTGTGAGGGCATGTGGTGTTGAGATCATGTCTTATGCAGACAATACTCAACTTCTTTTCTCCTTTAGCCCTGATCTGGACAAAGTAAAAGCTCAACTTGCGCATCGTATGACAGAAATTGCTAATTGGATGGCCATGAATTGCCTTCAACTCAATAGTGCAAAAACTGAGATTGTGCTATTCGGCAGAGCCCAAGAGCTATGGTCAGCCGACAGGTGGACCTCTGATCTTGGCCCAGTCCCTTTGCCCAAGCAAGTGGTGAAGAATTTGAGAGTAAAGATTGAAAACACTCTGTCTATGAGAGACCAAGTTAACTCCACATGTGGCATGTGTTTCGCCACAATGAGGCTTCTAAAGAAAGTTTTCCCCTGGCTGCCTTCCTCTTCTAGGAAACGCTTCATCCAGCCTCTCATAATTAGCTGTCTTGATTATGGGAATGCCTTAATGGTCGCTGCAAATGACATCTTGCTGACCAACCTTCAATTTGTGCAGGACACAGCCACCTGGCTTATCTGCAACTTTCCTTCTCAGACTCCATCAGCACCCACTCTGGAAAAGCTGCATGGCTGCCTATTAGAAAACAAACTGTTTTCAAACTGTGCTGTCTGACGCATGAGGTTTTTATAATACATTTTCACCTACCCTACTTTTTTCAAGACTCAGACACTACCAGCCGTCTAGGCAGCTAGGGGCAGCTAGGGTCCTCCAACAAGGCTCTGCTACAGAGTCCATGCATTTGTACGGCCAGATATGGTGTCAGGTCCATTTCCTATTTAGCCCCATTTCACTGGAACAAATTGTCTCTCTATATCCGCACCTGCTCTGATTTGCGGACCTTCAAGAAGGTGCTGAAAACATGGTTGTTCTGAATGCACCTGCCCTTGGCTGCTTCTCAGTACCGAGATGCTCATTCAGGAGTGAGTTGTGCACAATACCAAGCTCCTAAATAAATAAATACATAAATAAATTAAATAAATAATGTCCTAAAAATCGAAAAGGTAAGACCAGTAGGAAATAGTTTATTTTGGAAAATTCTTTCGGTAAAAACATAATATAATATAATACAATTATATCATCATACATTAATCTTAAAAACAGATCACTTATCATACATAATTATACAAACACAGGGCAAAGACTCTCAGGGACATTGTTCTTCTGTGCCATTAAGACTTGGAAAGATCTGCTTCATAGGTTGCTAATAGGACAATCTACTATATATTGTCAAGGTACATTTACCTATTCAAAATTCATAGTGCTTCTCAATAACATTTTAATCCAAAGTTCCCATCTCTAACAGAACAGACTTTACTTGACACAACTAGAAAACCTTAACAATTAAGTTAAAAGCTATGTACAAACAAGTTTCCTTTTTAGTTATGTTTAAAGCACAGTATACAACATTTAACATTTCCATTATATGTATCCTCCCTTATTAGTGCACCAATTATATCAATCACTTGGCATTTATTGCCACAGAAATAAAACTGTAACTACTTTAAATAGACCACTGAAATTCGTCTGTACAATCATAAAATCCATATTACTTTTTAGAATAAACATACGACACAATAAACAACACAGGTGGTACAATGTAATCATCATCTTTTCAATAAAACCTTCAGAAATGTGATATGCTTTTATACATTTGAACCCCTCCACCTATGCTCAAAGCCTGCTTCAAATAAAAACTACTCAAGCTGCGCACTATATGTGGGGATGTATCTCTTTTGTGAGTCCCTTATTACTTAAACATTACAGGTGGTACAGCGTAGACATCAACTTTAAAATAGCACCTCCGACAATGTAATAGAGTTAAAAAAAATTCAGGCAAGTCAATATAACCATGTTTAAAGTGGGAGCACAGGGACATTAGTCTGTTTACAAAGTGGTAATGTGCACTGAGTTAAAAAAAAAAAAAAACAGCAAAATAGTGTCAAGAGAATGGCATAATATCTTTGGTGACCACGCAGAAAAAGTGTGTTTCCTACAATTGATAATATACAAGTATGCTCAAGACTGTGCCCAGATATCTCAGGGGTTTGAGAACTAACTTCTAAGTATGCTTCTTCTAAATCATAGTCTTTAATGAAGTTCAGTAGCCATTCTTTAATGGCCTATATTGCAGACTTAATCCAGTTTAGTGCAACTCTATGCTTGTCCATCAACAAAGCAATCTTCACACATCAGCTGTTACCTTTAGGGGGTATTCTTCTGATACTAGGGATTATCACTAGGGGTTCCCTCAGAGCATTTACACTTGCCGTGTTACTTATCATATTCCCCACCTCTTGCTAGTATCACTAAATATTTGGACATCATTATCACACAAGGTGAATAACGTCCTCTCCTTCCTTCCTACACCAGTGTTGGACCTAGCTCTTTTCGCAGGGTTATCTCCAAACTTTTTGCCTTCCTCTGCCTATTTTTCTCACCTTTTTTTGTTGGCTTTAGGACTCTGGGTACTTTACCACTCCTGACCAGTGCTAATGTGCATGTGCTCTGTGTTGAAAATGTAATGGCATTTGGTTTCTCTATGATTGGCATATTTGATTTACTAATAAATCCCTAGTACAGTGCACTACATGTGCCCTGGGCCTGTAAATCAAATGCTACTAGTGGGCCGGCAGCACTGATTGTGCCACCCACATGAGTAGCCCTTCAAACCTGCGTCAGGCCTGCCACAGCAAGGCCTGTGTGTGCAATCTTAAACTGTTATTTCGACCTGGCAAGTGCACCCACTTGCCAGGCCCAAACGTTCCCTTTAATTACATGTAAAGCACCCCTAAGGTAGGCCTGCGGTAGCCCCATGGGCAGGGCGCAGTGCATTTAAGAGGTAGGACATGTACTTGTGAGTTTTACATGTCCTGGTAGTGAAAAACTGCTAACCTCGGTTTTCACTACAGCAAGGTCTATCTCTCCCATAGGGTAGCATTGGAGCTGCCTGGTAACATTGTACCAGTATATCTTACAGTTGGTAATAGATAGAAAATTGGAGTTTGGTGTCTCTGGACTCACAATTTTAAAACACATCTTTTAGTGAAGGTGGTTTTTAGGTTGCATGTCTGAAAATGCCACTTTTTGAAATCAAATGCAAAAAGAACAACTGATGGACAGAATGCAGAACAATGTCAAAAGGTTTCAGCACTCCGTCCATCATCTCCTTGTGTTTGCTTTGTTCGCCCTAAGTTGGCAGGGTATGCCCAGACGTGGGTCCCTTGCTCACTTTGCCACTGAATTCAAGCTAGCCTGGCTGATGAGGGCTGTTAGCCCGAAACCGGTCCCAGGATGCTTGTTTCCGGTCCAGGGAAAACATGGCTTGGCAGTTCGGGCTGGACTGTTCACATGAGGCACAGGGTCAAGACTGATTTGCATATAGCTGTATCTGAACTGGGGTGGCAAAGTGAGCTAAAGAATGAATATGGATTCAACCCAGATCTGTGACTGGGGGTGAGTGTTTGAAAAGTTTCAGCACTCCGTCCATCATCTCCTTGTGTTTGCTTTGTTCGCCCTAATTTGGCAGGGTATGCCCAGACGTGGGTCCCTTGCTCACTTTGCCACTGGATTGAAGCTAGCCTGGCTGATGGGGGCTGTTAGCCCGAAACCGGTCCCAGGATGCTTGTTTCCGGTCCAGGGAAGACATGGCTTGGCAGTTCGGGTCTGGACTGTTCCCATGAGGCACAGGGTCAAGACTGATTTGCATATAGCTGTGTCTGAACTGGGGTGGCAAAGTGAGCTAAAGAATGATGATGGATTCAACCCAGATCTGGGGGTGAGTGTTTGAAAAGTTTCAGCACTCCGTCCATCATCTCCTTGTGTTTACTTTTTGAAATCAGACATTTTCGTACTTAACCATTCTGTGCCTCTGCCTGTCCTAGGATACACGTCTAGGTGAAGGACAGTTGGGCTTTGTGAATTCACTCTAGGCAGTCAAACACAGAGGAATCTGAGGTGTGCCCTGCATATCCTGATGGCCCATCACCAAGCTGATGAGTCTTCCTCAGATAGAGTGCGGGAGGAGGTGACACTCGCACCTGAATAGGGCTGTGCCTGTCCCCACACAAAGAAGTCTCCATCCCCCGTAGTGTGTCTGGAGCCAGGGCCAGTAAGGTCAGGGTCTTGTGCACTACAAATACCTTTCTTTGAAGTCTCCTTACTTCAAAGGTTAGAATGAGTATAAGTACTGGAGATCTGACACCATACAGAAGGAACAATGGACTGAAGACATTCTGCCAGGAAGAAGAGCTGTTGGGCTGCCAGGAGGGATTGCCACTTTGCTCCTTGCTTTGCTCTGTTGGCCTGCTGCCTGCTGCTTCTGTCCTGGGAATTAGAGTACTGGACTTTGCTCTTTACATCCTGCTTTCTAAAGTTTCTCCAAGGACTTGAGTTGAGCTTGGCTCTTGTTGGAAGTCTCAGGGCCATCAAAGACTTCACCTGCAGTGCCTGGGCTCATCTCCTGAGAGCCCTACTTGCCAAGTGGTGTCAATTCCAGTTCCTGGGCCCTTGAAGAAACCCACGCTGAACAACTTCAGAACTAGCGCCTGTCTGCAATTTAGACGCAATGGCGCTGCCTGCACCGTAGCCATGGACCCCGCTAGGCACAATGACCGTGACTTACAATACAGGCTCCGAAGATGCCGCCGCGCCTCCGAAGAATTGCCACTGAGGAAGTTCGGAGCACCGCGCCATCGACATCTGTGACGCACCACTCCAACTCCGACGCGGCAGCTATGGTCCAGTCGTTCAACCTAAATGCCGTGAAGCTTGACTGCCAACCTCATCGTCAATACCGCACAGCAGTAAGGAATAGAGGTATCACACCTGCAACCGACGCATCACCTCCACAGCGCCATGCATCATTTCCGGGCGTTAGCGGCTCCACAACCCTGCACCACCTCCAGGAACCAACACCTCACTTGCTACAGTGATGCCTCACCTCCTTTGCGCAACACTCTGTCCACAAGTGCCAACGTGCTAACAACCTTGCACAACAGTAAGGAACCAATGCATCACCTGCTTTTGCCGCATCTCATCTCCTCTGCACCTCGCATCATTGTTGAGTTTTGACATATCCAAGGTACTGTGCTGGGGTCTGCCTGACTCTTGTATCCAGCCCACATTCCCTCACTGTCGTACTGAACTTGTAGATTTGTCCTGGTCAAGCGTGACCCGATACCCCCAGTCGGAGCTATTGTATCCTAAGAACGAGACCTTTACTTAATATTGCAAACTTCATAACTGGATTTGTATATGTTGGATTTTTGTTGTTTTGGTCTTGTTCACTCAGATAGATACTGGCTATTTTTCAAAACTGGTGTGGAGAACGTTTGTGGTATTTTCACTGTGTTACTGGGTGTGTGTGTAAAAATACTTTATATATTGCCTCTGGGGATAAGTCTGACTGCCTTGCCAAGCTACCAAGTGGGTGAGCATGGGTTATTCTTAGTGTGTACCTTATTTACCCTGACTAGAATGAGGGTCCCTACTAGGACAGGGTGCAGACCACTGCCAACTTGAGACCCCGTTTTTAACAACCAGGTTGGAGGCAAAGAAGAGTAACCAAAACCAAGATAACAGGCCTTCTCGATTCAGGCACCCAAGATCTTGAAAAATCTTCCTCATATCCATAAGAACCACCTCAACCCTGCTCAAATTTAGGAAAGTGCTGAAGATGCACCGCTTTAAAGAATATTACATATTGATGCAATAGCAATCCACCTTTGCTCCTACAACTCATCTACCTCTCCATTCACTTGTTGACTGGATCTTTGCCTTTGACCCAATACAGACTCCACTGCCTTTTAGGTCAGGTTGTGCTATACAAGTACTGAATGAATTCATATGGTACTCAATTCCACACCTCTCTTGGTGGTAAGAGATGGTAACACCACCTTGACTGTTTTATTTCTTTGCGGTACTACCATTACTGGTACCTTGCAGTATTTTTAGGGAGCTGGATTCACTCCTCATTGTTTGCATTTGAGGATCAAGCTGCCGTCGAGTAGCTCTAGCTAAGTTACAGTGCCCTATTACAGATGGGGGATTAGCAGTTCCTTGAAGCATATTATTTGGCAGCACAGATGCAGTGGTTTACACAACGAGTGAGCAATAGGCAAGACCTGGGTCGAGGGTATGGCCTTTGCTCCCGAGCTCCTTCAGCTGTTCCAACTACTGCTTGGTCACCGGCTACCTCCTCATGTGGGAATAGAGGAGCTCAGGATAATGCATCAAAGTTGGATAAGATGCAGGTAAAGAACCCATACACTGCTGTGCCCATACTCCCCAGAGATGTCATTGACAATACTGGAGGGGCTACCTCATGGGGGGAATTGTAGGGGGCTGACAGAATGGATGGCCACTGGCATTACCCAGGTGGGAGATCTGTTCCTTGTGGATGTGTTGCTCCTGTTTGAGGACCTGAAATTAGAACTTGACCTCCCACAGGGACATTTCTTGCTCCATAGAGCTGTGGTGGCGACGATGAGGAAGCACTGGGGGGTAGGGCTTTAAAGAACCTCCCACACATCATAGCTGTCATCTCATATGCACGACCTCTGGTACGTTTAAGGCTTTTTCTTGCTCTTATAGAGTCCTTAGAGCCCCTGAGGAAACCCCTGGATTGCCTCTGGGAACAGTGGGAAGAAGATCTGGGAATCCCGATCCGGAAGGGAGATTAGATGAAAATATTGGAGCAAACTCCGAAGGAATCTGGAACTGCCTGATTTAAATGAATAAACTTTTATGTCCAGCATAGGGTGTACCTCACCCCAGGTAGGGTGAACAGATTCTTTCAAGTTGCGGGAGCTGCATGCCCTAGATGTGGAACTGTAGGTGCGGAAATGTATCATATGTTGTGGTCATGCTCTTCCTTGGGGAAGTTTTGGGAGGGGGGTCACGTCCTGTGTGGCTGCTATTATCCAGCACGAAGTCCCGTACTTGCCAGGGTGGTGCCTGTTGAGTTGGTTCCCACACCCGGCTAAATATAAGGTCACAAACAGGTTTATAGACTTGGCAATGATTCTGGCAAAGCGGGAATTCACCCAGAGCTGGAAGGCCACTACGTGACCCAGAGAACTGGTTTGGCGGAAAAAGCTTGAAAGGTGGACAGGTTATGAGAGTGGAGTGCTGTTTCTGGAGGCTAAAGGGGCTGTGGTTCCATTGAGGTGACCTGTATGTGGGAGAGGTTGGTTGATGGTATGAAAGAGTCGAACCCTGCATCTGAGATGTCTCCCCGAGGGGCGACAGCACACTGGGAGCAGACGGAACCTGACTGAGCGGGGCTGATGGAACAGTCCTCACAGAGAATGTGGATTGCCTTCGCTGGTACCCATAAGAGTGTCTACTGATGAGGTTAGCGTCTCTGCCCAGGATCAAAGTCTGATCATAATGTCTGGGAGCTTCACGACATGGCTCAGGGAATGGGGGTGGGCGGGAGGATTATGTTGTTGTTTTTTTAAAGTAACTAAGTAAGCAGATTAGCAGTGTTGATGGTATGGTTTGCCAACCATTGTGTGCGTGTTGAAAACCAATACAATTCTGTTTACAAAAAAAATGGTAGTCAATGCCACGATGTGCCCCAGTTCCCCCTATATTTAAGGCAATGTCTTAATGTACCACTTTTCCCTTATGTCAGTCAAGAATATGAGGTGCTCATGCTTCCAGTCATATAGCAGCCAATGTAATTAGGTATCCTCATCTCTATCAATGATGTGTCCTTTACTCCTCGTGTCAGCATACACTATTGAGTACTCCCATTTTTACATATGCTATTTTACAAATGAAAAAGTCTCCAATTGTATTGATATTTCATTTTTTTATAGCTCTTTTCAGCCCTTTAAAAAAATGACAGACACAACAGGTATATTCAAGCAATGCAAACGGGAGGAATACACCAGAGAAAAAGCAGCCTACATAGCCAACCGGCTCCACCTGGCCATGCTTGACACATTAATCTCATGTATCAGTATCCGTGTTCAAACTGATAATATCCTTTCCAGCAGTGAAGAAAAAGCTATGGCGGGCTCGTTGCAAATATCAGGTGGCACCAGTGTGAAGCATACACAAATTGATGGACTGTCTCATGATTTGGCACAAAGCAGTACCCCCTTTTCCATATTGGATAGGTATAGCTATTCTTTTGCTAATAGTGACTCCTAGGCATTCGATTTTCTTCCAAGTACACCATCTCATTACACTGTTCTAGTGAAGATGCTTAATGGCATTAACTTGTGTATGTTCCAAATTATATGCAGCCCAGAGTACCCCCCACAATCCGCTCTCTCATTAACTGGAAATTGACAGTTCACGTATAGATTCTTTATATATATTGTGCACTGACATTTCATTCGATTGCATGAGCATCTCAATACCCGACATTCCCCACGTCTAGGTTCTTGAAGTACAATAATGAGGTTCCATCATAGATGTTGAGAAGGCTGTGTTGCCAAAAAAGGAACACATAGTTGAAGTGCTTTACTTGTAATAGACATGCCCATGGCTCTATGGGCGATGCACTCAGCTGTTACCGTCCACGTTACAGATCTTCCTCTTGGGTAACACAGACCTGCCTCCAGTGAGCCGCAGGCCACTTTACAGTGAACTGTCTGCTGAACAATATGTAGTGGAGCCAGTTGAGACTGGGTTACAGAAGGCATGATCAAATATAAGAGGGGCAGTGGAACATGCCATTTGGACAGCGCACTGTGCCTTGGGCGGCTCCTTCATTCGAGCGAAGGAGCGTCATCCCACAAGCCCCAGAGCTGAAAAATAAAATGGCAATAAAGTTTATTTATTACCATTTTATTTTTCAGCAACCCAATCCGAACTAAGTGTCAGGACGGGGTGGGGCCAGTGCTGCTGAGTGGCAGCAGCAGGGAGCTGTGCGCTTTAAAATGCGCATGTCTCTTTGGCTGGCCGTCTTGCGACGGCCAGCCAGGCATGCCCATTTTAAACTTCTCTAACCTAGCTGTTTGAGACAGCTGGATTAGAGAAAGCGCAGGCCTCCAGTGATTTTGTAAGCGCTGAGTGATGCTGCTCTAGTCAATCCTGGTGCTGCTCTCATGCTGTGAGAGCAGCGCCAGGATTGGATAGTGCAGTTTCCTGGTCCGGAGCTTTCAGAAGACACCCAAGGGAGGAGGACATCGCGTGCAGGAAAAGAAGGTAAGTTTATTTTATTTAATATTTATTTCTTTTTTTCTGCCGCTCACCCTCGGTGCATGCCAGCCACCACTGCACCATGCTCGGAATCAGAAGATTTTCTGGTCAAGTGCTCGAGCCAGGTTTAGAATCTGGGACTCTAAATTCTAAGGACAAGAAAGGACCCACTGAGCTACATCATCTCCCACGCATAAAGATGTTTTAAGAGTTCCTAGTATTGTGCAGATGTTACGTCCTAGCAACCACACTAAGCCACTGAAAAATAAGCTGCATTGTTTGTAAAGAAAAAAGCAAAGAAGGCATTCCGGTGAATACAAAGTTAAATGTACTATATTATCTCGGAACAATATTTTTATTATATTGTATTGAACTGGAAAATCTAAACATCACTTCATAACCCTGACGAGGCTACAAAACATGTATCAAAACCCTTACAAAACGCATCTGGTTCAACACAGCTAGAGTGACCAGAGTTGAATAATTGGTATTCTGCGCTCAGGAACAGATTTAAAATTGGCTACATTCAGATTCAGACTGAACCATCGCTGTTATTAAATGAGGCCCAGCACAATGCATTCATAATAATTAGGCGAGTAAATTATAACACACAATCAACCATCCACAAACCTACCGTTATTTCCGAGACAAATTGCATTTGGCATTTCTTCACATCAACATTTTTGCATGCCTCTCTGACTTGACTACCAAAACTGTAAGATTCATCAATCTTCTTCTCACATTTAAAACTCGTTAAAAACCCCTTTGCCATACCTCTTGAAGATTAATAACACTAGTCTGACATAATAGCTTCGCCAATTTAAATGCTCCCGTTTTAACATTTCATTTCAAGTAGACTGTAATTATATTATCTTGCTTCTAGCCAATTTATAAAATGCATTCGAAAGATAATCTGTGGAAATGGTGCAGTGCAAAAAAACCCACTTTCTTATTCAAATGAACTAAAACACTCGGTAAATGCGTCTCTAGATGTCCCGGAAGCTAAACAAACACTCACTCCATAAGTCCCGTTTAAAAAGATCCCGGAGAAAGGTAACGATAATAAGCGTTTTCGAGATTAAATATACCTCAAAGTGGGTATGCCACAAATCATGTTAATAGGATTTCACACACCCTGCTTTACAGATAACAACTTGAGAGTCTGGAGAGAAATATTATGGAAATACCAGGATCGAGGCAATCATGAGAAATGAGCTGCTCAGAAACACAAGCACGCCATTCAGGGTCACGCGCCCAATCCAATGCCCTGCGTAAATTAGACGGAATGGGATCCGTTTCCAGGTCAGTGTCAGGTCATCTGAACCTGGAGGACCGGCTACAAAGTAAAGAGAAGTGTCAGGCGTCCTCCTTAAAGAGGGAAAAATGAGTGCCATCCTGTATGTGGACGTATGTCCTGTGCATGGAGTGGAACACCTACCGCTATTGTATAGGGAGAGCCTTCAGGATGCCAACTAGACCTGGTCAAAAGTGCATACTGTGAGGCTCCAATTACTGTCGTATGGAAACTGGTGCTATTTGTTAATGCAACGAATGAACCAGTCACATTAATATGCAAAGTATATAGTATGATACCAAAACGCTTCCCATGTAGACCACCCTGCAACTCAATAGTCTTCTAATCGAGCGCTCACTACAGTGTAGCATGCTTCCCAACCTTCATGCACCTCGGGATCTTGTCAGGGGTATGAAGTGCTACATGAAAGCAAGTACAATGCAATATTAGTCCCCATTTAAAGCTAAATTTGTTGTTCCAAAATTACTGGGAGCGTTAAATCTTGGTATTACTGCAAATGTTCCTGTGGATCCTAGATTGAGGGCCATCGTGTTGAGCATCACCCAGAAGTGCTACCCTCTTTACAAAAACACATTTTTGGAAAATGGGACAAACATTACCTCATTTAGGCTGCATCTTCTACATTTCTACACTGTGCAATTATGGACTTTAACTCCAATTTCCCTCTATCTCTTAGCAGGGGCGGCTTCTCCACTAGGGCGGAGGAGCATCGCAACACTGCTTTCTCGCAGTGCGAGAAAGCCAAAACATAAAATGGTAATAACTTTTAGTGATAATCATTTTATGTTTCTTTGCGCATTGCCGGTGGGCAGGTGGCGCGGAGCTGCCCGGGCAGAGCAGGAGTGGTTTGCCCACTCCTCAGTGCACAAAGACTGTTTGGTCGGCCCTCTCGGGCTGCCCAAACCAGTCATGTACACTCTGCACTTCTCCATGTAGGCTGCATTGCAGCCTACATGGAGAACATGCCATCCCCTACAGCTCCTGGCTGGGCGGCGTCCTGACCAATCACAGCGCTCCACTGGAGCGTTGTGATTGGCTTAGGGGAGGGGAGGGAGGCCGCTTGCTTCCTGTTCCTGTCGGTGGCAGGAGAGCAGGAGCAATGAAGACGCGGGACCCGGGCCGGCAGAAAGATAGGTTTTAATTATTATTTTTTTTGTTATTGATCCCCCCTCCCCGCACAACCCCCGTGCCCGCCCCCCCACCCGCAAACCATGCAGGCCGCTACTGTATCTTAGTGATATATGATTTTGAAGAGTGATGAGCAAGTGTTACCATAAAATTTGTAACCATGGTGCATAACTTGAAATAGCAGTTTACCTTTTACGTTTTAGAACAATTCTACCATAGACCAAAGAGTGGCTTGATTGAAATACAGCAAATGCCATGTTTGTTACAGAAACCTATTTTGTTTCATATTCACAATATTGCTCCTATTTACAATGCTCTTGCAGCACTTTTGTAAATATGGAGTAAAGCAATGCGTGGAAGTGGCGTTCCATGGGTGTTGCAACACCCATGGTTTTTGACACTGCCCCAGATTTGCAACATAGCGTAAATCTGGGGCAGCACCAAAACTAACGCCTTGCCAAAGCAGGTGTGACGAGGAGAAATGTTTACATTTCTCCTCGTTGTTTTCCTCTTTCCATGTGTGCTGCATTCTGCAGCACACATAGGATACCGCATGGTGCAAGGGTGCCTGCGTTAATGCTCAGCTGCAGTTTGTGCGCTGTCAGAAAGGACTGCATTGTGCCGTATCTTCTAGATATGGCGCATTCCTGTCCTTTTCTTTTGACGCAGGGCAAAGAAGTCAGAAGGCTTACCGCACTGCCCTACGGCAAAATATTGTAAGTATGCCCCAAAGTTACAGAAAATGGAAAATCACATCGTACGCATTCGCTTGGCAAAATGCCCCTGTTACATTAAGCGCCTCTTGAAGTGCGTTTCTGTCTCTTAAATACTAGGACTGATCAGCCGTGGCCCGTGCAGGTAAGAGCGGTGGGGCCGGGTGGGGGGATTTCAACAGACGACGACGAGGGGCAATTAATTATTTATTTAATTTCCCCTTGTGGTTGTCTGTCAAATCCCCCCCCCCCCCCCAACCAGGCGCCACCGCCTCTCTGCTCTTACCTGCACGGGCTGCGGCTGGGACTGGTATAATCGCTGACTTTGGAAATAAAACATATTACGGTAAAACCAAGCAAGTCTCATTTCGCTGTTTAGTTCAATAATGTTCAGAGGCATGCAATAAAAATATCTTCACAAAGCATGTATTTAAAACAATCTGTATATAAATTGAAGTGAGAGCACTTCTGCACATAGAAAAAATAACCTTGAAATTAACGCTGGTGAGCAGTCCTATTAATTCTAATTACTTTTTTTCAAACAGGCACACTTGTGTCCTGAAGCAAAGAACTTTTGAGCATTTCGAACTGCATCAGGGTAATTGCATTGTATTATATGTCCCACCAGAGGTTAAAAATTTAAATGTATGCATTTTTCAGGTCTTTGTTTCATTACAGCTTGGCAATAAACATTTCATTTGTAGCATCAAAGCGCAGCGTTCACAACAAAAACATGCCCTGGTGGGTATTCTAAAACATGAAACGTCAAAAACACTCAGAAAGTTTAATGACCCAGGGGGATATTCTCAAGAACGTGCGATAAACATCACCAAAATAGGCTAACGCAATTTTTCATATCGCCGTCTATCGCGGGAAAATAACTCTGTGTCAACGTCGGATTCTCAACACGGCGGTAACATGCGATAGTTTCCCGATAACGCCTCACAGGCCGCGATACAACTACCACGACGGCGATAAAAAAGGAAACCTGAACGTGAAAAAAGTTGCGATGGGCCCAACCGCGATAGAAAAATCGGCAACAAGCAGCGCCGCAGCAATTCCCAGGCGGGAAAAATCACCATAAAAGCTGCAAAAAAAAGAGAAAAAAAACCCCATAACAACTGCGAAGCACAATGGAGGCAGCCAGAGCAAGTACAGAGGACAACCCGAACCCCACAAGCCCCACGGAGGACCAGCCTGGGACCTCGGGGTCACGGAAGGGCAAGAGGAAGAAGAAGAGGAAGACGCGGTTCAGTCCGTAGGAAAACAGGATCCTGATTACGGAGGTGATAGAACACCATCAACAACTGTTCGTCACCTCCACTGTGTCATTGGCAACAAAAAATGGAACATGGCAGTCCATCGTGGACAAGGTGAATGCAGTCGGAGTGCTGAGGAGGACAATGGACGAGGTCAAGAGGCGCTGGAATGATGTAAAGCGCAAAACCAAGCTGAAACTCGCAAACAACCGCAAAGCAGCAATGCAGACTGGGGGTGGGAGTCCTGCGCCACAGGAGGAGCTGGATGAGATGGAGGAAATGGTGTCCACAGTCATCAGTGTGGAGACGGTGGCAGGAGTCGGGGGACCGGACACTGCTCAACATGACCTGACACAACAGCAACAGGGTGAGTAACCACCAGGGACTGGGGGACGGGGGGAGATGGGCACAATGGCACACATGCACAATGAAGTATAGCACACTGCACAACCACAATGACTCTGGATCATGTCCCTGATTTCCTTGTCATACTGCAGCACACATAGAAACAGCAAGTAGTCCCCCGTCCACAATGTGCCCAGAGGGGGCCCTCCCCACACATCACCAATCTCACAACAAACCCATGCACATGTGCTGAACCCAGCAAAGCTGCGGATCCGTGAGCCCCACTGACAATGCAAGTGACACTGCATGATGATGAGCATATCTGCAGGCCACTCATCATGGCATGTTGCACGCCACGACACCGAGGTGGCTGAGTGTGGTCCACATCCGGAAAGGAGCAGGCCACACACTGACACATCCACGTGCACAAACAACCCCTGATGGCAACAAGACATCTGCGGACAAACCATGCCCAAGAGTCCCAACTCCCACCAAGAGCCCAATTTACACAAGTATGCAACATCTCAGCACTGCATAAGCACAGAAGTCAAAGGCACACCGCCTGAAAGGGAGAAGGCCAAGCAAAGTCTGAGCTGCAGGGGCGACTCTCCCACAATGCAGCACACACACAAGAATCAGAGCACATCAACATTGACAACAATGTGGTACAAACTGCAACACTTTCACAACAGAACAGAGGACACAACTGCTGCCGCTTGTGTGTATAAACTGGCCAATCACATTTGGCATAGCAGGAAACTGTGACATGATAATGGACAAGTACAACCCCACATCCCTGATGGTGCACAAATGTCCACTGTCCCGCTTCAAATAGGCAGCTCCTCCTAAACAGTCACAATGTACATTGTCATGCAGTCTGTTTGGAAACTTGGCCAATGCGTGAATATACATGGAACACACTGTTAAACTGCATCTCCCCTTTACATTACAGAGGGAGAATCATCACCTCCTGCAGAGCAGACCGAACACCTCCTCACTGATGACGAGGAGGACCTCCCCACCTTCGACACCGACGCCCTCCAAGAGCTCATGGACAGCTTCGGCACCCCACCCCCAGGAGCAGGGCAGCCCAGCTGCATCGAGGAGACCCCACCCCCTGCACAGACCACACAGCAGGAAGTACCCACCACCCCGGCTGTCTCCCAGGATCCCCACGACCAACACATGGCATTTCAACGCCGTGTGTTGGAGGGCCAGAAGGAGATGGCTGAGTAGGTGCGGGTGGGGTTCGAACTCATGGCAGCCAAACTATATGCCATCCATGGGTGTCTATGTCCCATCAGGGACCACTTACAGTCCCGAACGGACACCCACACTCTGCTCTATGGTCTCCAACGAGCCATGGCTGACATCGCTGGAGTCATGACTCGGAGACAAGAACACCTGTCTAGTCAGAGTGGCTCCAGCGATCTCAGCCGGGAGTTGGGACACATGCGGAGGCTCATGGAGGACACGGTGCGGATGGAGGCGGAAAGGATGGCTGCCACGGCTGCACATCAGCGAGATGTAGCTGGGATCTTCCATGCCCTGCAGATCCTTATCATGGCATTACTGCCACAAGGCCTGGCGCAGATGAATGCTGCTGTTCCTACACCATCCACATCTCCGCCCCCTGATGTGTCAGTGCCCCACAGTGACGCCGACAATCCACCTCCGGCACCTGATGTGTCACTGCCACACAGTGCGGCCGACAATCCACCTCCGGCCCCTGATGTGTCGGTGTCACACAGTGCTGCAGCCGAAACACCACCACCCACAGGTGAGGCACATCACACATCAGAGGACGATGATGTGGATGAGACTGCCGTTGTGGTAATGAGGAAGTGGTAGCATTCATCTCCGCCATATGGCCTGTTTCAGCTTGGTTCGGCCCTTTGCATCATCACCTTCCACTGCCCCCCGATACACTCTGCGGCACTCACCTTGGACCTCGACATGGACTTCCATATTCTGTTTGGTTACCAATGACACAGCGATCAGACTGCGGACTGAACTCTTCCTCTTCCGATGTATTTGTCCTTCCCTAATGGACTGTGGCTAGCCCTCCATGGGGCAACAATGTCAAGTGGGGTGTGCATGGCCCTGTACTGCTCCAGCTGCAACACTCCACTGAATGTGAACAAAACATTCCAATTCAGACAGATGAGTCATGTCTATGATCCTTCAAGTATGACCGTATGGATGAATGTAGGGTCACTGATTCCCCCTCACGTCCATTTTGCACATGTTGTGGGGCTTCGGTCACAGGGTGCAACATTGCCGATTGCGGTCCGGGTGGCGCAGACACTACAACGGAGACACACGCATTGGTTACTTCCTTGTCCAGGCCAGAACTGAACCACGCCCAGAGCCCCGGGCTCATTGTTCACACCCCTACGCTGGACTGGCATATGCCAGCCCAGCCCAGCCCACTCCGCTTACGCTCACAGGGGGTGACGACACAGCTACATGTCCCAGGTCTTCCATGTAGTGATCTGCTGGTCACTGGTCTAGTTGTCAGCATGCCAAAGCCACTCCCTGAGGGCTGGTTTACACCCACACCACACCCATCCAGCACAGGCGTCACGGGACATGTGACCCTGCCAATAAAAGGGGCCCACCACTGCACATCCCCCACTGCCGGAGGTGACATGATGGCGTCCGCATCCACGGAACTCAATCATAAAGGGTCCGTGACTTGCGTTGCACTGAGTTAGTGGCACCCGATGGCCTGCGTCCGGCACGGGCCTACCGCCACGTGGCGATGACTTGCGTTGCACTGAGTTAGTGCACCCGATGACCTGCGTCCGGCACGGGCCTACCGCCACGTGGCGATGACTTGCGGTGCACAGAGTTAGGCCCACCTGAGGAGCTGAGCGGGTGTGCAGCCTGCGATGATGCGTTGGCCTCGATACGGCGTCCAGCAAATCAAGACTCGATTTGAATTGTGAGCCCTGCTGGACTGCAGTGTACACGCAGGCAGCAGTCAGCACACACATGACTCCGCGGTGCGGTGCTGCAGGGTGTGGTGGGGGCCTGTGGCGCGGAATCCAGTGATCGGCTGAGGAGGTTGCACCGGCACGTGGAGGTCCCTCTTGGAGACACGCCGGTGGCGGCAGGTGAGCATTGAGGCCTGGGTGCACAGGGGCGGGCAGTCATCGCTGGGCGGCGGACCGGTCCGGGGGCCAGGGCTGGGGTGCAGCAGGCGCACAGGATCACGCAGGCACCACCGGTCACGGCGGCGGCCTCATGGCTGGGTGGGGGGCGCCGCCCTGCCAGACACGACCCTGCATGCGCTGACGAGATGTGCGCAGGTTGGCTTGGGACGTAGTCACCTCGTCTCCAGTGTGAATACGGCCGTTGAATGTGGTCGGGCACGTCTGTGTAGGCCTATGGTCACGATATGGCGGACACAGAGACATACGCAGTAGTTACTGTGGTGGCCATCCTGGAACTGGACCACGCCCAGGGCCCCGGGCTATTCATTCGCGACATACGCCGGCCAAGGCCGCTCCGCTCAGGCTTACAGGGGGGGACCACATGGCTACATGTCCAAGGTCTTCCACACTGCCTGGGGTAACCTGTTTGCGTCCACTGTCCACTACACTGCAAACACCAGCAGTAGATGTCCACATGGACATGTCTGTGCTCTGCATACTGCAGTCTGTTCAGCACATCTCCGCCACACTTGGCATTGTGTCCTTTCTTATTGCTGGGTCACTTGCCTCCTTTGCACATTCTTGGTTCCCACCTCTCCCCACATTCTGCAATTGTGTGGCAGAGGGGCTCTGCCTTTGTGGATGGTTTGTCTACATGTCTGGCCCCTGTTACCACGGTTACTTGTGTTGTCGTGTCCGGTAGTTGGGCATGTTGGTTGGCATGTTGTATGTGATTTTGTTACGTGTGCTCTCCCACAGTTGTGAGTTGTGTGATTGTGGAGTTGAGGTGTGTGGTGTGTTCAGTTAGTACTTACCAATGAGCAGTGCATTGCCATAGGTGCCATCCTGGAAGCACTGGTTGATGATGGACTGTCGGAAGATGTATGTATCATGCACACTGCCTGTGAAGTTGGCGATGACATTGGTGAACTGTCCCCGGTGGTCCACTATTGCCTGCACATTGATGGAATGCGTGTGCTTTCTGTAGCGGTAATTGTGTGCAGGGTCGGCAGGGGGCACAAGTGGTACATGTGTACAGTCAATTGCCCCCGACACGTGCGGTAAGGCAGCTATGGCATAATTCCCTTGCATGGTCTCCAGCTGTTCATGCACAGCGTGGGGGAAGTGAAGGTGCAGGGGTATCAAGATGGTACAAACCGTGATGTTTACAGGTATGATGAATCCTGCATAATGAGACCGTAACAGATGTTTGTGTGGTCGTAACCTTCCTTTTCTTTCCTGCGGAGGTTACGAGCACATGGACTTCTGTTACAGTATATTTGGACTGGATTCATCATACCTGTATGCATTCCGGTTTGTCCAAGTGCAATACACTGTACCAGATTACGTTTGTGACTATGAGGACGCTTGACCATTGTCACCATTTCTCATACAGGTTTCTGACTACTGATTTCGGGATATGGAATGGTATTGGGGAGTTCCCGCAGCATTTGCAGTTTATTGGATCCACACGTTGCCAGGTGAAGTCCCCGTTGGGAATGGAACGCGTTGGCTGAGCTTTTCGTCTTGTTGTTTATGTATTTGTAATAAAGTTCTGTTTTTCCACTACCGTTGACTACTGGACTTCATGACCTGGGGGAGAGGGTCCGGGGGGTGGTTGCAGTGGGTGTTGTGGCCCTCTTGGGTCTCCAGGCTGCATGATCATTGTCTCCATGGCATCTGTTGGTCTTCAGATGTGGCTCTAGGCTGGGCTCCCTTTCATACTGCAGGTTGTCGTCCTGCTTAACACCAGTAAAAGGCAGGTGTTGAATCCCTGCTGCTAACGCGCCTTATCGCCTGTTTTCGGATCGCATCGCTGATCTGGCTGGTCGTTGAGAATATCGCGAAGTGGTGTTTTCGTGTGTTTTTGCATGGGAACGTCTACTCTGCATATCATTAGCGTTAGTTGTCGCTCTCATCCGTGGCGATGTGTTTTGCGGCAGCTGTCGCAGGAAAACTGGCGATGTCGGCAGTTTGCACCAGCTTGTGAATAGGGCGATAAGTCTATCGCCACTTTTGCGGCGCTAAAGTGCCGATAAATCGGCGATGGCTCCTTGAGAATATGCCCCCCAGAACGACAACGATGCTCTAGTTAAAATGAAGAGTGCGGGGAAGCCATCCTATAGATGGGATATCTCAAACAAAATGGAGTCTAGTCTCAATATTTCTGTGAGTCCTTTCCTATTTAGATGCGAGTAAAGGAGAAAACATTTGTAAACCTTGTCCACCGAGCGGTGACAGAAATCGAAGTACGCCAGATAGGCTAGAAAGTACCTCTTTGTATTAAATTCACTGGCATCTTGCTATGTCTGGACGAGGAGCGCTTCTTTATTGTGTATACAGGCCTACAGGTATTTCGTTAACATATGGAAGTTCACCTTAGTACGGCTGATTATGTCAGGGCATTGAGGCATTTATTAAAGTGATAGTTTAAAAAAAAAAAATCCTGCCCCCTCCCATTGTAGTGACAACAATGTCATCGTCAACTTGGGGCAAGTTAGTTATCATGTATACACTATAAGAGGGTGGCCTATATTCTTGGATGGAGCACGTTGATGATTTATTAGATCAAACACAAGACGTTTTCGTACAGCGCACATCCTAAACTCACATATTGGATGGGGTTTTCATACGTGATAATTCAAATAGAAAGAGGCTCGGTAAAATAATATGTTTGTCAAGGATCACACAATTTTATGAAGCAGGGAAGCTGGGATTGATCACAGGTTTTCTAGTTCCACAATGCAAAGTTAGCCACTATATTGGTATTTTTTTCTCTTGCCCATTTAAATCCAAGGTGACTGCTTTGCCTATAATCTTGGTTCACAACGTCAGAGCGTTGGTGGCACACAGAAGCCACATGAAAGCTCGGCTTGCTTTTGGCTCGAGGGTCCAACAGGACCTCAAGCTGAGTCAGAGGCTGGCATCAGGCTGAAGCCTGGTTCAAGCTTTCAGTGGCACATCCACCTCTACACAAGCCCATCTTCATGATTAGCAAACAACATCAATCACAAAATTGGTACACATGGGAACCCACTAGGAAATCTCACAATACTGTATAGGCGTTGGCACACATTTTATTGCTTAACAACAAGGTTTCTACCATCCTCTTCTTCACACCAAGGTAGTAGAGCATGATGCATACATGCATTCTGGAGAACTAAACAGAACACTTATCACTATGTGAGTCTCGAGCTTCAAGAGTGTCTGGTATGAAAGGACAAGCCACAGTGCCTGTATTGAGCAGTTAGTGGCAGGTGGGGCCCACCATCACTCCCTTTGGGGGACCGGCACTTATTTTCACTCATCAAACTTTGCTCCAGAGCAAGAGAGAGAAAAAGAGAAAAGGGGGAAAGAAAAAGGAAGAACAACATGGCACTACAGTGAAAAAGGAAAATTAGGGATGAAAAAGAGCCTGTAATAGTGAGATAAAAAGGCAGAGAGTGCCTGATGGAGGATTAAAGGAGCATGGGGTATATTCAAGATCACACAGCCTTTGCACTGCGGGCCCAAGCACTTTTTTTTTTTTTTACAAATTAAGCAGCGGCAAAGCAAGGAAATGAAGGGAAAGAAAACTCAGGAGGGAAAGTGTTGGACAGCGGAGAGGAATAATTTACTATTCCCACTCCAATGAGTGCAACAGTAGGGAAAGTGTTGGATAGTGGAGGGGAATAATTTACTATTCCCACTCCAACGAGTGTAACAGTAGGGAAAGTGTTGGATAGCGGAGGGGAAAAAATTAATATTCCCACTCCAGCAAGTGCAACAGTAGGGAAAATGTTGGATAGCGGAGGGGTAAAAATTACTATTCCCACTCCAGTGAGTGCAACAGTAGGGAAAGTGTTGGATAGCAAAGAGGAATAATTTACTATTCCCACTCCAACGAGTGCAACAGTAGGGAAAGTGTTGGATAGCAAGGGGATAAAAATTACTATTCCCACTCCAGTGAGTGCAACAGTAGGGAAAGTGTTGGATAGCGGAGGGCAATCATTTACTATTCCCACTCCAGCAAGTGCAACAGTAGGGAAAGTGTTGGATAGCGGCGGGATAAAAATTACTATTCCCACTCCAACAAGTGCAACAGTAGTGAAAGTGTTGGATAGCGGAGGGGTAAAAATTACTATTCCCACTCCAGTGAGTGCAACAGTAGGGAAAGTGTTGGATAGCAAAGAGGAATAATTTACTATTCCCACTCCAACGAGTGCAACAGTAGGGAAACTGTTGGATAGCGGAGGGGAATAATTTACTATTCCCACTCCAATGAGTGCAACAGTAGGGAAAGTGTTGGATAGCGGAGGGGATAAAATTACTATTCCCACTCCTGTGAGTGCAACAGTAGGGAAAGTGTTAGATAGCGGAGGGGTAAAAATTACTATTCCCACTCCAGCGTGTGCAACAGTAGGGAAAGTGTTGGATAGCGTAGGGGTAAAAATTACTATTCCCACTCCAACGAGTGCAACAGTAGGGAAAGTGTTGGATAGTGGAGGGGATAAAATTACTATTCCCACTCCAACGAGTGCAACAGTAGGGAAAGTGTTGGATAGCGGAGGGGTAAAAATTACTATTCCCACTCCAGCAAGTGCAACAGTAGGGAAAGTGTTGGATAGCGTAGGGGTAAAAATTACTATTCCCACTCCAACGAGTGCAACAGTAGGGAAAGTGTTGGATAGTGTAGGGGTATAAATTACTATTCCCACTCCTGCGAATGCAGCAGTAGGAAAAGTGTTGGATAGCGGATGGGTAGAAATTACTATTCCCACTAAATAAAATTCAAATTTAAAAACAAACAAAATATCAACTACAATACAAAATATAATAAAAAAGCCAAAAACAAAACAGATATAAAAATTTACAAAACATAGAAACATATTATAATGTAAAAAAAATCTAAAATTTACATAAAAAGATTTTTTTTTTTTAATTTAACAAAAAATTAACAAATAAATATTTTGTAATAGAAATTAATTTTAATCAAAAAAATATTTATTGCATAAATGCAATATATTGTTTCTTACCCTATAACACCACACAATTTACAAAACACATCTAAATTTATAAAAAAAGTGTACCTCCATAATTAACACAATTAATTATCAATAAAACAATTATTAATAATTAAAAAACACATTTAAAAATGTAAAAATTAATATACTAACCAAACGTTACAGCTATAGAACCTAAATCCCCAAACAAAAAAAATAAACAATTACCAAAAATATTTATCAAATAATAAATTAATATTAATGATCAAATAATGATTAATTAATTTAAACTAAATTACTTTTCACCCTCTACCCCAATAAACACCAAAACACACACCTAAAAATATTACCACAATTTCCATAACTAATTTTTCATTAATAAATTAATATCAATTAACAAATCATTAATTAATTTAACAAAATGTACTTCCCACCATTTACCACTATAAACCCCACAACTCACACATCAAAATAATTACACAATTGCCATATTAAAATTTTAATTAATTAATTAGCATTAATTAACAAATAATTAATTAATTATAAATAAATTACCTCCCACCATATTCCCCTATAAATGCCACCACCAATTTCATAAAACTTGACACAATTAACATAATTAACAATTAATTAATTAATAACAATTAACAAGCAAAATATAAATAATTAATACTAAATTAATTTCCACAATTAACACTATAAAATATTAAATAAATAAATATTATTTAATAAAAAATATTAATAATTTAATTATAATTAAATTACTTCCCACCCTATTCCCCTATAAACCCACAACCCGCTCCTAAAAAATTACACAATTAACATATTTACCAAATAATTAATGAATAAAAATTAACAGCAAATTATTAATTAATTAACAATAAATTAATTCCCACAATTAAGACTATAAAATCAAAATTAAATAAATACTAATAAATAAAAATTAATATTCAATGTATTATAAATAAATTACTTCCCACCCTATTCCCCTATAAACCCACAACCCGCTACGGAACTAAAACGCAAAATTTAATTAAAATAAAATTAATAACTTCTAAAAATGTAACACATATATTAAAAAACAAATGCAATACTTAGACAAAAAAATAGAGCACATACATTTAAAATACATACTAAAATACCTAACACTAACTAAAAAAACGATATTTTTAACTATATTTTTGCAAACGATATTAATGACTGCGATATTTTTGAAAACGATATTTCTTACCTTAAACTCGATATTCTTGACCATGATCTTCTTGAAGTCGATATTTGTGTATCTCGATATTCTGCACTCGATATTAGTGCAAGTCGACATTTCCAACTCGATATTGTGACCCTTTACCAGTTGGCCCACTGTTGCACTTTTTCAAGGACCTTCTACTTGCTCACGGTATTGCAATAATTCACAATGGTTCACTGTTGTTTGTGTAACTAGTTTGTTCTGACATCTCTGCATGACACTAGGGGGCCGATTCCGATCTCGGCCGGTAGGGCTCCGAATAGGATTCGGCTTTACCGGATCCGATTCGGAGCCCTGTTTCCCGACCGAACCGTACGCGGGTCCGGCCGAGCGAGTACGATGCGACTCGCCGACCGACTCGTCCGGGCGACCCGACCGCTCCGACCGACTCGTACCCGGATCGTACCGCTCCGACCGACTCGCTCGGACACGATTCGCACCGCGCAATGGAGACGTTTTCCGGCCGGGTAAGTACGATGCGCACCTCGACCGCTCCGACCGACTCGCGCCGTCCGACTCGAACTCGCTGTCGGAGCCGTACTTTGGGGGTCCGTGTCGGACCCCCTGTACGCGTGCACCCGTGCGAGGCGCACACAGGGGGACCCATGGGTCCCCCTACCTGTGCGTGTACGCCGCGAGCGCTCCGCGGCGTACTCGCTGTAGGGGGCGCCCTTGTCCGTCTCGCACCCATTGAGGCAATGGGAGCCCGCGTACGCGTTGTACGACCGGCTCCCATTGAGTTCACTGGGAGTCCGACCGACTCGTGTCCGGTGGCATACGAATGCATCGGACTCGTTCGGTCGGACTGCACGGGTCCGATTCGGTCGGAAATCTCTCCGGGTCCGGCTCGGTCGGAGAGATTTCCGGCCCGAATCGGAATCGACCCCCTAGGTCAGAGGAGCTGAATCATTATTCAAGTACTAGGTTAGTGCTAAGGTGATTGGCTTTTGTGACATTTTAAAAGTCTGTAATTTGATTTGCTATCGCAGAAATTAGCTTAATGCCAATATACACATGTGAATTCAAGTGTAGATTAATTGCTCTGTGCACTATAAATAATGCACATTTTCATTTAAAAGTGCACATGCATCATCAGTGGTTTGAGTGGGACATTATTGAGTCAAAGCCTTTAGAATTATGTCAATTGAAATATTAATATTCACTCAAGTACATCACAATATTTTATTAGACTATTGATTGGTTTACCGAGTCTACCAGTAGGTGGTGACATCAAGCAGAAGGGAACAGTCGGATTTCAAAACATTCATTATAATGTTTCCATATAAAGTAGGCTACACTGCCTGAGAAGACGGGGACTAAGGAATTATTGACCCTCAGCTATGCATGGGGCATAAATGCAGGGTGAGTAGAAATGTTCTGTATTCAAGATACCAGGCATCTTTACACTCTGCAAAAGTACAAACATCCAGTTACAGGAAGTTGCAGCTGTAAGATTCGGGAATGACCCGGTAAAAGGCCCACCTCCTAGTAAGAATGAGACTTGCCTCTGCTAGCATTTTGTAGCCAGAGACAGGTCGTGTAAAAATGGCTTATTACAGTGTTCCAACCAGCTAGCAGACATCAAGTTTGTAATATGGAAGAAAAGGTTGCCAGGATAGTCTTATAGGCTCAGACCTCATAGATAATTTACTCAGTCCTCATCGATAATTTAGCAAATGTGATCATAATGAAAGCTATATAATTCTAGTCAGTTCTTATCTCAGTGGGTACAACTTCAGGACTGATCTGGGATGGCAGCAATGTCGAGGCTCTACCATTACTAGAGCTAGCACCACGCTACATTGTAGATTTAATTGCTTTTACTATATAAAACCTCTCAAATAAATGAATAAATAAATAGGACCTCGACGTGAAAAAAGATGAGCTCTTTTTCATCTTTGAGAACATTACCCATATCTAGATGGCTGCACGAGTCCCCCTCTCCCCCCCAGCGTTTGGTGGTGCCACAGAGGCCGACTCCATCGCCGCTAGCAGACGGTGCCAACAGTGAGTAAACTCGGAGTACTCCTACGCTGAATGTGGGACGTTTGTCCCGGATTCACAGAGTAATCCGGCCCAGTTGTTATGACCTGCAGCTCCGTAGAAGTTGCCCTTCCTTAATCTCTCATTTCCTTCCCGGATGTCAGCAGTGATTGCTTCAGGGCTGGACCACACAACTGGTTCATTGATATGATTTCAGTAGATGCCAACTAGAGTGAAGAGGTTCCTGGCAAAGCCTACATGCTGCGACCATGTCACCCCAGCCCTGAAGATTGGATTTAGGGTCTGTGGTGATGAAGAATATCTTCACTATTCCCATCACAGACAGGCATGAAGGGGGCTACATATTTATGAATTCAAAAGAGAACCGGTTTTCATAACGGTTAAGTACATCCTCATGGAACAGCAACAGTATAATAGTGAAGCGCAGATTGAGAAGAGGTATATTCCTGGAAGAGCCTTTCCTTTTGAGGTGCACATAACCTCCATATTTGATCGTTATCACTTAGTACCTGGGCATCCCGCTTGATAACTCTGTCCCCCTGGAGTTACCCATACCGGTAGTTCCTCATTTCCCACCAGACTCCTCTCTTTCAGCAGTCGAAATCTCCAGGGGAAACAAAGCAGATGTGCGGTCATCCTGCAGATCTTATCATCCAAGCTGGGCTGGTGGCTGCTGCCATCGATTGCATTTGAATCATGAAGGACTTCCTAAACCATGCCTAAGTGTCTCTGCTCGGAGGAGAATTCAATCGTGGGTATGTCATAGGCGGGCTATTACATGGTGATTGGTTTTTCCAAGTTTGTGACTAACTCTGACGTAGCCATGTCACAATTTTAAACTCGAGTGCCTTTTGGAAAATCTAATTTCTCAATTTAGTGTAATCTGTGGCTGGATGCGTCATCTGTAAACAGTGCGCTAATTTATGCCACAATAAGCTAAATTACTATTTCAGGTGGCAGAGCAAGGGTGCCGAGGACGCTACAGGCCCCAATGCAAGCAAGAAACAAGCATTGAAAATGCAATAGGTCTCGCCTTTGATTAAGTTAAAGCCATTTGCTTTGCTAATGGTATTGTATAGCAAAGCAAATGGCTTTAACTTAATGAAAGGCGAGACCTATTGCGTTTTTAATGCTTGTTTTTGCTCATGCGCACAATCTAAACACCTATGTGTCTTATCAAGCATTTATTTCAATATTGAGCTTATTTCAATGAATGGATTATAGTTGGTGTTGAAAATGACAAATTATTTTACTTTTCGTTTTTTTGTATGCAGTGGAGTGATGATATTTGCATAGTGCTATTGCCATTTGTCTGACCTTTAAGAGGGGGGATTGTAACCTTGGATCAGACCAAAACTGCTAAAATGAGTTAGAAAGTGTGCACAAAGGAAGATAATTCCGGGGATACCGCTTAGGTTTATTTTGTTTGAGAAATAAGTTTAAGTGGGTCTGCTACTTCAAGTACAGGTATTTTGCTCAAGCTATTCTCAAAGGATACCAGGGTGTGGTAAGAAGGTTCCGGAGAGTACAAGGTAGGATGAAGGTTCTTTATTGTAAGTACACCAGCACCCACAACCAGACGCTCACGCCGCATGCAAGGATCTCTGACAACTGAGTAACGTTATCAGAACCCTGGCACACAGCGTTCGCGGAATCACGTTTGAACATATACAAACAAGAGCGAGGCATCCTCGAGCCCAGATGCTGGCACGAGGATGCTCGCACTATCTAAACACTACAACTTCTCTCTCCCCACAAAGAACAAAATAGAAAAACAACAATATCTAATGAAAAACTTCGAGATAAGGTGATAAGCATCCAGCAGATTAGCTTATCAAAATAAACACAGAATCATGACAAAACATAGTCATTTAATTTGGAAGGTAGTTTCCTACAACGAACTCCCAATGCCGGTGGTAAGGAATAGGCGTCAGCAGTGGTCACAACAGGACCAGGGACCGAAACACGTTCTGAGCTGGAATGCACCTCGTGACACCGAGAGGTGGAGGGATTATCAACAACGGACACTGGATCATGTACCCAATGAGTCCAATCATAATCCTCTAATTCCTGTTTGGATAACTTGAGCAAAGAACTAGCCTGTGAGTCGGAAAGGTGTACAAGGGATCTCTTGTTCCACCAACCCTTATATCCAAGTAAAGCTGAGCCTCTGCTGACGTCAGTGACTTGCACCGGAGGGGAAAATTTTGATAAACCCTTAGACACTTTTTTTGGGTTTTTAATAAGGACCCAATCACCCACCCTCAATTCTAGAGTATTCATATTTTTTGCAGAGTCATGCACTTACCTCATGTAATTTTGCTTTTGTAAAACTCTAGATGCCACGTCTTTATTGCAAGGAATGCTCTTGTTGTGCTTGTTAAGTAACCAATTAGGACACAAACTAGTGTGAGCAGTTCTACCCCTTAAGAGGGAAAATGGAGACACACCTGTGGTGCAATGAGGAGAAATATTATAAGACCACAGTTTGGCTTCAAGAAAATCTTGTACATCATGATGGGAGGAGAGAGCTGTTTGAATGGCGTCCTTAACCAGTCTGTTTGCCCTTTCAACTAAACCATTGGAGGTTGGTGAATATAGGGCGACCTTAAAATGTTTGACATCACTCTCAGTTAAAAATGAAGTGAATTTTTGGGAGATAAAATGGGTGCCATTATCTGTGACTATGATAGAAGGCGAGCCTTCTACTGAAAATATCTTCTTCAAAAATTTAATGGCATTGGTGGAATTAGGTGAATCAAAAAACATGTGGTAAATCCATTTTGAGTGATAATCAATTAACAAAATAAGATATTTAAAGTCATGGGGCAGGAGATCATAGGGACCGGAAAAATCTAAACCAACTTTGTCCCATGGTTTAATAGGAAAGGGCACAGGGTGTAGGGGTGTGTTCATAACTTTCCATTTTTTATCAGATAATAGACATTCAGGACATGAATCAATGTAAAATTTGACCTGAGATTCTAGGGATGGCCACCAATAGTACGACTTAATGAGCTGTGAAGTCTTTGAAATTCCTAAGTGGCCTTGGTGCGCAAATTTTATGATATCATTCCTGAGACTGGACGGGGGAACAAAAGAATCATGTCTCATAACCAAGCCATTAACAATAGATAATTCAGATGCTACCATGGCGAAGGCTCTCAACTCATTAGGAAGTTTCCTATTTTCTGGCCAACCCTTAACAATATAATCAGTGACCAGTTTGAGATTTTCATCCTTGTTGTATGCTTCCAACCAGTATTGTTCAGTAATGGTGGGACACAGTTTAACAGCATCTAAAGCAGCAACTACACACTCTGTGTCTTCTAAGTTCTCAACTTCTGAAGGATCATGAAGAGACATACGTGAGAGGCAATCAGCCCTGAAGTTTCTCCCTCCAGAAATGTGTTTCATGGAAAAGTGAAATTCTTGTAATTTTGAAAGAAGTCTGACCAGTCTAGCTGATGCTTTGCCAAGCCCACTACCGGTAAGTAACTGAGTAAGGGGCTTGTGGTCTGTGAATAATTCAAACTCACGCCCCCAAATGTAATTTTTGAACTTTTCGATTGCCCAAACACATGCAAGA
The DNA here is from genome assembly GCA_963921515.1 of Calotriton arnoldi. NCBI lineage: Eukaryota > Metazoa > Chordata > Amphibia > Caudata > Salamandridae > Calotriton > Calotriton arnoldi. Next base: position 2,082,206 of record CAWUFW010002410.1, read on the forward strand.
GCCTCGCGTTCAATGGTGCTATAATGGGTTTCAGAAGGTTTAAGCATCCTTGAAGAAAAGGCTACGGTGTGCTCTTTTCTTGAAACCCATTGGCCAAGAACTGCACCCAAGCCCGTGAGACTGGCGTCCACCATAATAAAACACTTTGAGGAGTCATTGAAGGGATGTAGGGCAGGTGCTTCCACGATGAGCTTTTTGACTTGATCAAAAGAAGATGAAATTTCTTCGGACCAATCAAATTTAGAGCCTTTCCGTAGAAGGGCACGCAATGGCTCAACAGTTTGAGCATATCCTTTGACAAAACGGGCATAGTATTCTGCTAGGCCTAAAAATGATCGAAGTGAGTCTTTATCTTTGGGAGAAGTAGCGTGGCTGATGGCTTTGATAAGTGAGACCTTAGGCTTAATTCCTTCTGAAGACAAAGTATGACCCAAATAATCTAATTGTTGTGTGGCAAATTTACATTTGTCAGCCCTGACTGTCATACCTGCCTCACTTAATTTGGTCAAAACGGAGAACAAATTGCTCAAGTGTGTTTCCCAGTCCTCGGCATAAACCAAGATATCGTCTTGGTAGGCCTGAACCCCTGGCATGTTTTGAAAAATATTATCCATAACTTTTTGAAAAACACTGGCCGCAGAGGCCAGGCCAAAAGGGAGTCTAAGGTACTTGTATACTCCGAATGGCGTAATAAAAGTCGTGAACTCTTGTGAATCTACCGTTAGGGGTATCTGGTGGTAAGCAGAACGCAGGTCAATAAGTGAAAAAATTTGCCCCCCAAATTGGCCAGAAGGTCATGAATTTTGGGAAGAGGGTGGCAGTCAATCAAGATGTTTTTATTCAAGGTGCGCAAATCTGCACATAATCTGACCTCTCCAGATTTTTTCGAACGATAACGATGGGAGAAACCCATTCAGAGGAGTCAGAGGGAGCAATGACACCGTCATCGCACAGTGACTTAAGTACTGACTTAAGTTCGTCCTTCGCACTAAGGGGCAAAGGACGTACCTTGTGAACAAAGGGTTGAGCGTTTGACTTAAGTCTAATCTGGTGTTGATAACCTTTGACAGTTCCTAATTTGTTGGAAAAGAGTCTTGGAAATTTATCTAGAACCTTTTTAAGATCAATGTTGTGGTCTGTGAGAAATAGGCAATCAGTTTTGGGGTGGGGATTATCCCTAGAGGCAACAGGACTATAGCCCGGAGGAGGATCACCAAGGGTAATTGGGCTATCAGAACCTGGAATAAGATGAAGACCCATTTTGGCGAGGTCTTGCCAACCAATGATGTTGCGTCCCTTAACCGCAACGTATACTTTTGTAAGTATGGACCTACCTAAACATTCTAATCTTGAATTGAAGTAACCTAACATGTCTATTTCGAACTCACCAAATGCTTTGGGGTTGACGTCAGTGTGGTATAATGTAACGGATCCTTGCCATTTCTCAAGAAACATGACGTCTGATAAAATGGTTATGGGAGAACCAGAATCCGCCATAATGGGGATCTCTATATTTCCAAAAATGCAGTTCCTATAGGACCTTTAACGTAATGAGGAGTAAAAACAGAGTTACATTCAATTGATACAATCATGTCTTGAAAATGATCTATACAATCATTAACGGTTTCAGAGTACTCAATGCTGTTGACTCTGGTAGGTCTTTTGGAGGATCTACATGAGCCTTGGAAATGACCTATTTTTTTGCATAGAACACATCTTTTCCCAAGAGCAGGACACATGGGGTAGTTGCCCAGGTGTGATTTAGAACCACATCTGTAACAAAAGGTATTCCCTTTGTTAACAAATTGTCTAAAAGGAGGTTTGTTTGTGGAAACAGCATTAACGGAATTAACAAAGTCTTGCGCAGGATTTTTGAAGGAGTTGAGAGATTGATCATGTTGAAGAGCCTTGGAGGTGATGATGGATCGCTCTATGCTCTTGGCAATATCAATTGTTTCTTGGAGTGAGGGTTTTCTGCAGCTGAGGAGGCGTTCCTGAATCTTTCTTGAAAAGCAAGCGAAAACAAATTGGTCACGAATATAAATGTCGGGATCCGCCTCAAACTCACAAGTTGAGGCTAAGAGTCGCAACTGCGCAATGTATTTCTCCACAGATTCATCTTCACGTTGTTTTCTCCTATGGAAATTATGTCTTTCAAGCATGATGTTCGACTCTTGGTCATAATGTTTCGCTAGACGAGATAATGCCTCTTTGTAGGAATTCCAATGTTCAGCATCACCGGCTTCTCCAACGGGTGTGGGGAATTTGGGTAAATTTTCAAAGACATATTGTGCAGCAAGTCCTAAACAGCCATACAGAATCGCAACTTTGCGTTCCGGAGAAAACTTAACAGCATCGATGGCAACAATGTGGTTCTCAAAAGCTTTCACCCATTGACGCCATGGAATACTGGGTTTGCCTGGAATTGTGCGACAAAAAGAATATGAAGAAAATGAGGGTGTAAATAAAATGACTAAGTAAAATTATAGGTTAAGCAACATGTTTACTGTAGCTGGAAAGAAGCAAGATTGTGAGCGAAATTTTGAGTGAACAAGGAGGTGAGTGTGTCACTGATGTTCACAGTTCCAGGTTGAACTTTGCGTGAAAATGAGATGAAATAGTAAGGTGAGCCTATCACCGAGTTAGAAGGCTCATAAATAACAAATCAAACTGTAATTGAAAAGGTGTGCCTGTCACCGCGAAAGCGTGCAGGCTGGATCCTACTTGGGATCAAGGAGAGAGATCACGAAGAGACAGCTCATTGTGGAGCATCGGCTGTGTCTTCGTAGCGTTGGGTTACCACGGTAACCAGAAGGAGTGAAGAAAAGATGGCCGCCGACGTGGAGACGCTTACGTGAAGCGTGGGGTCTTCCAACGTCAGGAGGCGTCTTGTGTTGCTAGGCGATGGAGCGTTGCGAAGGGAAGGCAGAGAAGAGTGACGTCATCCGCTCTTGGCCGCAAACCTGCCCAAAACTGAAGAAAAATCAGTTTGTGTCGACCAGGAAGCAAGGCGCGGAAAACAGGAACCGGACGAGGCTCCTGCGCTTTAGTAGGGTAGCGCGATGACGAATTGGAAAACGAGGAAATTCGGCTGGTGGGTGCTGGGCGTGGAGTTTCGTCCGCTCGTCGCCAAATGTGGTAAGAAGGTTCCGGAGAGTAAAAGGTAGGATGAAGGTTCTTTATTGTAAGTACACCAGCACCCACAACCAGACGCTCACGCCGCATGCAAGGATCTCTGACAACTGAGTAACGTTATCAGAACCCTGGCACACAGCGTTCGCGGAATCACGTTTGAACATATACAAACAAGAGCGAGGCATCCTCGAGCCCAGATGCTGGCACGAGGATGCTCGCACTATCTAAACACTACACAGGGTTATCAATATAGCAACAAATGATTGGATATCAGTGGATTTAAACATCTAATACCACAAGACAAGATTTTTCTTACAAGTTCAAAGTAAAAAGAGCAGCTGTGTCACGTGGGAGGGGCACTAACTGGCAGCAGCCCAAGACACATCACAATAATAACAAAAGCTGGTAACAGTAAACCAGTAAATGTTACAGACAATCCACCTAGCTGTGTTTTCTAAACCACTGACTGTGCAATCTATGCCATACAAATTATTTTCTGAGAAACACGTTTCAATGCTATCCAGAATTTACTCAGACATTACTGTCGGACTTACTCTGTAGACAATGGTGCACAGGAGATGGGGTCACTTGACGACGACAAGCCCCTTTCCATTGTTGTCACAACTGAGTTTTTCTATGAATAAAGGTAAACAAAGACTGCTCCCAAATCATAACCGAAATACAACTGAATGTGAACTCTGCGGAACAGGTGTCGCAGATTATGGAAACCAAAAACTACAACACCATTTTTTTAATGTATTATCGTCTGCCTGAAGAGGTATGATACATTGTAGAAGGGATAGAACAATTTCATAATATGATAATCAATGCCTGTTGCCAGCCGTAAATTCCAAACTGCATCACCCTACAAAGGAGAAACACACAAAAAGGGCCAACCTAAGCTACGACACTTACTTGCTACTGATTAAGGGCGAGAAAAACACTACATCCAAGATGTGCGGAGTCCTCAGTCAGTAAAGATTTCTGTTCAACACTCCCTTAAATTTCTTTAAAGTGCCGTCTTTTGTTCCTAAACTGCAAGACCTCAATAAGCCAGGTAAACCATGTTGACTAGACTATTCCCAGGCAGATCCAGTCGCCGTTGTGCTAGCCTGAACGCACTGATGCTTTTTTAATTAAAAAAAATAGTAGTTTGGTAACCAGGCAGCTTTTCTTCTCGTTTCAGCAGCCTTATCTGGGTATTTTTGTAAAGATGCTAGAAGTTGTAGAATACTTCGCGGGTTGGGGGCAGAGGGAGGGGTATAAGATGGAACCCAACATAAAGTTAAGTAGAGACTTGTCTGTTACTGTAATTACATTTCTCAGTTTCCATTCTTACTCATTTTTACCCATATACACGAAAGTAGGATCATCAGCTTCTTGCTTGTATTTGTTTTTAAAAACAGGAAAAAACGAAAAGTAGACCAAACGCTTGTACTGTCATTGCTGCCAATCACGACTCATCTGTGCAGGTGACACCACGGAGAGTTAAAAAAAAAAAGTATTTTTTTACGACGCTGCTGTAGCTGCGTGTGTGCGATGCATTTACACTTCAAAGCGGAGTGTTTTATGCGAGTATTGTTTCTTTCTATGTGTGCATATAGCATTGCTGCTGTAAGGAAAATTATTGCATTGATTCCTTACTGCGAGGAGAAGCGATGCGTCGAAATCCAAATGCGGGTCCTTTCTGCACGGCGATGTGCTGGAAACTTGGTGCACAGGTGCGATGCATGGAAAATCTGGATGCGGTGGAGTCGCTGCTCCCAGCTACGAACAGGTGCTGCGTCGATCCTTCGGCCGCAGCGTGGCAATGGTTTTTCTGCTGCACAGCAGGCCCTGCGTCAGTGTGGGTGTCTCGGATGTCAGAGACATGGTGCTCGGGACTCGGGCTGTGGCGAACTTAGGGCCACGCAAACCAGTGCTGTGTTGATTCTCCCAGCTGCGAACAGGTGCTGCGTCGATCTTTTGGCCGCAGCGCGGCCATACGTTGGTTTTTCATCCGCACGGCAAACTTGCTTGATTTCCACCTTTTGCCAAAATACTTTATGTTATGCAGTTCTTCCTCGTTATTAGTAACAATGCCTCTCCCCAATAATCAAATGTAATATATTTTGGCTTATACCACTGTACAGTGCTCAACTGTCAGTCGGTGGTTCCAGCTATATGCAAAGTGCGTGAATACGTCTTGGGCAGAAAGTGCCTGAGCAATGCACAGATTTTTGAATGTTAATCTCTTTGCTGTGAGTAGTCAGTAAAGTACTCAGAGACAGCCATCCATGGTGTCGGGTTAGAAAAACTAAGACTAGCTAAGCCAGGCTCCAGAGCTACCTTGAGTATGGCGACGACTTAACCATAGAAGCCCATTAAGGGGAGGACTCTGTGCACTCTCATGAGCTAACGTATAGGTCAAAGGACTTGACACTGTTCAATCAACCATGATCAATTTTTGTGACGGAGCGACAGGGATCTGTTCTCACATCCAATTTTCAAATGTATTGTGCAGCGTGTCACGGAGTATTGAACTGAGCCCAGAGAAATGTGAACTGCGAAGAAATGAGTTTCAGTGCCATGGATGTTTAATTAGGACATCTAGGGCCTAATTCCCAAAGGTACTCTTACATTTCTGTGTAAGTTTACTCTTTGTGAGACACAAACTCCAAGTTTAATTTACTGATATTAATTTTACAACTCGGTAACTTGCACTTGTGATGGAGACTCCGCACATAACACTATTGTCCCGCCTTATGTTTTTTATGTTCGGAGTTCTCTGCCTCGACTGCAGTGGTAACATTGCTATTAGTAAAACTAAACTCGGAGTTTGTGAATAAAAAAAAAGAGTAAACTTACAGAAAATGTACGTGTACTTTTGTAAATCAGGTACCTAAACGTGCGAGTCGAGGTTTTATTTAGTAAACACGATGAGGGTCTTTCACCGAGCGGACCCGAGGAAATAAGAAACAAATGAAGGGGGACATAATCGACTCCAAGCCTGAAGCTTGGCTGTCTGGAGCTAACACCTATTATTACAGGTGCAGAGCCCGGGCGGCTCCTTATCTGTGTTTCTAAGGTACGGGTTTTTCTTCCAGCTCATCTGAAGACAGGCAATGCACAAAATGGAATTAATTGAAAATGGAAGCGACAGGCAGCGGTGCCTGCCAAATGAAGGGTGCTTCGTGTCTGTACGCTCCTGCGGGCTCTCAGGTGCTCAGGGTTAGAAGAGCACTCTGCTGTTCACCCTACAAGCATACCGTCGGAAAGCAAGTTCTGTTCTTCCATAGGCTCCTACGATATTCCTTATGTGCGATGACTTCATACGAGAAAGAGGTACACTGTCCGAGGAACTGTGGACAACGTGAGCTGCCAAATTGCTGTGGAGCGGGCACGTGGATCTCGAAAACTCAGGTTCGTGTTCCATCTTTATTAGCGTGACCTTGTACAAGTCATCCAACCCCCCTGTGCTTAATCCTCATTTACTTCGCTTCATTACTTCGTTTGCCTTAATCTAGCATCTTCCCTTGAACTGCTCTCTCAAGCAAATCTGATGAAGAAAAACTCCAATCCCGCCGGTAGGACGCTGCTGCTGCCTTTTTTCATGTATTGGCTCACAGCGTCATGGAAATGCATGCCTTTACAGCAGGTGGTTAAAACCCCGATAGACGCATTTTATCCTTAAAAAAAATTGAAGCTCAAAGGTGGGCATCAGGGCCACATGAGTGTTCTGCCAGTGTTTTAAACCCACCAAGAGATGGGTTAGTTCCACAGGGCAAGCCGGACAAGGATTTAAAATAAAATTCTTACATGCTAGTGTATTAATTTGCATTATAGGAAACTGACCCATTCTGCAACGTCTATTCAGGGAAGTGTTGAACCTGGGAAAGGTCCCAGAATCTTGGCAAGGTAGCATACTGCAACCCATTTATAAGAGTGGCCCGGTGGCAAATCCTGCTAACTATCGATTAATTTCGCTTACCGATGTTGATGCAAAGGTGTTCGCATCTACTCTCTTGATGGAACTGGAAGATTGGGCTTCGCAGGAGGGCATTATTCCTTTTAACCAGACTGGATTCCAGAAAGGACAATCCACTATTACAAATCTGTTGGCTTTAACCCTATTTGCGGAGAAGGCTGCCTTAAATAAACAAAACTTATACATTGCTTTTATTGATCTCAAGGCAGCCTTCGACTCTGTGCCACGAAACCTGTTATGGAAGAAATTGGTAGAAAGGGGTATTTCAAGGAAATTGTTGAAGGCTATCGTTCTTCTATATACCGACACCTGGGTACAAGTTAAGTTGGGTGACGGTAATTCCTTATCAAAGAAGATAAGAACGTATAACGGCCTCAAGCAGGGTTGTGTCCTTGCCCCCTGTCTATTTAATTTATTCTTATCAGATCTCTCCCAGCACCTGGATGTCGTTAATGGGCATGTTCCTAGGTTGGGGGAGAAAATTAGTTACCTTCAGTATGCCGATGACACCATCCTTGTGAGTCATACTCCAATCGGCCTACAAAGACTTATTACCGCCTTTGATGATTATATTCAACAGAATGGCCTTGAATTGAATGTTAAGAAAACCAAAGTGATGAAAATTGGTGTAGCTAAACAGAAGTTTAACTCTTGGAAGACTAGAGCAGGTACAATCGAAATTGTTAAGACGTATAGATACCTAGGGGTGGTGTTTGACAACCGTGTGTCTTTTAAATTTCATTTTAAGGATCTAAGGGCCAAGGCTGTGACCTTGATCCACGCTTTTAAATGTCTAAAAAAATCATTGAACTGCCAATCATATGACTTTATACTTAAAGTAATTAAAGCCAAACTACAACCAACCCTCATATATGGTTCTCCCATTATTAGAGGGAAAGATGCAAAGGTACTCGACCTATTGGTTGTCAAGGTCTTCAAAGCAACCTTTGGGATTGCCAAATCAGTGTGTCAAGCAGGTATAAGATTGGAGTTTGGTCTCCAGAGACAGAGCCTGGTATCAAAAGGAGCTTTTCTAAAATGTATGGTTGCATTGTCAACATCAGCACCAGCATCTTTAGGGAACATTTGTTGGCAAGAAATAGATAAGTCGTTTTATGCGGCTAAATGGAGATCCTATATTTTAACTTCTTTAAGAGAGATAGGCCTGCAAACGGCATTGCAAGATTTGAACATATCCAATTACAAGCTAATGTTAAAAAGCGTATTAAAACCGAATCGCTTAAATTGGATAAGGCTGAATTAGCAGGAAAAAATTACGCATGGTATGTGATTAATTCATACCAAACCTTGCGTATACAGCCGTATTTGAATGCTTTTTCTCAGCAAAATTTAAAAATACGTTTCTGAGGTTACGAATGGGATTAAATCCAACAAAGGAGGGCACAAATTCGTGGATTAAGCAGTGGCCGGACCCTGATTGTAGACTTTGTGGACGGTCACAGGAAACTTTAGTCCATATAGTGTGTGTATGCCCAAAGTTGATTAATATTCGACGAACATTCTTAAGACCATGTTTCTTGAAGAGCGGGGTGAGATCTGCTCGTCAGGCTTTAATTATGTCATTATCTGGTGAATCGATTCCTCTATTGTGTCATTTGGTAAAATTTTTATTGGCAGCTGAAAAATGTTTTGATATAATAAGGTAGACCTCCAGTATTTCTATGGTTGTGTTACCTAATAGTATTATTTGGCTTATAACTCTTATTAATTGATAATCATGTTGCGAAGGTGACAATTAGATATGTCAAAATAGATGTGACACTATTACCATAAACTAATGCACTTTATCTGTTTTAATACGAAGATTGTTGCAATAATCGCATATTAGCACTTTATAGTAATGCACTTTATTATTGCTCTGATATGATGGTTGCCGTATTAATCGCTCATTACCGATGCTATGTGAATAGACCTGATTTTATTGATACGTTTTATATTTGTATATACAGGTCAGTTTTTTATTCTATGTGTTGGGAACATGTTTTGCTTTCAATGGATTTTTTTAATGATCGATTATGTTTTAAAGTATGTGATGTGAATTTGTAGTGATTGCAATGATTTTAAGTAATTAAGCAATAAAGATTATTATTATTAACTGACCCTTTTGCCCGATCACCTCATGGATGACACTGACCTGCTCGGAATAAAATGCCACTTTCTATTCTCCATTGAATGTCCTGGGTTTGTGAAGGGGTCCCTCGATTCTAGGGTGCCTAGGTTTAGCAAGGATGAAATGCTGAGGTCTCCCAGTCTCACAGTGCCGACAGAGAATACATACCTAGGATGCTCAAGCCATGCTGATTTAAGGAGGCATGCACCCAGGCTAACAGAGCTACCCTGCTGTAAGCCAGTGTTTTCACTAAGTTACAGTACACACACTTAAGTTTAACATACACAATACAACCACCTTGGCCGGCTCAAGGGTGGAAAACTCAAGCTCATGCTGTGTCACACCCTCTATAACGATGCAAATACAAAAGAAGTCTGGCAAATACAACGGCTGTTGAATCTACCTTGCCACTCAGCCAGGAAGCAAAACATATTCTACTTTAGGACATAGAATGCTGGCTTTACATCCCTGATGCTCGTCCAGCTGCTGGCCCACCATCGTTCCAGGGCTCTTAGTGGTAACCAATCCAGGTCAGTCATAAAGAAACCTGATACGGGGAATCAATACAGTAAGGAACTGTTGAAGGTCCTGCTTGGTGGGATGCGTGGTCAAATCATTTTCCAAGTGGCCACACCCCAATCCCTAAGGGCAAGTCCAGTAAACCCCTTGGAAACTGAAGGTAATGGTGTGCCATTCATCTACACCCTGGTGGTGAACATCCCCAAAAGCCAGGCAAATTCTGTCCATCTCACTGTCTTTTGTCAGAATAATGTGTTAATTTACCACACCATTTAGGAACAGAATGGTACTAACAATCACTTACCAAGAGCCTAATTTCCCAACATTAACTCTTCAGCACCCTCTCCTGGAACTTCCATTATTTGGGGAGGGGGAGCAGCCGGGATATCCAAAGCACGCTCGCACTAAGGACGCTCCTTGAAACAGCTCCTTACAGCACATTCTGCACAGAATCTGGTCTCAGTCCTCTCTCTGTCTCTTTTACACACACACACACACACACACACCCACACACACACACACACACACACACACACACACACACACACACGCTTCAGCATTATTAAATTCTCTCTCACACATGACAGACCCATTCTTCAGTCATACAGGCAGCTCACTGGATCAACAACTGGGTGCACACCTTTTTCTCAGACCATCACACAGTTCATTCTGTCAGCTAAAGAGACCAATCACCACACAGCCCAGTTTTCCAGTAGGAGAGCGCAGTTCTGCCCCATGGTTAATCTTGCATAAACAGCCACCCTCAAGGCATTGTGAGCCCTAGGCAAGGTCCTTGCCTAAGCCCATTCTGCTTACAAGGGTTGTCCATGTCCTCACCAAAATAAATATGTTTTTCTGCAAAGCAGTCTGTTTTTACTACTGCTTAGTTTGTAAAAGAATAAGCGCTGGGGCCCAAAGTTTTGCTCAGAAACACTCAGTGGCAGTGACGGCTCGCCGAGGGAGTGCTGCGGGGCGGGGGAGGGGAGGGGCAGGGTGGGGGAGTAGTGGAGTCCGACATACGGCGGACAGGAGTAAGGTAAGTAATTAAATAAATAAAACTATTTACATTGCGCTTGCAGCATCGCCAACTCGGCGATGCAGCAAGCGCAATGTAAATAGTTTTATTTATTTAATTACTTACCTTACTCCTGTCCGTCGTATGTCGGACTCCACGACCCCCCCACCCTGCTCCTCCCCCGCCTCACCCCACAGCACTCCCTCGGCGAGCCGCCACTGCTCAGTGGTGCTATTAAACGTTGGTATGCTGAACACCAATGTGGCATAGTCTTGATTCTATCTCATGCCTTTTTAATCCATCACCAGACACTCACTGCTCCTTTATCTCACTCTTGCAGGTTCCTGCCTTCTCGCTTTCTCACTTTGTCATGGTTTTCCCGTTTTTCTTGTCCTCCTTCTTTCCCTTTGCTTGGTTTTCACTCTCGTGGTCTTGGGCAAAGACTGATGGGGCAAAATATGTGGTGGTCATCAAAAATTAATGCAACACAAAAAGATGATGGACAGAAGGTTGAACAATGTCCATCATTCCGACCCCCAGTCACAGATCTGGGTTTAATTAATTGATATTTTGCTTGCAACGCCATTCCAGTTTGGACCCAGCCATATGCAAATCAGCCTTGACCCTCGATGGGGACAGTCTAGCACGAACAGCCAGGCCAGGTCCTCCCCGAACCGGAAAACAAGCATCCTGGGACTGGTTTCAGGGCATCACCCCTCATCAGCCAGGCTAGCTTGAAACCGGTGGCGTAGCAAGCACGGGACCCACGTCTGGGTATATCCTTCCCACTTAGGGTGAAAATGCAACACAAAAAGATGATGGACGGAATGTTGAACATTGTCGAGCATTCACCCCCAGTCACAGATCTGGGTTTAATCCATCGTTATTTTGCTCACCACGCCATTCCAGTTTGGACCCAGCCATTTGCAAATCAGCCTTGACCCTGTTCCCCATGGGAACAGTCCAGCCCGAACTGCCAGACCAGGTCCTCCCCGGACCGTAAAACAATCATCCTGAGACCGGTTTCGGGGCATCACCCCTCATAAGCCAGGCTAGCTTGAAACCGGTGGTGTAGTGAGCACGGGACCCACATCTGGGCATACCCTTCCCACTTAGGGTGAAAATGCAACACAAAAAGATGTTGGATGGAATGCTGAACAAAAATGAATGCCAATTGGCCCTGCTTGCAACTACTGGCTCAAAATAGGCACTGTTGACCCAGAGCACATTGTCATGTTTCCCCACACATGTTCCCCGCAGGCAAGCCTAAAAGCAGTAAGCCAAGCAACATATTTGCCTCCTCTAAGGCCAGGGCTTGCAAAGGAAGCACCAAGAGTAGCAGGGAGAAAGCTACAGGTCACAGCTGTGACCCCAGAATACTCCCAAAAGACGTCCATGCAGTCTAAGGAGACAACAAAAGGCCAGAAATGAAAAGTGTATAGTGTTCCTTTTCGTATTATGAAACCCAAAAGAAAGGGTCCCCAACCTTAACCTGCACAGTAAAATATAACTTTCCCACAATTCTCTACACAGCATACACTCTTGTGTTTCTTCAGTGTTGATTTTAGATGGGATGTACTATCATTTAGCCACAAGCAAAGCTGCAAGTCAGCAGACTCCCAATAGGGTTTCACCTCTGTTTAAGTTCAGACAATTCAAGCAAACATTTTGAATGAATCAGGATCTAAAGAAATTGTCAATTTAAACCTAATTGTGTCAGTCAAATGCTGCATTTGATAAAGATGTTCATTAAGACGTTCAATAACCACAGATTTATTTTGCTCAGTTTAAGATGCATCTATGTGGTAAAGTTGATACGCATTAGCAGTAATCAGGTTTGGGTGTCAGCTAATGCCAAACAACCTCAGCATTTCAAAGAGAATTTTAATACCTTTTTGCTTCAGACTCCAGTTTATGAACTTTTGGGCAATCTCTGCTGACTAAAGGATTGGCAAAGGAGCAAAACATAAAATTGTTGACAATTTGTTCTAGGAGTGAAGTTACCATATGTTTCTGAATTAACAGGCTGCTTTATAGACTTGTAAAGCGCTTTGGAAAAGAGTTAATTATAACCCATGTCACTTCAAACCACAAGTTCTTCAATATTCAATTCTCACCCAATGAAAGTGTTCTCTTGTCCAGTCACATCTGGCTAACATATTGACTATGCACTGATTAAAAGAGTAATTCTTTCTACTGTATATCCTGTCAGATAATTCTGTCAATGAGACAAGAATTAGCTATAATAGTGTAATCTGTGATGCAGGTTATTAAGCTGTGAGTTGAATAAAAGCATGAGTGTACCAAAATAGGAATTCTTTGTAATCAGGTAATATTAATTGACATTAACAAAGTAGATGTTAAACTTTAAACCCATCGACTAGTGACAGAGTGACTGAAAGGAATTGTGAAACGATATTGAAACACTACTGAAGATAAAACTCCTGAGGAGACGCGCGAGCGCGCGATTCAAGATGGCTGCCGCGTGAGAGACTTCACGCTAATTAAGCCCGTTTTTAGGGTTTAAACGACGAATTCCAGTCAGGAAAGGCATTCTGGTGGAGGTTGCTGCATTCATAAACAACTTACCTTTGTTGTGGAGCTTTTGTCGAAGATTCTGCGCAGCGGAAGTGGGTTTTTTCATCGTCTGGTTCCTGCTCCTTGCACTGCTTTCAGGTACAGCCAGGCTTTCTGTCAAGGGGGCGGAGTGATCTTTTAGGAAAGGGCCTGGCTTGGGCCTAGCCACTCCCCCAACCCATTTTAGCTGCTGCACCAGTCATTTCCTGGTTATTTCCACAGCTTTGGCTTTTTCATACACTATTTTACTTCTGCAAGTCTCATTGTGTCTCTTTTTACTCAAAATGGAAAATAAAAGTGCTATTAATAATAAAAGGAGACAGCAAATTTCTCCTCCTCCTGCTAAATCTAAAGTAGTGGAGTCTTCTGAACCCTCACTATCTTTAATATTGGAGGAAATTCAGGCACTTCGTGTCAATACAGACACTATTGCTTCTGAAGTTAAACATGTGCGCAAAGAAATGGCCAGTCTGTCAATGAAAATATCGGATAATTCCATCAAAATACAGGATAATAAGGTCAAAATTGACACATTTTCTCCACTTGTGGCAAAAATTTCACCTATGTGCTCAACATTATTGGACATGGAAAACCGTAACAGACAATATAATCTACGCATATTTAATTTGCCGGAAGATGTTGAGGGAAATAACTGTAGATTATATTTGGAGAATTTATTGCCTGGTCTTTTGCAAATTAAATTCCCAGAAACGTTTGAAATTGATAAGGCTCACAGGATTCCCTCACATAGGAACCCTCTACACACAAAACCGCGACAAATGATTTTTAAAGTTCTTCGACACCACCATTTGGTTTTAATCAGAAAAGCAACTAGAGAAATACCTTCATTGATGGTAAATGGAAATAAAATATTTATTCATCAGGACTTCGCCAAAGAAACTGTCTCAATTCGCAAAGAATTCACTGCTCTTCGTCCTCAACTACGAAGTCTAGGCTACAAATATGGTCTTTTTGATCCGTCGACGATGCGCATTTGGAAGGATAACTTTTCGAAATCTTTTCAACGTCCAGAAGATTTGAGACATTTTTTGGTTCATCAGTCACAGCTCTCAATGGATACCAGTGACTCTGCTGCATGATTTTTACCAGTTAAGATATTTACCAGTTATGTCCTTTCTGACACAGTACTGAAATTTCTTTGTGAAGGGCTCCAGCGGTTCCGGTCATGCTTGTAAAGCGTGTGTGCGTTTCACATTTCATATTTATGTCTTTTGTTTGTCGTTTTTTCCATCTTTTTTCATTTTTCCTTTCCCTTTTCCTTATTTGGAGCTACCTTTTTCTCATTCTCTTGATCTTCTTTTATCTTCCTCTTTTTGGTCTCTTTTTCTCCTTTTTTCTATTATGGCTAATACACATAATTTTAAAGTAGTTTCATTAAATGTTAAAGGATTGCGCCATCCAGTTAAACGTACAAAAATTCTAGATTATCTAGGTAGTTGTAAAACGGATGTTTGTTTTATGCAAGAAACTCATATAGATGATAAAATTTTAGAATATATGAAGAAGAAATGGGTAGATGTTATTGTTTCTTCCCCTGCTAATGGTAAAAAAAAATGGTGTAGCTATTTTGTTTGCAAAAAAACTTCACTGTCAAATTTTGAGTAAAATTTCGGATAAGGATGGTAGATATATTCTCGTTAAAATTAAAGTTCATGACTCAGTTCTATTTTTATTAAATGTTTATGGTCCTACTGCAGATGACCCAGTTTTTTGGACTAATCTTACAACAGAGGTTCTAAAGGTCGGTAATGCCCCTTTAATTGTTGGAGGTGATTTTAATGTTATCTCTGACCCTTTATTAGATAGATTATCTCTTACTAAGTTTCACCCTTCTAAAGTTTATTATGCTTTCAAATCATTTATTCAAGCCACTAAGTTAGTTGATATTTGGAGACTACATTTTCCTACAGAAAAATGTTTTACATTCTTCTCAAATCCTCACAATTCCCACTCTAGAATTTATTGTTTATTGGTTTCTAGGCAACTAATTGGTTCAATATCTACTCCTACTATTGGTAACATTGACATCTCAGATCATGCTATGATTTCTTTGGTTTTGAATTTGGAATCAACTTTTACTAAACAATCTAGATGGCGTATGAACACTGGTATAATTTTAAATGAGTATAACAAGCCTAAACTTTTAACCGCCATTCAAGAATATTTTATACTCAACCCTGAAGGTTCTACTTCTATGATTAATAGATGGGATGCTTTTAAAGCTTATATTAGGGGTGTAACTATATCTATTATGGCCCACGAAAATAAAACCTTTCATGCAAATGCTAAAAATCTTCAAAAACAGATTGCGAAATTTGAACGACTTTTTATTACATCCAACAACCCTCAATATAAATTTAAGCTACAAAAATTGCGTTATGAATTTAATTCAATCCTTAGTAAAAGAGCAGGTATCCAAATCTCTAATGCTAAAGCCAGATTTAGTTTTAATACCAATAGATCTGGAAGGCTATTAGCTAATTATCTATGTATAAAAAAGGATAAAACTCAAATCAATTCAATTCATAGTGCCCATGGTAAAATTGCTCTTTCTCACAATGAAATCGTTAATTAATTTTTAAATTTCTATTCTGAATTATATAATAAACCTGATTTTGAAGATGCTTCGTTAATCGACTCCTTTTTAAATTCCTGTGAGTTACCCAAGATTCCACAATCAGATAAAATTGGACTTGATGCACCTATTACCATAGATGAAATCTTATCAGCTATAAAATCCCTTAAAAAGAACAAATCTCCTGGTCCTGATGGGATTCCAGCGGAATTCTACAAAGAATTTCAGTCATACCTTTTACCTTTTTTACACCAACTATTTTCGTTTTTCGGATCCACAGGAACTACCTCTGGTTCTTTTACAGAAGCGTTAATTATAGTACTTCCGAAACCAGATAAAGATCCCAATCTTGTGTCTAATTATCGCCCTATATCCTTAATTAATCAAGATTGTAAATTATATGCTAAAATACTTGCTACTAGATTGGGCCCCATATTAGATTCTATTATACACCCGGATCAATCTGGTTTTATGAAGAATAGGTATTCTGCTCATAATACAAGAACTTTGCTACATATTATTGAACAAAGTCCTACTTTAACGTTACCATCTGGAATTTTAGCCTTAGATGCTGAGAAAGCATTCGATAAAATCCATTGGCAATTTTTATTTCATACGTTGTCCTCATTTAATTTTGGAGATACTTTTATACGCATGATTTCAGCTCTATATTTTGCCCCTACTGCTCGTTTATTTATTAATGGACAAGTCTCAAATCAATTTTCGCTTTTTAGAGGTACAAGACAAGGATGTCCTCTTTCTCCTCTTTTATTTTTAATTGGCATTGAACCTTTTCTTACCTCTATAAGAAAATGTGACAATATTAAAGGAATTAATATTAAGGATGTTATGGTTAAAACTCTTGCTTATGCGGATGATGTGCTTTTATTTGTTAGTGATCCTATATCTTCGTTCCCCTCATTAATGGATATTATAACAAATTATTCTACAGTTTCGGGCTACACTTTAAATACCAACAAAACTGAATTTTTTCCCCAAAATGTTTATTGCACTCATGATATGCTTCCCATGCGTGAAATTATTTGGCAAAAGAATAAGTTAAAATATCTTGGAATTTTATTTTCCTCTTCCATAAAATCAACAATAAATTTAAACTGTGATTTCATCCTAAATTTCATTAAAAATAAAACGTCTAAATGGGCATCATTACATCTTTCATGGTGGGGCAGAATGGACTCTATCAAAATGACTATTGCTCCCAAAATCTTTTATACCCTTGCCATGATCCCTACTCAATTTCCATTAAAGTTTTATAAAGAGGTTGATACATTTTTGTCAAAGTTTTTATGGAACAACAAATCTCCTCGTATTAGTTACAAAAAGTTAAAAGTGTCTAAACGTAATGCTGGTTTCGGTATCCCAGACTTCTTTCTTTATCATAAAGCTTTTATTTTAAAACAAAGCTCATTATGGTTTAACCACTCCTTTTAAATAATCCTCCTGCATGGCTATGTATTGAGAAATCTATAGTAAGTCCATTTCCATTACCTACTTTAGTGTCTATGCATAACAATGCTACATTTTTTCAAAAATCAGTTATTATTAAATCTACTAAAATGTTATTTAATGACCTTGACTTAATTTTTCTCTTTCCCATGAATAATACTGATGAGTTATCACTGTGGTATAGTAATGTCATTAAATTAAACAAGAATATTAGTTTTTGGTTTTCATGGATTAGAGCTGGTATTTTTATCTTAAAGATGTTTATTCCAATAATACCTTTATTGCTTTTGAAACGTTGCAAGCAAGATTTGGTTTACTTAAATCTGACCTTATTAAGTATCAATATTTGTGCAATTCAATCTTAGATTCCTTCCCCAATGCTATTCCGTCTAATGTTACAGCAGATTTATCAATTTACATTCAAACAGTCTCTAGATCGTCTCATGGGGTTTCCATTCTATATAAAAAATTATCAGATACTCTAGGTAGCAATTTAGAGATGATTTCATCTTTTTGGAACAATGAACTTTCACTTTCTTTATCTATTGACACATGGAAGGATATTTGGCTTAGTAGTATATCTGGTTGGCTGCCTGTTTCGATCTACCAAACCAACTCTTATATCCTATACAATTGTTTATGGACTCCATCACGTTTATTTAAGGCTAAACTTCTTCCCTCTGCAGATTGTTGGCATTGTAAATTACATCCAGGTACATTACAACATATGCTTTTTGACTGTTCTATGGTTTTTAAATTTTGGTCTGAAGTTTGGGTTATCATACAAAAGATTTTAAAACTCCATATTGATGTTTCCTATCAATTAATAATATGTAAATCTGCTATTATTTCACAAAACTTACATGATTTAGAAAGCAAACTTTTTAATTTCCTAATCTCAGCAGCTATAAAATCCATCACTTTTTGTTGGAAAGATGTTTCTATATTATCTGTTAATGCCTGGTGGTCGTGGGTTATCTTTACTAGAAGAGGTGCTCAATTATCCATGAATGGGATTTTACATAATTCGCTCGCATATCAACCTTTTTGGTTACCTGTGGATGTATATTTATCCTCTTAGGGGCCGATTCCGATTCCGGACGGAAATCTCTCCGACCGAGCCGGACCCGGAGAGAATTCCGACCGAATCGGACCCTAGCAGTCCGACCGGACGAGTACGATGCATTCGCATGCTATCGGACTCGATTCGGTCGGACTCCCATTGAAGTCAATGGGGGCCGGTCGTACAACGCGTACGCGGGCTCCCATTGACTCAATGGGTGCGAGGCGAACAAGGGCGCCCCCTACAGCGGGTACGCGTCCATGCGCATCGCGGCGAACATGCACAGGTAGGGGGGACCCATGGGTCCCCCCTGTGTGCGACTCGCGTGCCTACGCGTACATGGGGGTCCGACGCGGACCCCCAAAGTCCGGCTCCGACAGCTCTTTCGAGCCGGACGGCGCGAGTCAGTCGGACTGCTCGCGGCGCGCATCGTACTTACCCGGCCGGGAAACGTCTCCATAGCGCGGTGCGAGTCGTGTCCGTGCGAGTCGCTCGGAGCGTGTTGAAGCCGCGTACGAGTCGGTCGGCGATTTCGCGGGAGCTTGCATCGTACTCGCTCGGCCGGACCCGCGTACGATTCGGTCGGGAAACAGGGCTCCGAATCGGATCCGGTAAATCCGAATCCGATTCGGAGCACTACCGGCCGAGATCGGAATCGGCCCCTTAATGTTGTATTTATATCTTTAATGTTGATTTTAAGTCAAATAGATTATACGTATGATAAAATATAGTAGCTCTGTGTAAATCTTATGCATCAATTGTTATATTTGTCCCCTCCCTCACCTTTCCTTCCTTCTCCCCTTTATGTTTCTTTTCAATATGTAATATCTCAATACCTATTGTAATTTTTAAATAATTTGGGTCAATTTGTGAATTGTTATTAGGTATTTTGTTGCTAAATAATAACATTTTATGTAATGTCTTTATTAGTTGTCTATAAACAAAATAAAATAAAATATTTTGAACTTAAAAAAACAAAAGAAGATAAAACTCCTATTAAGCCTGAAGATGACTCAGTTGAGAGAAAATATGCATAAGTGAATGATTTGCTCAGCTTTGAATACCGTTATATTTGAGCTTTCAAAGAAAGTGTTATGTTATGTAATCAATGGTTAAACAGGAAAACATGGGAGGGCTCGTACATGCCAGGCTTAGGGAGATCGAGGCAGCTTCTAACATACAACGGAGGGTAGCCATTGATGTACAACACAGTAAAGCAAACAGAGATGGGTTTCTAACAATGTTGCTCAGACATAAGTATGCAGTTGCATCAGAAGATAATATTTAGAACTACTTGGTGTTGGAAATTGCCCTTTTTTAGGGTGCTTTCCCTCGACTTTTTGCTTTTGTCCCTCCTGGTTTTCTGCTGATCTATGTGCTTACCTTAGGACTTTGAGCGCTTTTAACACTGCCATTCAGTGCCAAAGTTCTGTGCTTGTCATATAAATACTGGTGATTGGTGAATACATGATTGGCTGATTTGAGTTAGCAGCGAGTTCCTTGTCTAAGGGTAAGACATATACCTAGGGCATGTAACTCAAATGCTCCTCCGTGGGACTGCAACACTTGTTGTGCCACCCACGGAGGTAGATCTTCAAATGTGCCACAGGTTTGCCTTGGCGGGGCCTGTGTATGCAGGTTATTGTTACTCGGCTTGGCATTTAAAAAGCTACTTGCCAAGGTTTTTCATGTCTCTTGCTACATCGAAGTACTCCCTGGGGGAAGGGTGCGGTGTCGGGAAGAGGTAGGGCATGGGCACAGGTGCACTACATGCACTGGTAGTGAATGGCACCAGATGGTGTGTTCAGTACGGTGGGGCCTGCTTCTTGCATTGGTTAACATGGGGGATCAGTGGAACGGCTAATAAGCAGTATTTCCTAGGTGCAGAAGAGTAGCAGTATAATGTCACTTTGGGAAAGTGGAAATTTCTGTGCTCATGCCTCGGTGTGCCTGTCAGCCTGTCTCCCATCCACATCCGGGTGCTGAGGGGACAGCTACATCTGTGCATTCCTAGTAGAATGCAATAAACTAGGGACTCAAGGGAAACTGCGATGGGCCTTTCTGGGACCGATACGAGGGGGTAGAATTGGCACCTGCATTCCAAAGGGCAGGGTCCTGGACCCCCTAAAGATATTGATCAAGCCTCCCAGGGTAGGATGGCAGACAGAACAACATTTAGAGAGGGGCTGTGCATTTTAAAGGTGGCCTTTTGTTCTGATCTCATCTTCAAAGGCCATTATGAGTATACCTACTGGGGCTCAGTCCTCAGGAGTTAGAGATGCTTTTGGGATTGGAACCATACTATGTTGGTTTGACACTGGAACATCGACAAGAGGAACCATTGGGGCAGGAGGGACTGCAACTTAATTATCCACAGACTTGTGGTGGCCTGGGGCTTGTCATGCTCCAGGAAGGGGACTATCACGGGGTGGATTTTGCCAGATTGTTGCTGGCCTGTAGCTAATTGCCAACTGTCGTGGCCTGGGTCCCTAAGCACTCTCCAAGAGCCAGTTGGCTGGCCACCTGTCCACTAGATCACAAGGACAGAAAGGATCTCCCCATTTCCATGAGATCATAAGGACCACGCAAGGTGTGGCGGAAACTGGTGGAAGTGATCGTCAGTTGGGACAAGGACAGTCCTGACATATGCCGTAAAACACTGTGCAGAGGAGTGTGCTCTTAAAGATCAGCGGCACACCTGGGGTGCCGGAACGCGAGGAGTTTGAGGAGTGCTGGGGAAGTTTGCCGAGTCCAAGGGACCAGTGCTTGCAACCGGAAACCTGTGCTAGCTAGCACTCCGTAGCGTGTGGTGTCCGAAGGGTGTTGGGGGACGGGCTGGAAGCCTAGACTGTCTCCAACCTCCAGATTGGGAGGACAACAGTGCCTGACTTCGCGGCCTCCATATGAGGTCGCTGGCTCCTTCTCCCTGGACCAACGCCACAAGGTACTCTGTTGTTGAGAGTATTGTGACTGGATCAGAGGGGTCTTGTTGTGCCTTGTGTGCACCCACGGCTGCCTGGAGCAACTGCAGCTCGCACCTCTGCCTGAGGGGAAACATTTCTCCAATTCGGAAGCGCGCCAGCTTCTGGTGATCCCACACTCATGAAGGTGTCGCTGGATGCCTGAAGGCCTAATTTGAAGGGACGAAACCAAGTAACTGTTTCCTTCCGCTTTAGGTGGTCTCGACAATCTAATCAAAGTGTCACCAGCAGGTGCAGTGTATATCGTTGGCTGGTGTAGTTTGAGGGGCTGAGTCAGGAGGTGTAGTCAAAACCTGTGATTTCTTGATCATTACAACTGTACGGGGTATGCAATATTGAGATTGTCAAGTTTTATGCTAATGTATTAGCGGGAAAGTAGAATACATCTGAACAGCCTGCATATATGTTTCCGTCGCTTTTTTATGTGAGAGAAATTGCTTGGATCGTGAACACCTCGGGGAAGTACGTACATGGGTTTATGTTGATTACAAGGCTGAGAGGATAAAGGGGCAGGCTTATACCTATGACTAGTACATATATGTTCATGCCGCTCTGCTACTAATGGGAGAGTTCGACAATTGAATATAACTGTAAAGCATATATCCAATGTGTATGTCATTTTGATTTCAATGTGTGTGTAATACAAAGACCAGTGTTTTTTTTTTTACATACAGTGTGGAGTCTTTTTGTAGTGTACTTAGTATGTTGCGACGGTGGTGTTGTGCCAATACTTTACACTTTGACCCTGAGGATAAGCCTGACTGGTCTGTGCCATGCTACCCAATGGTGAGCACAGGTTATCGAACAAGTGTATCATACTCATCCTATCTAGGACGGTGGATTCTATCTGGCTTCGATGCTTCCCAGCCAGTCAGAAACAACTAGGTCTAACACTTACAATATATTTTAAATATGTATTTCAACACATACCTCATCACTGATAGTGACAGAATTAATTTTTGGAAGGTAACTTGAGCGGCATTTTATAGTTTGCATGTTTTATCACATTTTCAGTTTCTCTGGTAGCCTTACTTGTGGATCTTGCAGTAATCGAAGTACGTTAAAATTAGCGCACTATTGATGTCCATACCATGGTTTGATTGGAGCAGTGTCACATCCTGATAGCACACTGTAGGTCTAGCCAGTGTACTTCAGAGAATAGGCTCAGAGAGTTTTAATATGGTCTACATGGTCAATGCATCAGCTACCATATCCAAACATGCAAAGACGAGAATACAAAAATCATCACTTTAAGATATATTCCAGAGAGTCTTCTACACAACAAATACAGCAGCCAAAATGCTGCAATAAGAGAGATGATGTTCCTAATTTTCTTTGAACGTACAATATAGACAATCTCTACAAATGTCCCTGTCCCAGAAGTCCTGTACCATTACATTCAACCACGCTGAGCCAGCTTGTGTTTCTTAAAACTAGAATATCAAAACCAGAAATCTGGGCTCCTAAAACCTGACAGCAGGAGGACGTGTTTCAGCAAAATATAACCAGCCATAACCTTTAATGTCTGTCGTGTAATTCAATTGCAGAAAAAGATAATCGCCAATGCATGCATCAGACACATGAGAAGCTGTTACAAAGTTGTTATGGAAGCATTAGCAATGACCCAAAATAATCAAGTAACATTTTCAACATATATAATGCCCTGATGATTCTGATTGTCCTTAAAAAATGTGTGAGTAAACAGCAGAGGTTTTTTAACCAGAATCTCTGCAATCCAAAATTCCATCTTCAGCAACTCCAACATGTCAGCATACCCAACCACTATGGTGTTACCAAACTTAGCCTAGAAGGCAAAAGCATCTATTGCACTTGCAGTGCCATATACAGCCATTTGCATGAAGCGGTTCCGCCCTCAAATCAGATTTCACATTTATGACCAACGCCTTGCTTCGCAAAAAAATATTGCGTGATCTCATAAAATATGTCACAATCCTATATGTAATGAAGAAGTGTCAAAGATGCCACTGGTCAGCGTGGGAGTAGAACGCAGCTAATTTCCCAATGCCCACTCCAGAACAAACGTCTCCCGATATTCACTAGGAGCCAATCTGATCCAAAGGGGGAAAGGGGAATGGGATTGAAAGAGGAGACAGCCGAATTCTCCTGTCACCTCGTCTCGTCTGCTGCTCGTCATTAGGCGTCTCAGGAGTTCTTCTTATCTGCAAGACACATTAATTCAGTTTCCTATGCATTTGCTACTTACTTACTACTCTATTCAATTTTATACTTATCAAATTTACCTTTACAACTTCAGCTGAACACCCCTCTTCTTCCTAGACGATTACAATGGTAATTGAATGTATATTCTCAATACCTCAGTTGTTAGCACTTTCAACATTCTTGTTAAATTCCTTAATAGTATGCATGCTTTTAATGTCTTTACTTTATTTATTAACGTTCTTTTTTTTTTTTTCCAGATACTTGCGTGACCATGGAGTTCTGTGGTATTGCTGCTTCGCAGGATACTCAGGTAGGGTTGGCTCTCCTTCTTGTTCAACTTGTGCTGCAGCAATTCAATCAAGTAGAGCCAATGTTTCTCAGAGGAAAAACTTGGTAGAATGATATATACTGCTCACCTCTGATTCTTGTCTAAGTAATTGTTATCGCGCTAAACCTTTTGGCTAGATAGGTTCAGAGAACCTTTCCAATACCTCAATCATCTTTGTTATGTACACGGAAAAGATAATTAAGGGGAATGAGATTTCCTTCCTGTGCTGGCTCTGCCGTGACTGACTGAGAAAACGGTCTGTAATTCTCAGTCACGTGAAGAGAAAAAACTCTGCCTCCAAATTTCTGACAGAGATAAGAATTTCACAAAAAAGTTGGTCGCTACCTAATGGAAATGTGAACGGTACGCGACAAACACTACCACGCCAGGAAAAACCTATCGCCGCCTCTACCCTGTCTAACTAGCGCGACGCTCCAGGAAACAAAAAAAAAATGCTGTCACTCGTCGAGGCTCCTCAGGTGAAGTGCAAGGAGCCAGATGCATTAGCGCCCATTTACTGATTCCCTTGTCTCGCGCTCTGAATAACTAGCGCGCTGACTACAAGGAAGGGAATTTGGCGGCCATCTTGGAATTCCACGAGTTCCAAGCCTTAAACCAACTGATCTTCGTTTCCCCCTTTCTGATGGGTTTCTTGCTGTGATACTGAATCGCATTTACACTTAAACCCAGTGACTCTTCCGAATCAGCTTGGGTTCTGACAAGAAGCCAACTGCGATGGCTCTGAGAAACTACAATCTGCCTGACCAACAGGCCAGATTCATCCCTCTAGTGGCATGAAGTTCACTATAGCCAAAGTTAGAGAACTCCTGGATGCACTTGAATGAAAATAAGAGTTAGCACTCATTATTCAAAACCTCCCAGCTACTTATTACATGGTGGTCCATAACACACTGTTAGAAAGTCTTAAGGAATGGCTGGAGGGGTTGGATCTGCCATGGATTTGATTCAGATTGGGCCATCTCTTTTATCTTAATGCAAAGTGTATTGTAGAGTATCCCAGGGGTCACCTTCTCCTGCCTGTATAGCAACATCTACATGTGTTGACTGGGACACCTCCTTCAGCAGTACCAGGTAATCCTCCAAATGTAAATTGATAGCACCCAAATCTACTTCCAACTGGAAAAAAAATCAACAAACCTGACATTAATTTCCACAAGCATGTTCATATTTTCCAATGGGTAGAAGAGAGATGCCTCTCTTTCAACCTAGCAATTACTGAGATGCTGGTGTGTTTTGCTACATAATCTAACTTAGCGCCATTCAATTGTCTAGCTCACCTAGTAGCTTCACCACCCTGTGAGCTGCAAATAAGGAGCTGTGGGTTCTTATGAACACTGACCATTCATGTATTTCCTTAGGGAATGTGGCTTGAGGTCTCCCTTCTGTGGGAAATCCTCCCAGTCATTCAAGCTGACCAGGAAATGGAGTTGATAAGAGATTTGGTCATGTCATGGTTACATTACTATAACATTGTTTATACACTGTGCTTCAAATAAACTCACTAACAATTTGCAAATGTTTCAAAATCTGGAGGATACTGTGTGTCTGAACATGAATACAATAGAACACCTTAAATAAGCCTTCAAAACTCCCCATTTGGCACTAAATTGAAGCAAGGATCTAGTTCAAAGTTCTTTGCACCACACTTAAGGTCTGTTGGGGAAATAATCAGAATATTGACAAAAACGAACTCCCCTCTTCATGCCCAATTGGCCCCTGTGTTCTGCTACACAAAAATCATCATGTAAAGTGCATTCACTTGGCTTAAACAAGAGGTATGAGCTTGGAAGTGCAAGGTGCCAAGCTGTGGAACACACTGAATCCATGCTTGAAAGCAGCAACTAAATATGTCTGTTGCAGGAATGACTTGAAAATTGAACTGTTCCAGGTCACCTACACAGCTGAGTTAAAACAGAATGGGACTGTGAATGAAGAATAGTGGATTAGTTCCCAGTCTTCAAGGTTTGCACTGTAACTCATCCCTATTCTCAATGCAGCGTTTGGCTTAACAAGGACTCTGGAGTAACTGAAATGTGGTGCAGCACTTTACAAATACCTTACAATAAATGAATAGTGGTGGATTATCCTCACTAGAATTAGCTGGTAATTTGATACTTTAACCACTACGTTGACTTGGGAAGAGAGACAGGCGAATATAAGTAATTCGCTTTGTTGTATTGGGCAGTGTACTTGCCTCAAATGTGGACTAAAGAAAATTTTGGCAAGTCATTTGGCCTACACTCTAACTGTAACACTCCTGTGCTTGTTTCATTTAAGGTTGGTGTGCTCCCTTTCCTCCAAAAATAAATGTGCCTTATGCGCAAAGTCATGATTGGCTAGTTACTAGATCCTCATTCCAGCTAGATTCAAACCTACATATGGAGGTGGATTTGCTTGATGACCAAGGGTAGCATGCATACATCAAACAAAACAGAGGAGTGAAGTAGGTTTGGGGTACACCACATGCCATGTGTTTAAAGCTGGGCACTCACTTTTTGTACTAAGTTGTTGACTCCTATATGTGCTCCTATCATTGCAGTGAAGTACCAAAAGACACAATCCATTACTGTGGAAATGTAATAAGTAAATGATGATCACCTGTACCATGTGCTAGGAAGATGTTCAAAATGATTAAAACAGCTTGAAAGTTCTCCTCTCGACCAGAAACCAGGTCCTCAACGAAAACCATCTGAACTGCTTTACTTCCTCCTCCGAGCCTTACCTCTGATTATGTCGGCATTGGGAGAGGAGGAAAGCCAGGAAAGAAAAGGTTACAAGGCATATGGGGGTCAGGTGTGATGAGGGGATCAGTAAAGTTGTGATGATTGTTCAACTGTAGTGTTAAAATCAGGCACTCAATTGGTAATGAGGGTCATACATATATAGATATTATCTATTGATATGCAAATCTGTTGTTAATTGTGTGCTGTTAAAACAACCAATAATCCAAATTTAGAAAAAGTGTCTCCAGACACATACTACTTCACACTTTGCCGCAGCACTTTCCGCTTTGTACTAGATCACATTCTGGTAAGAGCAGACTTATTTTGCAGGATCTTGCCTCCTTGTGATTATGGCAAAATATATATTTCAAAATTGATACTTCTTGACAACAACATACTTGAAGGAACTATAAATTGTCTTCTTCTAACATGCTCAATGGCATGTTGATTCGTTCCAATTTTGAACAAACGCAGACATTCATTTATTTTCTAAACCAATCAGAGTGGCTTGATATAAACACTTGTGTCCCTAGAAATCGGCTCATCATAGCCGCATTTTGATGTACGGCCTTTCTGTGATATAACAGATTGCTCAATTATCATCGGTAGTCATATGTTCAACAGTAAACATCCATCAAACGATGCTGCGGAAAACCATGCCTCGAGATAAATGGTGGGAAACAGTAAAATACTCATTCATTCCGCGCAGACAGTATTAAGTGGGAGGGGGAGCGGGTCCTCACAAGCTTGCTTATCACTCTACATCTATCAAAGGGGTACATCCACCTGAGAAAAAAATCAAGTGATTGTGGTGTGCTTAACAAGGTAAAGAAAAGTAACAAACGCTGTGATAGAATATCTTCATTGAATTAAGAGTTAGACACTGGAAGTTTCATTACCGCTTGTGCCAGCCTTTCGGATCCCATAAGAGCATTTTCACATTGATGCAGCTTACAGATTTATGTGTCGCGCAGATGGAGTGCACCCTTATCGCTGCTTATCCACAATCACGTGTTTGCCAAAGATAAGAATGCATTTGAATACTTAATAAGGTTTCAGTGACTTGACTTTTTTTGCAGATGCTTGACAGGAAAATACATGCTGCTGCGCGCCGAATGCAGATTTCACAATAAAAAGGCCCTCACCACAGGCTGGGAGGAATATGATGGGGTATTTACCACTTGTGATAAATACCATTACCCCAAAGGGAGGTATTTACCAAGTATTCTGAGCTTTAAACTTGAAAACGCTGGGAGCCATGTTATACGATTCCTACAAAATAAGTAGGACAGTTAATCTGGACAGCATAAGCTTCCCAATATCGGGACTCAGTCACACATAGTATAAGAAAATGTTGGCCAGTTTCCTAGCTAACTCACAAATCTCCATATGAACCCCTAAGCTTTCCAAGGCACCTGATGGTATCAGCAACCTCGAACATGACTGCTCTTTTACTCCCCAAGGAAAATGTGGAAACAGATCTTGCCCTTTCATTGTTTACCTTTTGCATGCCCAAAGGAAACACAAGAGATATACAAATTGGCTTTTCAAACATTTATTGAAACAATCGTATTCTTGCATAGAAAGAATGTGCTGTAATGATTAGGCAGAAGAAACAAAGCATTGTAATCAGCATTAAAAGAATGGTGAAAAAGATAAACAGTTCAACCATTACAACATTACTATGTGATTATATGATTATACTTCTACCTAACACTACATATACTATTGAAAGCACAGTGGGAGCACACACTACCAGATCCCTTGGGAGAGCCTAACCCCTATACCCGAGTATGATGCATCAGGAATCCAACCTGTGTGGAACAGGCTATTGCCATTTGCAGGATAGAGGTCAGAGTCAACAGGACTCCATCTCAGCCACAGTGTGTTCTTTGTTCCTAGCCTTGTACAGAGTATACGAATAACATGATACTGATGCTTGCTAAGAAATGAGCTGCAGGTATAATGATTTCTATGTGTAATATTTTGTAATATTGTGAGCGCTGGGCCTGTCTTCCCACACAATAACTTAACATGCAGAATCAGTTTTTAAAACACAGAATTCTGCATGTTTATTCTCTTTTCAGTGCCATTTTTTTCCAAGATAAATGTCAGTATTGAGCTGCCGGGAATATATCAGTGGAAAACTGTGAGGGTGTGATAACTATCACACAAAGGGATCAAAATTTACCTCTTAACTTGTAATGAGGGTGTAATGATCCACTAAGAATCGTGCATGGTAAAGCTGTGATCACGGAATGTGTGAAATGTGCAACCATGGATCGAAAAAGCATAAATAGCACCAAAATAATATGTTCTTTTTATTCATTGTATTTAAAAATAGGAAAGCTGGAAGTGTGGTAAACAACTCTGTGAGGGGAAACAAGTAAGTGAATAGACCATTTTAATAATATAAAACACAAAAACAGAGGTGAAAGGACAAATAATTTCTAAGCAGGCTTTAGAGGAAAACATTTTGGGGCCGATTCCGATTCGGGCCGGAAATCTCTCTGACCGAGCCGGACCCGGAGAGATTTCCGACCGAATCGGACCTGTGCAGTCCGACCGAACGAGTACGATGCACACGTATGCCATCGGACTCGAGTCGGTCGGACTCCCATTGAAGTCAATGGGAGCCTGTCGTACAACGCGTACGCGGGCTCCCATTGACTCAATGGGTGCGATGCGGACAAGTGCGCCCCCTACAGCGTGTACGCGGTGAAGCGATTCGCGCCGTACACGCACAGGTAGGGGGGACCCATGGGTCCCCCCTGTGTGCGACTCGCGCGGCTACGCGTACAGGGGGTCCGACACGGACCCCCAAAGTACGGCTCCGACTGCTCTTTCGAGCCGGAGTGCGCGGCTCGGTCGGACTGCTCGCGGCGTGCATCGTACTTACCCGGCCGGGGAACGTCTCCATTGCGCGGTGCGAGTCGAGTCCGAGCGAGTCGGTCGGTGCGGTTCGAGCCGGGAACGAGTCGGTCGGAGCGGTCGGGACGCCCGGACGAGTCGGTCGGCGAATTCGCATCGTACTCGCTCGGCCGGACCCGCGTACGATTCGGTCGGGAAACAGGGCTCCGAATCGGATCCGGTAAATCCGAATCCGATTCGGAGCCCTACCGGCCGAGATCGGAATCGGCCCCTTTGTCTATATGGTGGCATTAGGGTAGGAGTTCGGGATGTCAAAGGGAATGGATTGAAAACTTACCACAGTGATAATTGTCATTGCATGTAGCACACGTGCTGAAGAATGTAAAACATCTAAGACTTGTGGCATGAGAAGAAGACAAGAGAAATCTTATTTTCAACTGTGCTTTCATGAAAGTTAACCTCACTGTTTTACTCGTTTCATCATAAAGGGTGTGTTTTATTTTCCTCTCTCGTGCATCATTGCTTTCAAAGCATGGCAACAAGGTCATATAGATAAACTCAACATGACACAAAACCAGCTACAATTTGTCAGTTTAATGACGCAATAGTGGTGTGACTTTTTCCAGGGGTGTACCTACCATTTGCGCAACAGATACAGTTGCACTGGGACCCAGAGACCTTGGGGGCCCATTGAACACTGGTATTTGCTATATTTTACTATCCCAATAGCCAGTGCTTTCAATGGCAGGTACTGTCAGGTACTTAGTACCTGCACTTCTTTAGGTTTAAAGGGAGAGTACCTGCACTTCTCAGCAATGCTACAATACCTTTGATGGTAAAGGACCAGCACTTCTCAGAATCACAGAATAGTGAGTACCAGCACTTCTATATTTCCATTTAAAGCACTGACAACAGCAGTCGAATCAGACATTTCATTGCTTGCACCAGGGCCCATGGCATTCTTGCTACGCTACTGACTTATTCAACATCTGCGTGAAATTGCTGAAGCTAAAATGTTGGTCTTCTGCAGCGTAAACACGCATCCCCATATATATTCCTATTTATGTGGAAGGTGCAGGCATTAGTAAAAAGTCTTCTCTTTTGAGCCTATAGCCCTGTCTGACTGAGAGCTTTTAGCTTCCCATCAGGTAGAATGTTGTTACTACAACCTAAACAACTCATGGCTTAAAACTCCCCATTACTTCAGGAAAAGGAAGGAGCTATCTTTTGACTACGAATCCAGTCACATGCTAAGTAAATGTTACAATAACAAGTGTTTGGTAGGTTGCATTTTTAAAACAATCTCTCCACATATCATCACTCAGGCTTGTCAAGCATTGGTGCCCATGTGCTCTTGTAATGAGCACATGTTTGGAATGGATCAGTGTAATAAATGGGGTTACTTTTTAAGAAGGGTGGAACCCTACTCAAGCAGAAACCACAATTCTTGTCAGGGAGAAATCACAAGCAAACCACAAATTAGCCTGTGTTCAACCCTCTGGTAGCTCGGCACAGAGTAGTCAGGCTTAACTTAGAGACAAGGAGTAAAATATTTATGCATCATTTCAAACAGTAATAAAGTGGAAACACAACACAAGAAAAACTCCACACCAATTTAGGAAAATTGAGTACATTTTAATAAATAGATCAAAGCCAAAATGACAAAAGCCCAATCAGTAGAACCGAAGATATGCAATTTTAAAGATGTCATTAAATATAGCACCAAAAAGCACAAAGCGCCAACTGTGGTCATCTAGTCGCAGCGGACCAGGACCAAGTCACAAGTTTAGGCCGACCGTGATGGTGTGTTGGCTTTCTACAGGGACCCAGTTAGGTCCACTGAACAAGAGTATCTTAAATCCTGGTTATGATTAGATGCAGAGTCCCACATTGAGGATGTGTCGCGCAGCAGAGGCAATGTGAGGTCCGGGCGAGGAGATGCACTGTGCAGCAGCAATTCGGTCAGATTGCGTTGAGCGAAGCGATGTCCTTGCGTGGAGATGCGTCGTGCAGCGGCGGTTCCGATGGGCTGCATTGGGCGATGCAAAGTCTTTGCATCAGGGAAGTCTGCGCAGCAGGGGTGATGCATTGGTTCCGAGGGCGATGCATCAAACAGCAGAGGCGATGTTCCGGTCCTGCAGGAGATGCGCGGCACCACAGAGTAGAAGCGTTGGTTCTGCTGAATCCACAGATGGGCTGGCCCAGCACCTTCAGGCCCACTTCCAAGGGTCCTGTACTGGGCTGGCACCACTTGGGAGGGCAGGACTCACGGATGGCAGAGTTCTGGTGCTGTGTTCAAGGTTGATGGAAGCGTGGTCTGTCCTTGAGGCTATTAGTCAGGAGGCCAGCCAACCTGCCCTTAGAGTCACTTTAGGGTTGTGGGTTTAGAGACGTAGGTCCAGTCCTTCTCACCCAAGCAGCAGGGCATCACAGAAGGAAAGGAGTCCTTCAGAGCAGCAGTTCAACAAAGTGGCAGTCCTTCCAGCAGCACACCAGTACTTCTTCCTGGCAGAGTACTCAGGTCTAGAAATGTATTGAAGAGTTTGAGGTCCAAATATTTATCCCTGGTGCCCAGTTTGAAGTAGAGGAAGCTTCTAGAGGTTTCCACACCCTTGAGGTGTCAGACATCCCCTTCCTACGTGTCCTGACCCCAGCTTGCTTGCGGTCACAAAAGACCAGTGTCAAACTCTTTGTGGGAGTGCTCAGGCAGGATCTTTGTGATGAGCAAGTGTGGTAGGTGACAACTTCTCCCCCTCATTAACTCAGAGGGCCCCATTCTGCCAACACCCATCTTCCATTTGTCTCACTATCTGGGAGCAATACACAAAGACCAACTGTAAGCTACACTGTTAGAAATGGGGGTCTCTAGTTGGCAATGGCTGGCCACTGTCCAAGTAGGGACCCTTCTTCCTAAGTCAGAGTAAGAGGGCTACCCTCCTTGATACCCCTGCTCAACCCTGTGGTAACGTAGCACGAGCAGGTAGGCTTATCTCAGAGGCAGTGTGTGAAGCATTTATGACCATACACAGTAACACAGTGAGGAACACTACAAAGGGACACCACACAAGTAGTTATAAAAAATAAGTATCTTTATATAAAGGCAGATTTATCACAAGACCAATAACTGTAAAAGCCACAATACTGTCAAAAATAGGATTGCTGTTGAAGGACTGTCAAAAATAGTTCAAAGGTGGCAAGAATAAGGTTCAAATTCAAAGCAGGGGTCTCTGCGCCCCTTTCTCGTTCAGAGGTTGCAAAAATAAGGTTCAAATCCAAAGCAGTGGTCTCTGCGACCCTTTCTCTCACAAAGTACCTGAATTCAGTAGCAAAACCAACAAAATATCGCAAAGAAGTGGTAGCTATGATTTTCCTCACGCAAGGCCGGCGATGCGTTAAATCCTTGCCGCAAGGGAGGATGATGCGCCGATCTGCTGATGCGTGCGGAGACGATGCGACCAACTTCTGCACGCTAGGCCGCCGATGCGATGACATTCTTGCCGCGAGGGAGAAGTCGATGCGACGAGCCTGTTGCGTTGTGCGATTGTGTTGCGATGCGAAGAAATGGCGCTCCGCGAGGGAGCGTCGAAATCCGGTGTGATGCGATGAAAATGGCGGACGCACGGCGTCCGCAATGCGATGTCTTGAAGCGATGATTTCTTTAGGGGTTGCGAGCGCTCAGCGACAGCAGCGCGATGATTTTTCCAGCGCGTCTCGGCTGCAGCGGCTCGCAAAGAGGCGTTAGCGATGGTTTCGTGTTGCGAGCACTCAGCGGCAGCAGCGCGATGATTTTTCCAGCGCTCTCGGCTGCAGCGGCTCGCAAAGGTGCGTTAGCGTCGATTTCCAGCACTCTTTTCTCTGAAGCAATCTAGAGGCCCTGGAACTCACAGGAGCCTCATCAGCAGATAGTAATCCTCGCAGGGAGGAAGCAGGAGGTTGGTGGTGGAGTCTGATGTGCCTGGGACTCCAGCAGGAGGCTAGCTCTTTTCCTAGCCCTTGGGTAATTGCTGGTAACAAAAATGAAAGTTCTCTCAAAAGTTCCTTTTCCTCTTCTTCAAGGTCCAGTGGTCACTGCTGCAGGCCAGTGCAAGAAACAACACACAAGCACAGGGACAGTCACTTCCTGCAGATTCCTCCAGTGGCACGGACAGAGTTTCCTCTCCAGATCCAAAAGCAATACAAATTGGAGGGGTTTGAGCACAGATATTTATACCCCAAAAGTCTTTTGTTCTCAGAAGCTACAAGTCACTGAACCTAGCCAGAACCAGTTCTGCTCAGGCCTGGAGCACTTTGTTTACCAGGCTGCATCCTTCCTTTCAGAAAGAGGGGGTCTGCTAGCAGACACACAGTAGGAGGTGGAGCCAGCATTCACCTTGCCAGGCACAGCCCTATTCAGGTCAAGGAGCCACCCCTCCCCACACTCTAAATGCAGATCTCTCTATTCAACCCAGGTCTGACTCAGCCTGCCCTGCCCCTCTAAAACCAGACAGCCAATACACATAACAGCAGAGCACAATGGAAGGCTTAGGCAAGAAAATACCTACTTTCTAAAAGTGGTATTTTCAAACACAGAATATAAAAATAAACTTCACTAAAAGATGTATTTTAATATTCTGAGCTCAGGCATACTAAATTCGTTTTTCTACCATGTTCCTGGGGTCAGTTAGGACTATAGAATGTAATAGTCGAACTGCCCATTCTAGCCTATGAGGAACAGGTAGCCTTACAGTAGTGAAAAACGAAATGGGGCATAATTCACTACCAGGACATGCTACACACACCAAGGCATGTCCTACCTTACACATACAATGCACCCTACCATAGGGGTGACTTACATGGTGCCAAGGGAAGGTTCAGGGGCTGGGAAGTGGGTGCACTTCACAGCCAAGATGGCAGTTCTGGACTGCACACAGACACTGCAGTGGCAGGTCTGAGACACACTTTACAAGCTGCTTCTGTGGGTGGCACACATCAGTGCTGCAGGCCCACCAGCAGCATTTGGTTTACCAGCCCTGGGCACACATAGGCCACACTACTAGGGACTAACAGGTAAACCAAATAAGCCAATCAGGGATATACCAATTCACATAGACATATTTACAAAGGGAGAGCATATGCACTTTAGCACTGAACAGCAGTGGTAAAGTGCCCAGAGTCATAAAACCAACAAAAACAGGTCAGCAAAAATCCAGGAGGCAGGCAAAAAGTTTAGGGGTGACCCTGCAAAAAGGGCCATTTCCAACATACACCTATTCATGTGACCTAGCATCAAGCTGCAGGCACCCCATGGTTAGGACAAGAAAATGCCAACCTTCCAAAAGTGGCAAATTGTGACTAAAAATCCGACTTTGCCATCAAAGAGGGCTTTAAAATGACAATTCTTTAGACACAAAACTCGACTTCACAACTTGCTCCCAATTGGAAGGTATATCTTATTAAATGCAATAAGGTAACTCCAATGTTTTTCTATGGGAGAGGAAGGCCTTGTATGTATGTATCCGGTATTTGTAAAGTGCGAACTAATCACCCATAGGGGTCTCAAGGCGCTGGGGGCCGTCGGGGAGATTAAGTGAGCTATTGCCTAGAGTCACAAGGTGCGAGCTGAGCTGTCGCGGGGATCGAACTGTGAGCCCCGTGCTCTGGAGTCAGCCGCTTTGGCCGCTGCACCACACCTCTCCCTCGCAGTAGTTAAAAAACAAATTTAAGAGTTTTTCATTACCAGTACATGTAAAACTTACAAATACATATCCAACTTCTTAAATACACTGCACCTTGCCCACTGGGCTATTCAGGGCCTTCCCCAGGGGTGACTCATATGTGTTAAAAAGGAAGGTCTGGGAATGGCAAAAGGTTTATTTTGTCAGGCCGAAATGTCAGTTTAAAAACCGTAGACACAGGCTGCAATAGCAGGCCTGAGACATGTGTAAAGGGCTACTTAAGTGGGTGGCACAATCAGTGCTGCAGGCCCATTATTAGCAATAACTTTACAGGCCCTAGGCACATGTAGTACCACTTTACTAGGGACTAACAAGCAAGTAAAAAATATGCCAATTAGATGTAAGCTAATTTGACCATGTTTAGAGCACAGAGTACAAGCACTTTAGCACTGGTTAGCAGTGGTAAAGTGCACAGAGTCCTGAAAGTCAACAAAAACGAGTTCAGAAAACAAGAGGGCGAAGGAAAACAAGTTTGGGGATGATCCCGCAGAAAGGGCCAAGTCCAACATTCAGACACAAAGGAACCTGCTAAATATTTGCTGCAAACTGTAGAAAGTGTACATTTCTTTCTCTCTTGCCTCTATATTGCACTCAGTACAGCTGAGAGGCTATTTCAAAGTTGTTTGGTAGAGAGTTTCTCACAGAAGTGGCAGATGTTTTCCAGCACATATATCGGCTACGGAAAAGCACAGTTAACAGAGGTTACCAATTAACATGAAGGCAAAACAGATGGGTTTTTAGTTAGAAGAGGGCCATTTGGAAACACAACAATTGATTGGAAAAGGAAAAGGAGATCTGTATCTGTAAGTTGTCTGCATACAGGTAGCAAGATGCGCCAAACGGTGCAGTAATGCCAGTCAGAGGAGAGGCATAAAACAGCAGAAGTCAGAACAGAACCGTACAGCTCATGTTATTGGAAAAAAAAGTGGAGGAGTGCAGATTAGCCTATAGGAGGAGTGTGGTAAGTATATCCGTAACCAAGAATCCAACAGACTCTGATATTCTGTGGGAGGAAAAATGGTGCAGGATAGAGGGGTAGTCCATCATGTCAAATGCTGCAGAGAGGCAGAGAAGACTGAAAAGAGAGTAAAGTTTAACATGGTGAAAGGAGGTCATATAAATAGTGACCAAGATGAGAGCATTTACTGTGAAGTGGACTGGATGGAATTCAGCTTGTAGTGAAGTCAGGAGAGTGTGTCGAAGAAGGCATAATCTTGATGGTAGAAAGTCCCGTCTAGAAGATTCGGTGTTTATGGGCAGAGGTAGATTAGTCAGAAGTTAACCACTATGAATCAGTCGAGGCATGGCTTCTTGGTAAGCGGATGATAGTTGATCTGAAGGAACTCAAAGGAAAATGGGAGGTTAAAAGAGTGATGATATTAGTGATGAGGTGTGCATAAAGAAGAGGAGCTAGTGTATCTTGATGTTTTCAGAAACTATGACAGTTCTGGCTTAGATATTGGTTAAAAGTGAAGCAGTAAGACGAGGGGGCGAGGCGAGGGTTTGATGAAAAAATGCTATCCGCAGAGGGTTGTTGACAAAGTCTAGGTGTGTGGCACACTACATGAAATGCTGGCCAAGGCCGGTATAGATTAACCTGGTATATTCCAATGACAAGAGAGGAGGAAGGAAAACCATTAAGAGAAGTTTTTCATAGGCTGTTGGGCAACCAGAGATGATTGAGAAGCAGAAGGTCATCAAGAATGTTAAAGACTGGCCAGAGTTTGTGTAGGACGACAGCACAATACTGACCATGGTGCAGGGAAGTGCAGTTTTTCATTGGGTAGGAAGACAGCATAATACTGACCATGATGCAGGGAGGAGCAGTTCTTTCTTGGCATTCGTTGGTTGCTTTTTCTGTCTCAGTTCTCCACCAAATGTGGAATCCTCATAGGGTGTCATTAAGAGTGTTGTGTTCCAGAGGAACAGACAATTAGGTATTTAAACCAAAGCAGTTGTTAGGTTTTTTTCGGAACAGGAAAGCCCAGAGCTTGGAATGTAAAGCAGTGAGGGTCTGCATTGGTCGCCTTCAGCTGCTAAGTGATCAGGTTTTATTTGCTGGGGAATGTCTCCTTATCAAACTGACCAAATGGCCATGGCTGGGCTGGGCCACCCCCCTAAAAAGTGTAGCACACAAACTCAGGATTTCTGGAGCGATACATTGAGGCATTTTTGCATGTACTGTGTGTTCCACCATTTGTCCTCACATTTTGATAAACATGGGGGGGAGCGCAAGACTATTGGGAGCTCCTATTCCTTATGCAAAGCCCCTCATAAGCCAACCAGGATTGACACTATGTTGGAGCGTGTGGTGGCAGTTGTTACTAATGAAATAGCACTCACAGAACAAAAGATGTGGCTTGGGCAGGGGACCTGTGTGAAAGGCTCATTAAGTGGTATTGGGCCGTAGCATCCAATATGTCAAGTACAGTCAGCAATTCTGCGGTAAGGGCAATTGTATCTCCCCATTGCTCAGGTCGCCCGCAGGGAGCTAGTGTTAGTACAATAGATCTTGATTCATCTCAGATGCTCCTTGCTCTACCAACATCAAATAGTTCTACCTCCCCAGTTGAAGCTGCAACTTAGCGCAAAAAATCTAACATACGTGTCCTACGGCCCAAGTCAAAGATGGCAGGTGTACGGGAACAGGAGTGTCCAAGTCCTTTGGTTATAGACCCCATTAACATAGATGAATACCAAAAGTGTTTTGCTGGTATCCTGGAGGAGAAAATTTAGCCCATAATAAAGGGCCTTGAGACAATGGAGACCCAGTTAGCTACTATTTTGAGCGTTTGCACCATGATGGGGGCCTCACAACCTACATGGGCGTCTGGGTTGGTACCCAGTAGTAAGCCTTTGCCACTTGTAGGTGAGGAACTTCTCAATAACCAGGGCATCCATCAGGCTTTGGCAACATCACTACCTGCCTTCCTTCCGGCCCCTGTACCAGTAAACACAAGGATCTTGCAATCAAGGAAGTGAAAGTCTCCAGGGCACCCAACAAGCTAGAGTTATTACCAACAAAGATATACCTTCCAGAGTACCTGACCCACATTATTACAATTGTCCAAGAAGGGGAGATGATGGTCATGAGGATAAAGTTTTAAACCCTACAATTATAAACTTGCCCCCCGAGTGCTGCCCTTATGTAATGTAAGGGGTTATTTATAGAGCGCACTGTGACCAAAAATGGTATCCTGGCACTAAAACCACTATGTAAGGCACAGCAGATGAAAGAGCTGAGAAGCGGGCCGCTACTGAGGAAATAACCAGGTCTTCAGTGCCTTCCTGAATTTTTGTAAGTCAGATTGAGATCGTAGGGAAACTGGAAGTTTATTCCATATCCGGGCCGTGTTGACCGTAAAGGTGCGTCCTCCTTGTCTGACTTTTTTGTATCTGAGCTCTTGGACATAGTTACCAGTAGTAGAATGGAGGTTTCTTCCGGGGGTATATTTTTTTAGTTTGTTTTGGAGAGGTTTTGGCCCTTTGTTTTGTAGTGCCTTGTGGACAATACAGAGAGATTTAAAAGTTATTCTCTGCTTGATAGGTAGCCAATGAAATTCCTTCAGGGCATCTGTGGCAGATGAGTATCGAGGTCTGTTCAGTGTCAGTTTAGTGGTGATGGTCTGAATACGTTCTAACTTTTTTTGCAGGTAATTAGGGGCTCCTAGCAACAGGGCGTTGCAATAGTCCAACCTACTTAAAATTACCCCTCTGGAGATCAGTGATCTGGCTGATACATCGAGCAGAGGGTATAGCTTCCTAAGAGCCCGGATCAAAGCGAAACAGGTCCTGGTAAGTCTGTTCACTTGATTTTCCAGGGATAACTCTTGGTCGATGATCACACCCAAGTTTCGCACCACCACAGGATTGCCTAATGGCTTTTCCATAGGTAGTGGCCAGAAGTTCGGTGATAAGGATACCGGGATTTTGTTGGAGGAGCAGCAGAGGAGTTCGGTTTTATTTCCATTCATTTTGAGTGAGTTAGAATTCATCGAGTCACTGATGTCAAGAATGCATGCCTGGAAGTTTCCAATGGTATCCTCCTGGTTATTGTTCAGTGACAGAATCAATTGGGTATCATCTGCATAGTTGATTAATTTAAAATTGTAAGTCTTTATAAGTGAGATCAGGGGTTTGATGTAGACATTAAATAGGATAGGGCTAAGGGAAGAGCCCTGGGGGACACCATGTGTTGTCTTTCTAAATTTGGATAGAAACGGGGGAAGAGATACGGCCTGATAACGGTTGGACAGGTATGATTTTAACCAGTTTAACATTGGTCCCCCCACACTCGCTGCCATGAGCCTGGACATGAGATGTGGTGATCCACCGTGTCAATCGCAGCCGATAAATCTAGGAGGACAAGGACAACCGATTGTCCATTATCAATAGTCCTCCGTAGTTCATTGGTAGCGCAGATAAGGGCAGTCTCGGTTCCGTGACCAGGACGGAATCCAAATTGCTCTTCCTCAAGCCATGCAGAGTCCTCTAGATGTTGTGACAATAGTGAGCTTATATAACTTTCCAGGATTTTTATTGGAAAAGGGAGAAGGGAAATAGGTCTAAAGTTAGCTAGATCAGCGGGTCAGAGAGAGCTTTTTTTAGCATGTCTTAATCATGGCTGGGGTGCCGCCACTACAGGAAAACCAGTCAGAGTCCTGGGCTGAACTTTGAAACAAGGTCACACATTGGCTTAGTGTGCATAAGACTTTTAACCACACAGAGAGCCGTGAAATTACCGTGACTCGGAGGGTAGGTTGAATTCGCCCCTCGAGGAAAAATGTCGCCAGAGATTGCGTCCTAGTTAATTTTAGGCTCCCTGAATGTGTGAGGAAACTAATGAATGTGCAGTTGTTGGAGACCAACTGCGACAACTAATGGCTCAAAGATTGTTGCATTGCCTCTGGGTTTTTTCTACAAGCCGATCAAACAAACATTTAGTGTGCCAGTCCGCGGGACTCAATTACAGAGTGGGGACTGCCATGTGAAAAAAGATTTTCAGTCTTGTCGGATTGATTGACATTTCCAAAGTAGCAGATGTTGGCATCAGATCACCAGATTAATAGCCAAAGATTTTCAAACCTGGATTCTGAAGATTCTGCAGCATTGTCACCACTCACAGATCCTGGTGAATTTGTAGGCCCAATTATCAGTCTGGAAATTATTCTGGATAGGGCTCTAATGGAGATTACTGGATGATCTATTTCAACTTCTGCCCTTACACCTTCGTCTATTAAGGACCCAGAGCTAAAAATATTGAGTTTGAATGTTGCAGGACTCCGCTCAAAGATACTCCTACCTGACTGGCAAAAGTTTGTTAAACTGTATGATGTTATTTTACTGCAGGAAACCTGGGAAACGAATCCAATTGATTTTGATGGTTATAGGTGCTTCAGCCTGCAGGCGGTACCATCCCGCTCTGGTCGTGCTTTGGGTGGGCTTTCCATTTGGTGTAATCTGTTAATTGGTGGTTCTGCAGAAGTTGTGAAGACACACGGAACTGACTATCAAGCAGTTATGTATAAGGGGCCTCTGATTCTATTGTTTGTTGATTTTTACAACAATGTTCTTTTGCATGTCCTTAATCAAAAATTCCCAGGCTTATTTTAATTTATCTCAACACAGGTAGAGAAGAAATTCCAGCAGTGCCAGCCACTGTATCTCTGTCTAGGGGGTAATTTTAATGCTAGATTACCTCATCTGCAGGCAGGGGAGAGCTAACGGCCTACAGTAGAGTAGATGAGTGAGGCAAAGAGTTGCAGTCTTTTGTTGCATCCTCTGACCTATTTAACGCTTTGGAGGGGGAGGGGACTGAAATGCAAGGTCTGACTACTTTTAGAGGAAAGAACAGTACTGACCATGTTTTCATTTCTAATAATTGTAGGCATTCACTGATCTATGGTACAATTGTGGGTACAAATTTTGGGGATCATGACCTGATCGAGATAACCTTGGCAGCACTCTATAAAGTGATTTATCCGGAAGTCTTAGGCCTTACCAATCTAACACCAACTACAGATAATTTAAGGTTGCGATGGAAGCTGCCTGACCCCCCCAAAATTTCTTAATAAGGTATTTGCAGTGAACCTTCAGTTAGTTTTGGGTTGTTTATCCAAAGATATTAATGGGGAAATGATAGTTTCCTCTTTTTTGAGGGTGAGTTTTATATAACGCAAACTCGACCCGAAGGTATCAGAGTGCTTTACATGAGCACCAGTTGCGTTACAGATGGACACATTCTTTTTTTGTTAGGCATAGGGAGATTAAGTGATTTGCCCAGAATCGCAGGATGTTGAGCGTCCCTGCCGAGACTCGAACCCGGTTCCCCAGCTTTGAGGTCGACCGCTCTAGTCGTTAGGCTACATCTTATCTTTTAAGGACTCTTGCGAAAAAATCTGATCTTCATTGTTAATACCTGTAACATCGGTCCCCCAGTGCCCCTGCTGGTTTGATCATGAATGCTCACTTACCAATCGTTGTTTAAGAAGAGCCTTAAACACAGAGCCCCCTGACCATATATTAGTGAACACTTTACGGAAGGCTTACAAAGCAGCCACAAGCAAGAGATGGCCAGCAGTGGTCTCTGTTAACTGTTACAGCCAGCACACAAGATAGCA
Source organism: Calotriton arnoldi (assembly GCA_963921515.1). Lineage (NCBI taxonomy): Eukaryota > Metazoa > Chordata > Amphibia > Caudata > Salamandridae > Calotriton > Calotriton arnoldi. The sequence goes on from CAWUFW010002410.1 coordinate 2,124,115, forward strand.
AAACATTCTGGAATGCTTTGTCCAGTATTCGCTCCTTTGATCAGGGAGGTATGTCAGTCAGTTGCCACATAAGTGGAGAGGAGTGGGTGGTACACGTTGCAGACATCTATACAGATGGTAGTTATACAACCTTGTGGTTATGGCCTTGTTTGTTTATCTCTTTGGTAGAAGTCGAGGCTGCTATTCAAGAAAGTGCAAGATGTAAATCACCGGGGCCCGATGATGTCCCTTTTGACATCATCAAATGCAATGTAAACCTGTGGGCCCCATTGCTAACAAATGTATATAATAGTTTGAACTATTTCTCGATCCCTTGCTCTTGGACTTCTTCGGTCATCGTTCCCATTTTCAAAAAGGGAAATAGGGCAGAACCTAAATGCTACCATCCTATTTCCTAGATTGGCATTCCAGCAAACATTCTGGGCAGAATTATGTATAACAGAACAATAGTGTGGGTCAACAAAAACAAGGTATTAAACGTCTGTTAATGCGGTTTTAGAAGTGGCATAGGGACTGTCGTTCAATGGCTTAATTTAAGCCTGATCATCAGAAACTATACCATGGCCAAACAGTCATCATTGTATCTTGCCTTCATGGAGTTGTCTATGGCATTTGATTGGGTCAACCGGGCAAAACTGTGGCATTTGCTTATCAAATTAAAAATTGAGCCGTCGACAGTATATTTACTGATTTCCCTACACACAGGCACTAAGGCTCGAGTGAGGTTTGGAAACAAGGGAGGCATATCCAACGAGTTTAGTATTGGTCAGGGGGTCTGCCGGGGTGTGTATTAGCTACATTACTTTTTATTTTATACATAAATGAGCTTAGTGTAGAACTTACTAAGAGCACCCCTGATGTACCCCCCTCTCTGTGTTATTCAGTGCTGATGACGCAGTTTTAATTGCTCGCACTCCCAAAGCCCTGCGTTTTTTAACTCACTCTTTTGTTAATTTCATGGCAAATTTAACTTGTTGACTAACTTTACTAAGTCTTTTTTAATGACATATGGGCTGAAGTGCATGAAACTACACTCCATTACCGTTGGCATAAATATTTTAATCAGCACTGGCACTTTTTCCTATTTGGGGATCAACTTTAGCTCTTCGGGTACATGGTCCCCCCACATTGCACAGTGCAGAGCCAAGTTTTCAAGAGCAATTGGGTCATCACTTAGTTTGCTGTCCCTAAAGGGTGGGTGGACCCTTAAACCTTTATTACAAATAATTCTGTACAGTGCACCCCCATTGCGACTAATGACGTGGGAGTTTGGGGCTTGGGTGATCCTACAAACCTCCAGAGGGAGGAAAACCATTTTTGTAGGAGGTTACTATTAGCCCCTGTATCAGCTTTCCACTTCATTTGTCATTGTGAGCTGGGCAAAGATTATTTGAGTGATTATATTCATAGTCATCTGGTCATCCTGTGGCTATCCATTTGGAGCTCAGAAGAAGCTATTTTAACAAAGAATACAGTCATTGACTGTCTGGCTTGTGATAAGGGACTCTCCATTCCTTGCTTGGCTACGTCAAAAAAACCCTGGAAGGAATAGGCCTAACTGAAATGTTTCTGGATAGAGGGCCACAGACTGTTGCTTGTAGGAAGCAAGTGAAGCTCTTATTATTGGAGAAAGCTTTAACTGAAAGATTGCGGGCAGAAAGTAAGAAAGCGAGCGTCACAGATTATTTGCATTTTAGTTTAGGGGAGTTCCCCTTGGACTATTTGAGAAACACAAATAGGAGCTGGGTACCTATTTACTGTTCAGCTTTAGGGCTGGTATAATAAAATATTCTTTATGCTTCACTCTCAGGTATCAGCATGAGCTTGATCTGAGTATATGCCCCTGTAACAATCAGTCTAAACAAACCACGATGCACTTTCTATTTTCAGGGGTTTTTATGTGTTAAATACAAAAAGATTTCTTGTGCCTTTTATGAGATTCAGAAAGATACGGTCCTGTATGCAGGCGTATCGTTTTACACACTTTGACAGATGATGAATCTTGTTGCTGTTGATAGAGCGCCTACAGCACTCTATGTAGGGGTGCACTATACTCCTGATACAAACGCACTCATGTATTTTTGTTGTGTGCAGTGTTTTATGATTATTAAGATGCATTTATTCACGTCATATTAGTATTAAAATGAAGTGAGCACATTTAAGTAGGATTTTGCGTGTATTAGAAAACATAATTCCTGTATGTGTAATGTGCAGGACGACATTGTACTCATATAATGTAACCATGTTGAGTTTAAGTTACCCGATTTGTAGGCCCAAATTGTAGGTTGTTTTGAGTTTCGTTTCTCCTTGGTTGCTCCAGAATTAATTAAATAAATTCTGGTGTGCTCGAAGACAGTGTGTTCTCATCCTACTGCAGGTGCAGGAATTCGACCTCGTTATTCTTAGATTTAAGGAGATACCCGGAATGTCTTTGAAGAAGACTGAAAGGCGAGAAGGGAGGACACCTTCGTGCTTAGCCTATCTGAGAACCAAGGCCACTGGAAGAAGAGTCAACTAATTAAAGCTTCTGTGGAAACTTACTGAAAAATGTTGCAAGTGGAAAAGTTTAACACATGACGTATTGTGGGTTGAACATTGTCTTTTTGTATGATGCGCAGGGACGGATTCGAGAGACTTCTACCAGCTTTCGGAGGAGAAGGAGCATCTTAGAGCGAGCTCCATAGCTTTAAGCTATCAGACCCATTTGGCGTGAGTACTTCTTAGGAAGTCAACACGTGCTGACACCTTTGGGATATGATGCAAGGGAGATAGGTAGGATCCTTATTGAGAGCAGAGTAGGGAAAGATTTGCTCCTTCTTAAATGAAAAGAGAATTGGACTCCGCTTCTATTCTTTGCTGTATTTTGATTTTGGAGTTCATCATATTATGACTTCTGTTCCGAATGACTTATATTCGTAAAATCTGCTCTGTATTAATTTTTCTGTACCTCTAACTCTAATATTGAGGTGTGTTTATATTCAATTATTTTTGGCCTTATAATAAATCTACAAAACTTAAAGTCGGAGTCTGTGGTCTATTACAGCATGACTAAATTAAAAGTATAATCTTGAATTGTTTTCCTCCCTTCTACCACTTTTAGCAGGCAAATAAAAGATCATCTGCATTAAATCTAGTAGGGAAAAGTAGGAGTAAAGGTGGGCGCAATCAAATGGTAGCAGAGGATGGTTTGCCTCTAAGAGTGAGGGGAGAAAGAGAGTAGGAGTAGGGTCGGAACAACATTAAGGCCCTGGACACGGAGTAGACGACGGCGGACATTGATGGAAGTCGGCGGACGTTGACGGTGCGGCGGAAACAGTGGTGGCGTGAGTATGGAATTGTGTGGTGTGTTAGATTGCGGTGATGAAATATTTGTGTGATGTCTTGCGGAGTTGAGATGCATGTCGAGTGACTGTGAATTTATTGGTTTACTGGTTCGGACACGTGCGAATCAGGAAGTTTGGTTAGCGGACTCAAGAGAAGTCCAAGATCCCGGGATAGTTTTGTATTTGTAATTGTCTGATCAAAATTGTGGGTGTCGTGAAGCGCTATCGATGATCCACTTGTGATAGGGAACTTTGTGTGAAAGGAGTACGTCACGATAGAAAGCCTCAGGTACCGGGGGTGGACTATGGCGATTGAGTGACCGACGCAGGTCGGGGGTCACAGCGGATGAATGTTCTTGTAAGAGTGTTCTATCAATCTTTTAGAGGACGGACAATTACTTGTTTATGTAACTGTAAGTTATTGTGACTGTGTTAGGAGCAGTTACTTGGTTTAATAGCTTTTGGATATACAGTTACTTGTAGTGTGAATGTGTGAGCGAATGAAATTGTAAAGGAGGGTGAGCCGCTGCAAAGAGCGAGTAGTGATGTCAGTGTGCGCCGCGCTGGGATGGGTCGGTTGGTGTAACGCCGCGCTGGGATTGGTGGAAGTTCGTTCGAAGCTGAGTATTAAATTTGGAGGGCAAACAATCGATTTTCAGGATGAGATGTTTTAGGGTGCTGCGGGATTTGTGTAGAGGTGATACAGGAGTGGTGACACGGGTAGGAGAAGAAGCTCCGCCTGAGGATACAACGGCGCATTATATGGCAACAAATGTAGGACTCCATACTATAGTTTGGCTTCAAAATTGGCATAAAATTACAGAAAAAGAAGGGGAATTGGCTTTTCCTCGTTATGGGTCATTTCGTATGGAGGTGCTGTATCAGCTAAGAGGAGTGATGTCTGCTCTGAAACCTCCGCCTAGACCAACTCAATTTGAGGCATTGGATGCTTGGATGAGAGCAGCAATGGCAAAGAGAAGGGAAGCTTCTCAGGGAAGAATGAAAAAAGCAATGAAGGCATATCAGGATGCCAGGTGGGATGCACAGCTGAAGAGATGGAGAGTAGACACCATAGAGGGAGAACGATTGTATCCATTTCGGTTGTTAGAAGAAGCGTCTAAAGGGAAAGTAAGACAGAAGAGGAAAGTGATACAGATGACAGTTTTCTAGATAGACTGCTAGCAGAACGTCCTCCACCTGATGACTCTAGACTGGAGACGGAGAGAACACAGCAATCAGAGGAAATTCTACAGGTGAGACAAACAGGTTCAGAAGATCAGACCACAGGAGTCAGGGGAGGATTTCAGTGGAAATGAGAAGAATTCCAGGAGGGTCTGGAGGGATAGGGTACGCAACTTCGGAGTCAGGAGAGACTGCCTGTAACAGGCGATTACCAGAAGCTCTTTCGGTACCAGTTACTATTGGACCGGTGGTTTCAATATATAACCCCAGAGAGAGAACAAGGGAAAGTCAACAACAGACAGAACAAGGCGAAGAGACTATATCTGGAGGGAGTCTTACCATGAGTGAGACGGGCATGGCTCAGGTACCAGTGGAAGCCAGTACTCCGCTGCCAGCTACGGCTGATCCTTCAAGGATGGACAGTGGGTCAGAACGAAGATGAACAGGAGCTTTAGCAAATTCTAAGTCAGCCATCAGAATGTGGGTTCCACCGGTGAGGGAGTCACAGATATTGAATGATGAATTGGGGTTGAAACAAGAAGCACCTAGGGTACCTTTCGGGCCACAGTATGTGTGTGAGGGTAACCATTGGAGAAGTCGAAGTTGTGAAAGAGAAAGTCGCCCAGTTGTGAGGATGAAGGAGAGTGGGGGTCCAAGGAGAACACAAAGTTGTGACAGGGAGGAATTGGGAAGTGAAAGAGGTCAGAAGGTTTTACAGGTTGCAATAAAGGCACCATTGTTAGATGTGGTAAGATTAAAAGCAGAAATAGATGAAGTGATAGAAGGGAATCTGCCATGGGAGAGAATTGACACATATGACTCCAGCGAATTGCTATTTGTAGCTAAAGATGTTACCAGAAAGGCAAAGCGAGCTCATGATGCATTGTCCCAGTTGGCACGAAAGTATGAGGTAGATCTAACAAAGAGTAAAATGATGCAGGGAACTTGCAGATTGCATTATACGGATAAGGAATTGGAAGAGAAGCGAACGATAGGATTAAGGGCACAAATTAGGGAATTGGTGATAGGGATGCGAGCGTGGAGAGCATTAGACAAATGGGAAGAGAGGTGGGCCAAAAAGAAAACTGCCAAGAAAGGAATAGGAGACACTCCGCCTCCGGGTGGAGGGACGGGACCAGCAGGACATTACCCTTTGAGAGAAGTGCAAAATGGGGGATACGTTCATGTGCCATGGAGCAGGGGTGATTTGGCAGCATTCACCAATGATTTTCCTCGGCTGAGGGAAAAACCTGCTGATTGGTATAAGCAAATAGACCGGTTTGTCAAGATCTCGAAGGTGCTTTGGATTGATTTGAATACCTTGTTTGATATAGTGGTCCCAGGAGATTTATGGACGGCATGTAAAGTTGCCATTGATTGGCCCGCTGTAGAACCAGCCAGAGACCCGAAGAATCATGGTCCTTCTCCTGAAGTAATGAAGAAATATGAGCAAGTGATTACATGGTTACAATCCAAGGTAGCTCCGCAAACGGTTGATTGGCTTAAAATTGATCGTACTACTCAAGATTCTAAGGAGTCGGTACATGATTATTATGAGAGATTTTAGTGGCTTTTAAACAGCATAGTGGATTGGATACAATAGAGCAGAAAGTTATGGGACAGTTTGTCTCAAAGTTTGTGCTAGGACTAAGATCTGATATTAGCTTGATGATACAAACACATTTGATATGTTGGCAGAATAAGACGGTGGATGAAATCCTACGGTATGCAAAATACTGTAGTGATCAAGTAGAATCGGCACAAAAGAAATTGAAAGACAAGTTTATGTTGGTGCAGTTGAGGAATGCCGAAAGGCCTGATCAGATGCAAGGGGTTGGAGGAGCGATGGGTCGAGGTAGAGGAAGTGGTAGAGGAATGGGTCAACAGATGGTAACCCAACCTGGACAAGGAAGAGGCAGGGGAATGGATGTAGGTACAGGAGGTGATTGGGTGGCGAACCAAAAGAAGGTCACTGCTTGTCATTATTTTCACAAAATCGGGCATTGGAAGCGCGAGTGTCGATTGAATCCAGCCAATCAATTGCAGAATGAGGGAGAGGGACAGATGTCAGAGACTTTGAATACTGTAACTAGACCTAGGTCCATGTATGGGGCAGGATATGAGCCGCAAATGCAGATTCCTCAGCATCCAAGAATACCTACTCATAATCAGGTGTATCATCAGATGCCCTATTTTGAAATACGAGACAGATCTGACCAACCACAAGATCTTCATGAGGGTCAGAGGGGGGTGCAGGAAGAATGCCCTTTGGATGCGATCCTGGAAGTAGATCAGAATGGACCGTTTGAAGATGCAGAGGTGAACGGACACTCTGTTACCTTCTTATTAGATACTGGAGCTGCGCGCTCCACAGTAAGAACTGAAGAGGTTCCAAATTTGTCCCTGTCAGGACAAATGATCCAAGTGGTGGGAGTTACCAATCAGAAAATGACTAACCCATTGACAAATGAGTTACCTGTGAGGATAGGACCGTTCCGAGACAAACATCAATTTGTAGATTGCAATTCAAGCCCAGTCTGTCTGTTGGGACGAGACCTTTTGTGTAAACTAAATTGTACCATATCTTGCACTCCGAGGGGTGTGGAGTTGCAAACCTGTGATGATGACGCTGATTTTAAAATGGTTAATATGAGCTTGTGTACGGAAATGTTCGTGGTTCTTACGATAGAGGAGTTGCCACATGATTTGAGAGATTCGGTTTCTCCAAAAGTGTGGGATTTCACGGGTGAGGAGATAGGATTGATTCGAGGGGTTGAACCTGTTAAGATACAGGTCAAACCAAATGCAGAATTTCCACGAACTCCGCAGTATAAATTAACTCCAGAAACTGTGGCTGGAATAAGACCTGTAATTGAGTCTATGATTGCAAAAGGCATTCTCAAAGAGATACGAGGAAGTCCCTGCAACTCACCTATTATGGGACTGCAGAAGCCTAGCGGCAAGTACAGAATTGTACAGGATTTGCGCAGAGTTAATGAAATTGTGATTCCATGTTGTCCTGTGGTACCGAATCCAGCTGTTATTCTGTTCCAAATACCATGTGAAGCAGAATGGTTTACAGTCATAGATTTATGTGAGGCATTTTTCTCCATACCATTGCATGAAGACAGCCAATTTTTATTTGCATTTAGGATGGATGATCGTGTGTTAATATGGTGTAGAATCCCTCAAGGGTATACAGAAAGCCCCTCTATTTTTAGTCAGAGTCTGAAGAAGAATCTTGAAGGGCTGATGATGCCCCAGAACTCAGTCCTAGTGCAGTATATTGACGACCTTTTGGTCGCTTCAGAGACTGAGGATGCTTGCAGAATTGATACTGTGGCTTTGCTGAATCATTTGGCAGACAATGGACACAAAGTGTTCCCGAACGAACTCCAGTATTGTCTGAATGAAGTGCAGTATTTAGGTCACCGGATTGAGAAGGGGAAACGGAGGGTGTCACCAGATCGCATAGAGACGATTCTGCAAATGGGAACTCCGAAAACACAAAAAGAAGTCTGCATGTTTTTGGGAATGGTCGGCTATTGTCGACAGTGGATCCCAAATTTTTCCTTGCAAGCAAAGCCACTGTTGAGATTGACTCAAAAGGACATTAGAGATCCGGTACCATGGGAGGATGACTGCCTGAGAGCCTTCCGCGAGCTGAAAGAGAGCCTATGTCGCGCTCCAGCTCTGGGAATGCCGGATTATAATAAAGCATTTTCGCTCTTCTGCTGTGAAAGGGAAGGATGTGCGTTAGCGGTCCTTGTGCAGATACATGGAGATGCTCGCAGACCAGTGGCTTACTTTTCAGCTACATTAGATCCAGTAGCTTCTGCGTTGCCCGGATGTCTCAAATCCGTTGCTGCAACAGGTGTCAGCATTGAGAGATGTGAAGGCATAGTGATGGGTCATCCGCTTATTGTTTATGTGCCTCATTCAGTAGAGTTGCTAATGACAAGAACTAAGACACAATATTTAACGAATAACAGACTTACAAAGTATGAGCAGGTTATATTGGCTTCTGAAAATGTCACTCTGAGACGTTGTACCACCTTGAATCCTGCTACATTGTTACCTCTTCCGCAAGAAGAGGAAGAAGATTGTGAAGAGCATGACTGCCTGGATGTTACTGAGCTATCTACCAAACCCAGACCTGACATTGTTGATGAACCTCTGCCTGAAACTGATTTGATTCTTTTTGTTGATGGTTCATGCTTAAGAGACAATGAAGGGTGTTTGAGAGCAGCGTTTGCTGTGTGCACCATCTTGGGGGTGGTGGAAGCTGCCTGTTTGAAAGGAGTATACTCTGCTCAGGTAGCCGAAATTATTGCTTTGGCACGTGCCTGTATCATTTCAAATGGAGTCCGAGTGACTATCTATACGGACAGCCAATACGGGTTTGGAGTGGTTCACGACTTTGGCCAGTTATGGTCACAGAGGGGAGTTTTGACATCTTCAGGATCCCCAATCCGTAATGGAGAATTTGTGCGCCAATTGTTGGAAGCTTTGCAAAAACCCAAAGAGATAGCTGTAGTAAAATGTGCAGCCCATGGAAGGGGAGAGGACTTTGTTACAAAAGGAAATAACTATGCCGATGAAGTAGCGCGTTTTTGTGCTATACATGCTTGTGTGTTCAATGGAACATATGTAGGAGAGAGCACAGAAGAGACTGAGCTCAGCATGATGTTAGCTATAGCCGATACCTGGGATGGGGTAAAGTGACTGCAGGATGAAGCCTCAGAGGAGGAAGTTGCATTATGGGTCAGAGCAGGCTGCGAAAAGAGAGAAGATGGCATTTGGGTGTCAACAGATGAGAGAACAGTATTACCTAACTGTCTATTGAGCCCAATGGCAAGGCAGATTCACGGAGTGGTTCATCTTGGGAGAGATGCCATGGTGCGAGTGTTCAGGCAAACTTGGTTCAACCCACGATTTCGTGTGCATGCTGAAGCGGTGTGTCACAGGTGTGTTATATGTCATCATCAAATCTTTATTTCGGTAAAGATTACCATAAAAGACACAGATTCAGAGGATGAATTACATATATATCAATATACATCAAAAGATGCACTTCAATGATAAAATTATACAATTTTAAAAGATAACATTAAACATGAAAACTCACGAGGATAAAAATAGACATGAAGTTAAACTACGGGAGGTGTATAGATCTCATTAGCCTCATAGATACAAACCATCCCGATGCTAAAATATAGGCATACTTGCAGATACATTTCCTACATGAGCCAAGTTCTAGTGGAGATGTTTTAAGTGCTCTATGTTACATTAGTTGTTATATTAAGACAGCATTTCCAACATGGATTAATGGCATTGATGGATATATCGAGGAGATGGATCAGTCATCTGTCTATCTATCTATACAATAGAGAACATTAAAAAATATTTTAAAATTTTTTTTTTACAAAAGGAAAAAAAACTTGAAAGAATGCTAAACAATGTTGCTTGCTCTTTCTAGTTTACTGTCAAATATAGCAGCAATAATTTTAATAAGGATTTAGACACGAATGCTGATCATAGGGTTAGGCCGGGAAGGATTCAACGCCCTTCTTCTGATTGCCCATGCAATTCCCAAATATTTTGCAATAGCACACACAAATAGAGGTCTTGCATCTGATTTTAGTATACGCAGAGCCACTCTGTGATCTCGAGTGCCAAGTTCTCTACAAACAGGAGAGAGCCATCTACTCCTGGGTTTGGTGTATGCTTTGCATGCAAAAGGAAGTGAGCAATAGATTCTTGTGGAGAGGGACAGCAGGGACAGCCCTTTGGTAATGCTTTGTTAGACAGCCATGAATTTGTAAATGAATTAATAGGCAGGCTGCCAAATCTGAACTGAATATATAATTTTCTATCGGCCGGCACTTTAATAATATCAAGGTAACTTTCAAGGATGCGGTTGCACTTAATATCGTTAAATTCCTCGGTCAGTCTCCCTCGATTGCCGGCTAAAACGGCAGAGTGCTCAAGCCCTTCCCAATAGAGGATTTTAATCTGACTTTTAGTGAGGGGTGGTGGAGAACCGATATCATGTCCCACTAGACCTATGTGTGACAGGAGGCTTTTAACGTGCTTTGTCCAACCAATTTTATGCATGGAATCTAGGGCACAAATCTCTTGGAAAGCGGCAGCATACACCGATAATTCCGGGGTAGATACCAGCCAATACCAAAACAAAAGGGGCGGAGCTTCACTAAGTCACTTATGGGTTTGATGCCCATGTCTAGCAATAGTGGGTGAGTGGGGGTACTCTGTGGGAGAGAAACCAAATTTTTAAGGAACCTATTCTCCAGGGATATCAGATTGTTGGCTTTTACCATCCCCCAAAGCTCAGCACCGTAAAGGGCACTGCTCACGGCCTTACAACTATACAATTTTAATGCCGGAGCAACAGGCTTAGTGTGGGAGAGACGGTGTTCTTTACGCAGGACCCCGGTTACCTGGGAAAATTTGAGGAAGGCCTTATTAAGATGGTGGTTCCAGGCCATGTCCTCAGAAAGTTTTACTCCCAGGTAATCGAAGGAGCTGACTCTCTCCAGTGGGACATCATTTAGAAACAAATTACCCTTAAAGGATTTATGGGGATTTAGGAGCATGAGCTTGGTTTTTGCTGTATTGATTTCAAGCCCCCTCCCATCGCAGAAGAGCTTGAAGTGATCTAGTAGGTTCTGCAAGCCCTTTGGGGTCTTTGAGACGAGAAGCGTGTCGTCTGCGAATAGAAGGGTAGGTATTTTTTGCTTTGCTAGGGTCGGTGCATCCGCTGGAATGGCAGATAAGGCCTCTGCTATATGATTAATATACAATGAGAAAAGAGTTGGGGCCAGAACACATCCTTGGCGGACTCCCCGCTGCACCATGATGGAATTGGTGGCCTGTCCCTGGCTACCCCACCTGACCCTGGCAAAATTCTCATCGTGAAGCCTAATTAGAAGTGAAAGAATACCTGCAGGCATGCCCATCTCCCTAAGCACCCACCATAAATTCTCCCTGGGAACAAGGTCGAATGCAGTTTTTAAGTCAATAAATGCAATATACAGACTCCCTTTACCCAACAAGACCACCTTCCAGTAGAGCATATAAAGTCGAAAAACCTGATCGACTGTGCCCATTTTTCGTCTGAAGCCCGCTTGGAGGGAGGATAGAATGTCATTTTCCTCCATCCAGTCCGTGATTTTCGCTAGAAGTGAGCAACAGACGACTTTCTGAACACAGTCGATCAGGCTGATCGGCCGGTAGTTTGCAGGCATTGACCTATCGCCCTTCTTAAAAATAGGAATGACTTCCGCTCCTTTCCAAGATCCAGGGATGCTCCCTCCTTCCGCGATGTCATTAGCAAGGGTTAATATGTATGTGGCCCAGTTTTCCCTATCTGACTTAAAAAGATCTTCTGGGATGCCGTCAGGGCCTGGAGCCTTGGCGGGAACGATTGCATCCAGTGAAGCCAATATTTCCTCTCTAGTGAATATTAGGTCATATGAAGGTTGCACTAGATCGGGAGCTAATGCTTCCGTAGCTTGTACTAAGGGAAATGAGTAGAGAGAACCGAAGTGTTCCTGCCACTGATGAGAGGGGATATTATTGGCTAGGGGCGGGGACCTTTCGTGAATGCCCTTGCCCGCAATTGACCAAAACATGCGGGCATCGGGGCTCGAGAGAGACTCTCCTAATTCTACCCACCTCCTTTCATCCCAATCCCTCTTGGCCTTCGTTTGGGCTAGTTTGTACTGCTTCCTCAGTTCCCGAATTGACGGAATGTCCCCGTGCCGTAAGGCAAGGGTCAGCCGTTTTTTAGGGTTCTGCACTCTTTTGAGAACCAGGAGGTTACGTTTTTAGTCTTTGCTTTTTTCGACCTAGAATTATGTTGGTAAATGATAAAGTTCTTGGCCAATTGTTCAAAAAACTTGGGGTGTAAGGTACTACAGCTAGCTCTGATGGAACTGTCTCTAGCCCTAAAGGACAAAAGTTCCAGATGGTTCTCAAGATCTTGTTTTAATTTAGCGAGCTTAGGTTCGTCCACAGATATTGTAGACCATTTTAGGCGACGCCCATCGTTAGAAGGAGTCACCTCCCTTGTATAGAGGTGATCTTGGGCTGCCCTAGTATTCGCAACCCACGGTTGCTCAATTGCGAGACTCAAGAGATTATGGTCACTTTCGCTTGTTTCAATTATAGACATATCAATCACGAGTGGCCATAGGCAGAGGTCCACAAAAATGTAATCGATCCGACTCGACCCTCTGGGCCCGACAAAGGTCATTCCCCCATCTTTATCAGACTTGGTCCTTCCATTAGCAGCCCGTATCCTGTGTGTGAGGCTAAGGGAGTTTAACTGGAGTCCTGCTTGGGACCATTTCTTTATTGGAGGCAAATCCAATGAAGGGACTGACCACCTATTATCTTCCTCTTTAATCTCGAGGATATCTTCCCGGTCAAGAGGCTTAAATGTTACATTAAAATCTCCTGCCACAACTAATGGGAGGTCAGTCGGTCTTGCATCCAGTAGCTCATCTAATGCCTGTATAGTAGATGACCTGCCTGATCTTGAGCTTCTTGCATAGACATTTACAATATCTAGGAACTTTCTTTGGGGGCCTTTTAGTCTGACCCAAAGGAGGTCGTTGCTATTGGTCTGATGCTCCTTTATCTCAAGATTTAATGCAATTTGGATCAGGATAAGTAGCCCTCCAGAAGGACGGCCATGTTTGGAAGGGATTGCCGGCTTATGAAACGTGACAAACCCTGGAATATAAACAGGTGTCAAGCTCCAAGTTTCTTGTATGATACAAATGTCGTGATGGTTGATTATCTCATGCCAATGGGGGAGAGCTAGTTTCCCCCTTATTCCTGCAACATTCCAAGAAGCTATTTTAAGTTTCAGTGTCTCTTCCAGATTTATCAAACTGGAGGGCAGAATTACTGGGGCTTCATTGACCATGAGAGAAGTCTGATGGCTTTGTAGGCTTTCTTCCCCATCCTGATCATTATCTCCTAGTTGGAAATAGGTTACACTAGATGATATAAAGTGGGGCCTTAGTATCTCTGCCTCATGTTCCAAGAGACCCCCTTCCAAGCCCTTATCCATAGATGAAAAAGTGAGAACATTATCAATACTATAATTGCACGCTTGTTTCTGACAAGGGTCTGTAAGTAGTCAATCGATTTGTGATAAGATAGAGGCAGATAAGTCCCTTTGGGGCATCGATGGGTTCTTATGATTGGCTGACAGTGGAGGAATGTTATACTTCAATTGGATATTGGTTCTAGGTGGAGGGCAGGATCTTACTTCTAGAGCAACTAAGCCATGCGCTAGGTTTTCGCTCGTTAGGATCAGTTCTACTGCGTCGACTGGGCTGTTGTTCAGGACACATCTCCTGGCCCTCAAGATGTCGTCCCTTATAACAGAACGGCATCCCCTTACCTGCCTTATCCAATGAATGGCTTTGTTTTTTAAAACTTCGCCGTTTTCAAGTTTATTATTGCAATTAAGCTTTGGTACATTGGTCATAAAAATAGTAGACTGAAGAGCAACTTTGGGGATAGGGCGTAACTGTGACAATAGAGGGACCTCACTACGGCCTTCATGACGAATAAATGGGCCATTCTCCGTAGATGTATAAAGCGCGCTCTGGCCCCCGGAATGTACTATATGACCTTCTCGAGAGATATCGTGGCTGGGTAATTTGCAATGGTGGCCCCCCCTATGGCCGGCTTGATTAGTAACTTTAGATGTAGGAATTATAATTGGGAATTTGCCGATTGCTTGTGTGTTATGAGCGATAGAATGGTTTGCTTTAATCGTCATACATACACTCTCAGAATTATTTAGTGACAGTGGCTTGTGTATATTGCAATCTTCTAAACTAAGAAGTCATTTTGAAATAAGTGTAGTCAGCGTCCCTACTGTTTCTTTGGGGGCCAAGATTTCCCTCTGTAGGTCTGCATTAGATAGACTTAAAAGTATGCTCTCAGTTTCCCTCTGCGGGTCCACAATAGTTGGCATTAAAACAGCGTCCTGGGTCACACATCTCCTTTGACTAAAGGTGGTGAGCCTCCCGCTCAGTTCTTTGATGCTGTGGCCCATACCCTCCTTATTTGTGTCAGTATCAGGCATGTCTGGGTTGGCCGCTAAGGGTGCAAACCTATTGCTCAAGGGTAAGTCAGACTGGGTCCTACTCGGAGTTTCCCTAAAGGAAGGGTCTTCAGTTTCATCAGGGGTTTTTGTAATTCGTTTCTTGTTGGCTGCCCTTTTGAATAGACTAGGGATACTACCAGAACCCTTATTGACAATTACAGTGGCGGGGGGGGAAGATGGTTGGGGGCCTTTGTGTGAGTGGGCAGATGTTTTTCTCGAAGATGTAGGTGACGTGAGGAGACCCTCACAATCAGAAATTAAAGACTCTATTCGGTCAATCACACTCTCCCCACTCTCCCCACTCTCACCCCCCCTCTCAACCCCCAAGCAAGATTTCTGACGTAGTTTTTTTGTCTTTTTCCTCAGTTCACCTCCCAAGCCAGCCTCAGTGTTTTTGCGCTTGCCCATGTATACATGCAATGTATCTTGGAAGAGGAGCAATGGGCCTAGTTTCCAACAGTTGGGCCGGTCGTAACTTTAAAGAACAGAAGGAATTGTCACAGTACCTCGAATGGAACCAGTCCGAGCTCCTTGTGCTTTTGATAAAAGTGTTTATCAGGGGGTTGGCCCAGCCCGGCCTCCTCCGGTCTTTGACGGGCAAGGACGGGTCCGCCCTTGGCCCGGGCACGTCCGCGCGCGTCCCGTGCTGCGGGAGCCCGCTCCTGATTTTAAAGCGCCTCCTGGCGCTGGATTGGCTGCGAGGCGTTAGCGGCTCCGGCCGCAAAGGAACCAGCAGGAGAGGAGCTGATGGCGGGACCCGCGCTGCGGGAGCCCGCTCCTGATTTTAAGCGCCTCCTGGCGCTGGATTGGCTGCAAGGCGTTAGCGGCTCCGGCCGCAAAGGAACCAGCAGGAGAGGAGCTGATGGCGGGACCCGCGCTGCGGGAGCCCGCTCCTGATTTTAAAGCGCCTCCTGGCGCTGGATTGGCTGCGAGGCGTTAGCGGCTCCGGCCGCAAAGGAACCAGCAGGAGAGGAGCTGATGGCGGGACCCGCGCTGCGGGAGCCCGCTCCTGATTTTAAAGCGCCTCCTGGCGCTGGATTGGCTGCGAGGCGTTAGCGGCTCCGGCCGCAAAGGAACCAGCAGGAGAGGAGCTGATGGCGGGACCCGCGCTGTGGGAGCCCGCTCCTGATTTTAAAGCGCCTCCTGGCGCTGGATTGGCTGCAAGGCGTTAGCGGCTCCGGCCGCAAAGGAACCAACAAATGAATGTTGGAAAGAGAACTGTGGTTGCAATGAGTCATATTGGAAGATCAGGAGGGCCTTTTAATAGGATACAGTTGGACTTTATTGAGATGCCTAGGTGCAATAGACTGAGGTATATTTTGGTGGTAGTGTGTATCTTTTGACGTTGGGTTGAAGCCTATCCAACTAGACGATGTGACAGTCTCACAGTGGCAAAACTGTTGTTAAGGGAACTGATACCACGCTTTGGATTTCCGACCTCAGTGGAGACAGATAGAGGAACACACTTCCATAGTGAAATCATGAAATTGTTATGTACAGCTCTAAACATTGATCAGAGATTGCACTGTAGTTACAGGCCTGAGGCATCTGGCCTTGTGGAGCAGATAACTGGCACAATCAAGATGAGGGTGTCGAAGGTTTGTTCGTCAACTTTACTGAAGTGGCCAGATGAGCTACCATTGGTATTGATGAGTCTGCGTAGTACTCCTGATAGGAGGACAGGACTCTCTCCTCATGAGATATTGATGGAAAGAGCTATGCGATTGCATATGGTGCCAGCTACAGCACTGATAAACATCACAGATGATTTGGTTTTGGATTATTGTAGGGGACTGGCTGATGTGGTTAATTCTGTGTCCCACCAGGTCGAGGCTGCGACTGCATCCACCTCGAGAGACCTGCTGCATGATCTTAATCCTGGTGACTGGGTGCTTGTTCGAAAGCACGTGAGGAAGAGCTGCCTTGACGCTCGCTGGCGAGACCATACCAGGTGATCTTGGTTACAAGTACAGCTGTGAAGTGCGGAGGATTGCCAAACTGGATCCACGCTTCGCGTACTCGCCGCGTTCCAGAACCTGAGGAGGCAACGATTCCTCTTGCTGAAAATGCTACAGAAAATGAAGAAACAGGTCATGTCGTAAGAATTCTTGACGGGGCTGAACAACCAACTGAGCAAGAAGAAAGAGATTCAGCTGCTCCAGATTTGAGTTCAGATCCGGAGATAGACGAAATTGCAGAAGTGAACTTTGAACCAGGTCAAAGTGAACGGCCTGGTGCAGAAGGATCAGATCGAGAGGAAGAGAGAACAGGTGCGGAAGCAGAAAAGTGGCCAACAAGAAAAGAAAGGCTGAACATAAGGCTTGCATCTGAGAAAAATCTCGCTCCAATTCCTGAAACGTCTGAATCAGATCAAAGTGAAACTGAGGAAAGACCGGATGGTCTAAGACGATCCAGAAGAGAGAGGATACCGTCTCAAAAGTACGCCTCTCCTGAGTGGACGTAACTGGCTGCAAATGCAGAGACCGAAGAATTCCGGAAGGTTGGGGACTGGTACAGTAAGTTACGGAGGGGACACCCTATCGATTGAAATTCAGCTGTTGGTCCCTGGAGTTGAAGCCTTCGGAATCCTAACTTTGACAGTCCCCGACCCACCAAGGCTAAGGGGTTTGCGTTTTTTGATTCTTAACCAGGTTGCTTTCCCCACATTTGGTCGACAGCCCACTGCACAGGAACTGGGAGAGATTTGTGCAGAAATTCTGCAGCTTGTTCTTACCATACTTGGATCTAATATCATTAATGATGAAGCTTGAACATTGAAAAAGAACTCATTAGGCTTTAGAAAGAAGATAACCTAGGCCCGAGTGGAAGAAGATTTAAACTAGGGATTTGCAATAGAAGAAGAACTGAGTGCTAGGGCTAACTACATCTCTACAATAGGCCATAGATACTGGACTGAACATTGCAATAATCGAATGGGAAAAGGAAAATAAAAAGACATTGTAAATACCAAAATAAGGCGAAAAGAAAAGAGACTTTGATTTGTTTGCGCCTCAAAACCAAAGGTGGTTCAAAATGGAATCTGGAAATCCAAGACGCAAGCAGAAATGCATAATTGGTACCCTTATCGTTCTGGTGCTTATTGTCATAACTTTGGTGATTATTACATCTTTGGTTGAGTCACACGATGCCGAAAGGAATGGGGAACAGACGACACTTACCCCACCTACTTCAGAGTTCGAAGAGGGTGCATCCGCAAAAGATAGAGAGATGATTAGGGAAACTAGTCGAATGTTACATGTAGATCTGTCAAAAGGTGATTTCACGCTGAATGCATATGCTCGTTTGTTGTATGAGTATGTTGATACAATGGAAGCGAAAGATTGCTATGTGTGTATGCAACTGCCAGCATCCGTAGAAGAAGGCATTCGATACCCTCACTTACCTTTGACCTATGGCATTACATGCAGCGTGTTATTGAGTATGTTTTATAGCAAGGCACATTTTGAGTACTACTTCTCCAATTATGATGTGGTACTCTCAGAAGTTCCTGTTCTTAAATACATGAATAAATATGATTACTATAAGCAGGTAGAAAGGATGTCTACGTATTTTGTGCCTACTATTACCTTAGATACATCTTATGCCCATAGACACAATTTGACCTGCATGTTAACTGACATTGAAAAGAAGTTTGTGGACCAGATAGAAGATCGACATAGGCAGACCTTATTTAGGCCAGATCCGAAGCACAAGGTAATCCCATGGACACCGGAAGAATTAGATCATAAGGCAAAGGGGAGTTCTGGTCCAATAGCTTTAGATTTCCAGCAGAAAGGAAGACTGTGCATTAGACACCCGTCCACATATTATGACAAAATATTTGTGGGTGAGAGTGACTGTGAACACATTTTCTTGATTGAAGAATCCATTAGAAAGGCGCTGTTGGATAAATTGACCATAGTGCCAAATGTGTACTTTGTGTGCGGTAAAAATGCTTATGTGAAATTGCCCAAAAATTGGTATGGGACATGTTATTTGGCTGTGGTATTCCCCAAGATCTTCCATGTGGATGATTTATGGCCTTTGGAAGGGAAGAGATCTCATAGAGGAAAACGTGGTGCAAGTGCTGGAGAAATTATTGGGGATGTATTTGGAGCTATGATACTTAGTTTGGGTGTGATTTTGAATGATGTGAAGATTAGAAAGCTGGCAACTCTAGTAGATAAGCTCTCTGTGAATACGGCCCAAATCCTATTACTGGTTGATGGGGAGATGGTTTCGATAAGGGCTATGGTTCTTCAAAATCGTCTTGCTTTAGATGTATTATTAGCAAAAGCTGGAGGAGTCTGTAAATTATTGAAAGTTCAACAGTGCTATACTTATATTCCTGACAATAGTCGGGATATAAGGAAGTACATTAGCAATATTTCAGAGATACATCAAGATTTACGTGATCTAGCTGCTGATGGACTCTGGGAACAAATTGGCAAGGGATTTGGCAAGATAGGAAGCTGGTTTGGAAGTTTGGGATAAGGAATAATGGGATACATCTTGAAACCTATTATAATAGCTGTCATTTGTATAATTGTACTGTTGGGAGTCATTAAGGCTTACAAATGGCAAAGGGCACGACAACAATTAGAATGACTGCAGGACAGTCATTATCTGCATCTGAAAGGGTTGGAAAGATTTAGACAGGGACGGCAAGCTGCAACCTCTGTTTAGGTCAGTGTCTTCTACAAGGAGAAACTTATAAGAAGGTAAAAAGGTTGGTGTTATGACACTAGTCAAAAGAGGGGGGAACTGATAGAGCGCTTACAGCACTCTAAATTGTAGGGGTGCACTATACTCCTGATACAAACGCACTCATATGTATTTTTGTCGTGTGCAGTGTTTTATGATTATTAAGATGCATTTATTCACGTCATATTAGTATTAAAATGAAGTGAGCACATTTAAGTAGGATTTTGCGTGTATTAGAAAACATAATTCCTGTATGTGTAATGTGCAGGACCACATTGTACTCATATAATGTAACCATGTTGAGTTTAAGTTACCCGATTTGTAGGCCCAAATTGTAGGTTGTTTTGAGTTTCGTTTCTCCTTGGTTGCTCAAGAATGAATTAAATAAATTCTGGTGTGCTCGAAGACAGTGTGTTCTCATCCTACTGCAGGTGCAGGAATTCGACCTCGTTATTCTTAGATTTAAGGAGATACCCGGAATGTCTTTGAAGAAGACTGATAGGCGAGAAGGGAGGACACCTTCGTGCTTAGCCTATCTGGGAACCAAGGCCACTGGAAGAAGAGTCAACTAATTAAAGCTTCTGTGGAAACTTACTGAAAAATGTTGCAAGTGGAAAAGTTTAACACATGACGTATTGTGGGTTGAACGTTGTCTTTTTGTATGATGCGCAGGGACAGATTCAAGAGACTTCTACCAGCTATCGGAGGAGAAGGAGCATCTTAGAGCGAGCTCCATAGCTTTAAGCTATCAGACCCATTTGACGTGAGTACTTCTTAGGAAGTCAACACGTGCTGACACCTTTGGGATATGATGCAAGGGAGATAGGTAGGATCCTTTTTGAGAGCAGAGTAGGGAAAGATTTGCTCCTTCTTAAATGAAAAGAGAATTGGACCCCGCTTTTATTCTTTGCTGTATTTTGATTTTGGAGTTCATCATATTATGCCTTCTGCGCCGAACGACTTATATTCGTAAAATTGGCTCTGTATTAATTTTTCTGTACCTTCAATTATTTTTGGTCTTATAATAAATCCACAAAACTTAAAGTCGGAGTCTGTGGTCTATTACAGCATGACTAAATCGAAAGTATAATCTTGAATTGTTTTCCTCCCTTCTACCACTTTTAGGAGGCAAATAAAAGACCATCTGCATTAAATCTAGTAGGGAAAAGTAGGAGTAAAGGTGGGCGTAATCAAAGTGTAGCTATGTTTCTCCAAGCTGCAGTATCCTCTAGGAGGGCAATGTTAGAGGACTGATTTTACTAATAATTGCTTGCCTATGTTTTAAAGTTAAAAAAAAATGTCTGCAGCATGCGGATTTACTGTGATATTGCCTGCTGCCAATTTCATCAGGTTTTTATGCGTCTTAATATTTATTATTGGCTGATGTCTTACAGTGTTTTTGTTTCTTTGCACAGTATTTGTATATTAGTGTATAATTTGCATGCTTTGATGGCTATTTTATAGCCGAATAAAGACGGTTCTTATTCTGATTCTGAAACTGACCAACTGATAAAGGCTGTAGTGATGATCACACTGGTTAATTTTTCTTACAGTTAACAGTTTTGTTTGGAGTTGAGGATTGCAAATGAAGTGAGACCATAATTAATGCTGATGTTTTTTCGGTTTCTAATCAAGCATGCCATTTTCTTTGTGTTCATGGGCAACAGGGTACGGCTATCAATAATGTAGCAAGTGCAGTAGCACCAGAGCTTATGTCTGTGAAGGGCCCTCTGGACCCCAATTCCGACTGTATTTGTCTAACAAGCTTTGCGTTGCGTGGGGGATATTTTCTTGACCTGCATGAAGTCCATAGCATCCTTGCTACACCAATGCCTGGCACAGCAAAGTTAACGATGGTTACATTTGACCACACAATGGGTAGGTAGCCAGAAATTAATAGATTTGGAATCTGCAGGAAGGAAAAATGAAAGCTACTTTTGGCATTGTGGGACCAACTGTAGGAAGCAGAGGGTACCTATGTCCTCAATCAAACCTTGGGTGTGTGAGTTGTCAGGTCATTAATCCATATGTTCCAGCCAACTCACAGAGAGAAGCAATTTGAGACAGCTGGAAGTGTTTAGCCAAGATTATTGTTAGAAATGAGTAAGGATCAGTTCCAGAGTATTACAGACTATCATGAGGGTAAAGGTGGAATCTAGCCCAGTGATGCTTTTGGGAAGCAGATGCTCATGTGAATCCTGTTTGTGAGTATGGGATGGATTCTTGGAAAATAGCTGTTAACCATTCTTTGTGGCTATTGCTCCATTTTTAAAGAGGATGTTGTAGCCGTCAAGGAGGAGATCTCTGGGAGTGTGATAATGGTATTATTCAGCTCAGCGCGAATAGTACTAGCTAATCCTGTGCTTAAAGACTTTGCTGCAAAAATCACAAAAGTGTTTGTCACTTATCCAGCTCAGCATGGATAGCATTGTGCTAGACCAATTGCTTACAAACTCTGCTAGAAAAATAGGCTTTTGAGGTGAGTAGATTTAGTGATGATGATGTTGTAGAATGCCCCCTATCAAGGAGCTGCTCTCCACCTGAAATTGGGAACTACCCTGGATTTTCTGCATTATGATTTTCATAAAAGGAAGACTTTCTCCAGAAGATTTTAAAGCAATAACTGGAACACACAGGGGCTCGATATTCTTCTAACTTCACTATGAAGTATCAAGGACAAAAAGACGGTGCCAGTCCACACAAGCAATGACAATAGTTGCCAGTACAATGACACCTTATGACAGAGATGGATTACGACATGTCTTGCTTTGAAGAAGCTACATCTGTCAGACCTCTCTGTTGCAATATATGATGTTTAGCTTCAAACTGTATAATCAGACATTCTAAAAATCCTTCAACGGAGCACGAAAAAGGGATAATTCTGTCCTGTGGAGTTGTTAGTATTTAAGTTTGGAATTGTTCTTCTGACAATAACACATACACTGGTGCCATGTCAGAGCATGGCTTAATCACTTACACTTGCACTACATGTGTGAATGAAGGAAGCATAATGATGAAGTAACATGCACAGGGTACAGGCAATTCCTGTTGAAAGGACAAGTACCACAGTTTCCTCTCTACTAAGGGCAATGGATGGAACAGTGCTCTGTAAAGTGAAAACTATTTTCTGATTTCCGACTCTCTCTTATTACTCCACAGACTCCAGTGAGTCATCTGAAAATGATGTACTAATGCACCCAAGAATACAACACGCCAGCCCTTTAGTCTCTACAATGCATAGGTGTGGCAAGACATGTCTTATTCAAGGCTTTTATGATTGGGTCAAAAATGGCCTTGACCTGATCTTCTTGTAACTCAAATTTCATGTCCACGACCAAAGAAGGACCCATAGTACTTAATCTTAGTAACTCCTCTTTCAGAGAGCCTTACACACACTTTACTTCATTTTTTGTCCAGCCAGCCAAGCTTAGAACTCACTCCCCGTAAAAATAATACCCTCCACAACCACCTCTTGTTACAGATTTGTAAAACACAGACTCTTCCAAAAAACATGCCCACACTCAAGTATAGGTGAGACGAGAAGATGGTGGTATGCATCTGCTAATGCAACTATCTGCCTCACAATCTTCACCACCACCTCATGCCTGAGTGCAGCTACAAGTTTCTCTCAACACGACTGAAACATACTTGTGAACCTCGTATATGGCCCCATCCTGCCCATACAAGTTACATTATAAACCACCATTGTACCATCAATGCGCAACTAAAAGGGTAGCTTCTTATCTGATCACATGGAAATACGGCAGTAGTTGAAGCACTCTCACAGATACTATAACAAATTACAAGACCGTCATTTTAACTGGCATAGGGAGCACATGGGCACATTATGGTAGTGGCTGGCAGAGGGGGTCACATAATGAAACTGATTGGAAAACAGAGGTATATCATGGCATTAGATGGCATACAGGGAAATGAACACATCATGGCCCTGGCTGGTATGTGGAGGACATAAACTTATCTCGACACAGGGACAAAATGGGTCACAGGAGGGTAATCATTGAATTGACAGGTCAATGGAGAAAGGGCAATAATGCCATTTACTTCAAAAGGCAGAAACTGGCACCTCATGGCATTAGCTAGCACATAGAGTAATGGGAGAACTGTATGCCACTGACTGGCACTTGTAGATTAACAGACATGTCAAGGCATGGCTGCCAAATGGAGGCTCTTTATGGTATTGAGTGAAGTTTGGAAGAAATAGAGGACATTGTGTAACTGGCTCGTTTTTTGGCCAAAAGAAGGTGCACCATTGCATGGGTATAAAATGGGGGAACATCATAGTTTTAACTTGCTTCAGAGGAAAACAGGAACATTGAGATATTACCCTACATAGGGGGGAAATGGGAACACATTACGGTTTTGGCTGGCATAAGTGAAAGTGGAGGGTGCAAGTGTATTGGTTGGCACACGGGGGGCACACGAGTCGCAAATTGATTTGCGACTCGCAAAATAGGATTAGTACATGGGCCACACGTTTTTTGCGGTCGCAAACGGGTTTAAAACCCATTTGCGCCCGCAAAAAACATTACTACATCTGGCCCCTGGTGTTTTAACAACCTAAAAGCACCTTATATCAAGAGTACCATTTATTTAAAGATCTAAAGATTGTCTCCTTATAATGTTTAAATTGCATAACAGTTATGCTGTCTGAGACCATGGATGAATATATGTAACATGGACAACCCTCTATGCCCACAGGACCAGGATAAATATATAATATCAAAACAGTAGCCATGTGGAACTCATTCAAAACTGAAACCTTGTCTATGCAATACAGGAATCTTTTCAGGGCGGAGTCATCCTTTGATTGGTGGCATATTGGTGGTGGCCTCATATAAGGTATGCACACAATTGCCAGCACTTCTAACCATATTGGTGAAAGTCTTTACCAGGTGTTTGAAATAATCTGGACAATTAGGTTTCACAACCGAAGTCTTGGAGTACCTAAAATGAAATCAAGACATAGGATTACATACCTTGTAAGGTGGCGAGTAACTTGGGAGAACGGGATGACTGTAGAAACAAGCAAGGTGCAGCACAGTGACGTAGGATTTTTTCGTTTTCTGTTTCCTACATATGTGGTAGTCGGATGACTAGGTTTTGAAGAGACCCTTTAAATCAAACGTGGTCGAAACGTCCACAAACCCTCCAATTTGGTTGACATAGACAATTAACATAAAGGGACTGTGAATTCACTCAAACTACCCTGTTTTCAATTGCCTTAAATAATATAGGCAGCCAATGGGAATCGTACAGTGTCTTAAGGTATACATGGTGTACATGTATTCACAATCTGAGCACTGTGTCGTCTGCAGTATATTCACTTATGTCACATTTTACTGCATATAATTTGGCTTGATGTACTTCTGACAGAAACTAAGGTTGTCCTGTCTTTCTTTTTTTAAATTTATGTTGCAATTCATCATGATGCCAATTAGACTGTGTGTCCCTCTACCTCATAGATGCATAGATGAGGTTTCCATTTGAATAAGTCCCACATGGCTACTGTTTTGATATTGAGACCTTGGATGGACATCACTTTGCTGCTTCTATTACACTTGAGGAAGATGTAAATTCAGAATCCCTGTTTATCTCACATTTATTCAGCCCATACACCTATCAGCCTCCAGAGCCAAGGAGTCAACTTCAAAAGTTAGACTAGCGGTAAAGTATATTCTTATGTATTCAGAATGTTGGGACAGAAACCCCCCCAGGTAGTAAAATACATGTACCCCTGCCCTGAGTGTCCAACTGTATTGTTCTCGGGATCCCTAATGCTGATTTGTGCTGTCATAGACAAACCCAGGTCATGCATGTGCGCCAGGACATAGGCCTTTCTCATGGATTGCGGTCTTGTTGGACCTTTAAGGGCATCCAAGGAGCAACCCTCATAGTGGTGGAAGGCGAGCGCCTTGACCCAGAGTTAGCAGCATGACCAAGGTAGTGGCAGCATACTGTGTAGTGATCAAAAGGAGTAAACAGGTCCTTTTTACCCTGTGTCACTGGAGTGAGGCCTTCAGGCTCAATTACCTTTCTTAAAGTTCCTCTACTGTGTGCTTAGCTCATCCTTAGCCTACATCAAGAAGATGTGGAGTGCTGCGCAGTGGAGGAGTAGTGACTGCACTGGATGTAGGTGTGCCTGGGAAGGGTACAGTACAGGGGAGAGCAGTACTGTGTAGTACACATATGGTTGGTGCATGTCCTGAGTGTATGTATGCCTGCGAGAAATACATTACAAGAGAGATGTAGTGCTGTGCATTGTGTGCACACTGAAAAGCATGTGCTGTATGTATGTGTGCTTGCGAAAAGAACAATATATGAAGAATGAAGTGTTGTGCAGCACGCACATGTTGAGTGTGTGTGCTGGCAGTGTGTGTGTTTGCAAATAGCAGACCCTCGTACAATACAGAAAAGTTACAGTATCAAACAGTACACACAGATTAGATGCGTGTGCTGAATGTATGTCTATCTGTGGTGGCACAATTCATGGAGATAACAGTACTAGACAGTATGTGTGCTATGAATGTACACTGAGTGCAAGGATGCCTACATTACATGGAGGACCCTGGGTTCGTTCCATTTTGGGAAGGCCCATGATTGCCTGATGAAGACATGAGGAGTAGAGGAATCCCCCAGACAGATTTGTGTATTGCTGCATTCATGTAAGCTGGGTGGGACACACTGGAAGGGAGGAAGGGATTTTGCCTTTACACTTCAAAAAGGTTGCTCTTTGATTCAGTGAGAGATCACAAGGAAGGGCCATGGACACATCTCTGAAAAGAGATGGGGCTAGTAAGCGAATCACAAAGAGTAGTGCTGGAGAGCCCAGGATTAACCTTTTAATGCACATATCACTGTGGCTGACATCCAGGTATGAACTCTAGTCACCCCCATGGCCTGTGTTGTAGGACAATCAGTTTCGTAGTCTTTCCTGCTGTAACAGACAACATTTCAAGAGGAAAGAAGTGAAAGAAAAGTAAACACTTGAAACGCAGCTGATCTCTTATATAAAACTTCAAAGACCCAGTCTCAAATTTACACTCGGTGTCTGGAAATTGACTATAAGATGGGGGATTGAAACCCCTAAATTGGTCATCTGCCAAGCAGCCAAATGGGCTGTGTAAGAAGGGGAAGCTCAGCAAGATTTATGCCTGGACTGGGGGCCAAAGCCTGCTAGTCTCCCTTCTAGGTAAGGGGACATCACCCACGGAAACATAGCTGCCAAGGTTTCAGATTGCTTATGTGTGACATTTTCATAATTTCAGTGTAATTATGAGAGACATTCAAAGACCATGAGTGACACTTTCTCACGAGCAAAATCAAGCAATGAAGACTAGGGAAACATATCAAATATTCTCCTTCTTTCCCCGTGTGCATTTTTCCCTCTCTTGCTTTGGGTCAAAGTCATGATGAAGAAAAATAAGTGCTGGCCCCCAAAATGTAGTGTTGGTTGGGCCCCATCTCCAACCAGAGGCTCAAAATAAGCATTGGCTAGTTGTGTCTGAGGAGATATATAATGCTGACATAGTGTACTGGAACTAATGGCCACGTTCTATTGTTTCGCACTCTAATTCCTAAGTACTGTGTCGGCTGGCTTAAACCTATGGAAAAAAAGGAAAGTTATTACAACGGAAAAACGTGTTACCCATCCGAGGGAAGGCATAGCATCACTTGTTTAGCTCCTGAGTTTAAAGTGAGGATTAGCCAAGAAGGTCAGAGATTCATCACCACCACACTTGACAACTACAACAAACACTCACAATCTCACTCCACGCGTGCACATCAACTGTCTGTGCCGAAGCTTAACAGACAGGAGATGTGCACGCGTAGGGCTCGCGGCGTTATCACAACTCCTGCTCGCACCATACGCCTGCACATCTCCTGTCCAGGCGCGGCGCGCTTGCATGCATTGTCAGCCGATATTTAACCACCTGCAGGCTCCCGCTCAACCCCACTCACTGGCTGTTGTGGGGACTCTGCGCTGCTCCTCGGCTGGTCTCCTCGGTGGCAGGGGGGACTCGCCTCTTCACCCGGTCACTCTTTGTGGCGCATCAACACGTGGGGCTCTGTCTTGCTCACAGGAGCCCCGCCTGAAATCCTGTTCCGGCCGCATCATGCGGCATTCACGAAGGCGGGATGGGCTCCCGCCGGATTTCCTCTACTGCTTGTTGTGGGTTTTGCGTCCAAAGGGGGACAGGAGATGTGCACGCGCCCGGACAGGCGATGTGCACTTGTACGGCTCGCGGCGTTTTCAGGACAATGCGCGCATGCGCGCTTTCACTTTCCCTTCCTCTCCCCCGTGATCTCCTCCCCATCACAAAGTCACTGCTTGTGTGAGGCACCGACTCCCCAATGTATCCTTCAAAATACAGCCTCAAACGGGCCTCCAAGAGCAACTGAACGCATTGGATGGCTGTATATAAAGAAATGCTTTTGCAAAATGAAATAAATATAACTGCGACGATAGCTTCCATTTTGAAAGGTAGGCTGGTTAAAGTGCAGTTAATGTTCTGACTTGGTTCCTACTTTACTTGCCTTTAATAAATTACTCGGGTATACATTTTTCACTCACTATCTATAATTTGTTATCAGCAGATACGTGTATAACTTTTTATTTATTTAACATTGTTTACTTATTGTGGATTTAAAACTAACTACTTTCCCATAAAAGTTCAACTCTGGAGAAAAGACGAAAGTGCGTTGACTAAATTGGTGTATATTCATTCCTGATGATGTGCACTCTGTTCCTGTAGTGGTGCCAAGGACACAAAGCACCACTTCTGCCCGCCCCCCCCCCTTTTTCCTCCTTCTGTCCCTTCTTTTTCGTCCTGGCCTCCTGTCCCACAGGGTGGAAACAAGAGCCAGTGGGGAAGCAGAGCGTAGTGTTGTATTATAGTATTTGTATAAGGGCTTTAAGTGGGATGAAAAAACTGCAGGGTCTCTCAAAGGGGCGTGGCCAATGTAATTAAGGGCGTGGCTTACAAACACGTCCGCTAAGAATATGTGCTTAGCATAGTGTGCCGCCCAAATTGTATTTTGCTGTTTCTGTCATTGCATCCAGATATATGATACAACAAGTAACATCATACCTACAAGTCAGGACTATTGGCTTTGTCAATGGTTGCT
This sequence comes from Calotriton arnoldi, assembly GCA_963921515.1. Lineage (NCBI taxonomy): Eukaryota > Metazoa > Chordata > Amphibia > Caudata > Salamandridae > Calotriton > Calotriton arnoldi. The sequence goes on from CAWUFW010002410.1 coordinate 2,152,624, forward strand.
AGTGGCGTCTCAGCTGGCACCACGGAGGCACTCATCTCGCCGCCAGTGGCACACACTGATTGGAGGAGAGATATTTGCACAAACCCAGACTGTAAATACCCTTTGTTGTTAAACACTGCGGAGGCTCACGAGATAATGACGCCGCGCCTTAGCAGGCCCACGGAAAGAGCGCGGGGAGTGGCCCTCATTATCCCCCAGATTCTAATTAGCCCCATGAATAGGAGGGGGCGGGGGGTGGAGAAGGGTGCTGGGTGACGCCGGCACCCTCATCCAGCCTCTTCGTAGGAGCGGGCAGAAAACACCTTCCAGCTCAGGGTTCACAAAGGAATCGTTGCCATGCCTCAGAGAGCCCGTGATCTTCGTCAATAATTCAGTGTCGCTAATAAAGGGCGATGATAAGTACCGATGTGACTCATATGGAGAGGCTGGGTGCTGGAGGGATTCGAGGCAGATATGTCCATCACTTGAAGCAGCACATGTACAGAAGTCAGCTTTTTGCATTAGAAAGGTATAATTCTTTTTTGACATTTCTTCAATTGTATTCGGAATTTAATTCATGTAAATCGTTTTTTCACCCAGTGTTCTTTTTATGTATTTTTAGAGTGTTTATAAGGACGGAAAGCAATGGAATATAGTAATTAACAAGGTGCGTCACAGGCAGAAGCACACACCTGCCTCCACCTGTGCAGAATTGCCCGTCACCTCACCCTGTTCTTTTATACGCATCATTTTAAGACTGAATTAGAGGAATTTTTCTCCCTTGCAAAAAAAAAAAAAAACCTTAAAGAACGTTAAAAGGACTTTCTAGCTCAATGAAGCATATTAGGCGTACACTGGTTCATGGTACTGTGACATTTGCACAACAGAATTTGCATTGGTTTGTTGGGTGGACACCAGGGCTTTAAGTGGAATGAAAACCTGGGGCAATAGGTCTGGCATTTACAAGAGTTTGAGCTATTGGCATTGTAAATGACAATGCCTTTTATTTATGTGTTAATTATCAAAACAGATAAATAAAAGGCATTGCCATTTACAATGCCAATAGCTTAAACTCTCTCAAATGCGAGACCTATTGCATTGCAAATGCTTGTTTAGATCTGTAAACTCTTTGATAGAGCACATCAGCTCCAGGGTCTCTTCACTAGACTCTGAACTGTCCCATGATGGTGCCACGAGTGGCCAAAATAACAATACTGAAAATTTGCATATTACACGGTTAGAAACTTTCAAAAACAAAACGCTGCTTTAACAACATGAACCTTTTTTTTCCTTCTGTGTTCGAGATATTCATTTCTTTTATGCTCCTTCTGTATATCTTTCAACCCAAATGATTTCTTCCTTTTTGTTCTAATCTTTCTCTTCCTTCCATAACTCCACTTCTCCTTTCCGGTCCCTTATGTCCTTCTTTCACTTCCCTTCCTTACTTTGTTCCTCATTTTCATTATTTACATGTTTTTTCACAATGATATGTAATTGTTTATTAGTTTCACACCTTATGCATACTAGCACTTATTGAAAAACAGTCCTGTGCGGCCAGTCCCACGGTTTGTGAATAGGAGACTGATTAATCTAGATGGATTATCAAACTGAAATAAATACAGCAGCTCACCTCATGCACAACGTCAAGATAACCCTCAGCACACTAGCAAAGTGGCATAAAGCAGGAGAGATGCTGCCCACGGCACCGCTGCCTCCTCGAACACCATAGTTACAGAGAGGGTCATCGCACAGTGTCACCTAGTCTGGACGTGGCGTGCACGGCAAAGGAAACAATCAGAGAGCTGCCGCCCCCTGACCCAGTAAACTCTGTGGTTAGAGGTGTCAGATCCACATGAGCAGCTGGTCTGCACGTACTGTTTATCTTTTAAGTTAAAGTTATGCACCCTCCGGTGACCCTGGGCAGCAAGTTCAAGCTCAGCTGGCAGATACTAAAAGTTAATTTCCGGGGACTGCTAGCAGCATATCATAGTGTGAGCCTGCCAGCACTGCCTTAGCTCACAGTGCAGGAGCCGAAGCCTGCAGGAGCACAGTGCGACTAAACGGGTGGCGCACTGACAGCTGCCTTGGCATTTTGAGTGACAGTTGAGACACAACACAGATATGCGTGACAATGCATTTCAGTGAGGTAATGTGGAGTACCACACTGAAATGCGTTAGTCTAATGCCTGATGCGTGGTACTTGGAAGGACTGGGGAAACCAAGACTACCTGTCCTGAATCCTGGAGCACCAGTGCCTGCCTGTTTGCCAAGATGAGTGTGCCCTTTGAAGAAGAGCAGAGCATTGGAGGGAGCGAGGTCCAGTGGAGAGATCTACCAGGAGGAATCCCTGAGAGACGTGTGAGGAAATGGCTGTGCTCCGATAGAGCTGATGCCTGTGTGCATGATTGATTTGGCAACCCCTGTATGCCAGGAGAGGGCCACAGTGGCTAGAGCAATGCATTGAGTGCCATCTGGGTAGTGGCAAACCCGTACTGCCTTGTTACGGGGACCTCGTATGCCAAAGGAGGTCAATATTGAAGTGACTGTTACAAGCGCGCTCAGACTCTTGACATCCTTAGTTGCGACCCCGTGTGCCATGTGCGGCTACCTGTAACAGCACTGCCAGGAAGTTCGCCCTTCGTCCAGGAGAAGACTGAAGCTGCGACCAGTGGGTTGAGCCCGCACATCGAGATCTGACCCTGACTGACCCTGAGGACTATGAAGGGTGCTGCAGCAGACATCACATCCCCGCTGGGCTCCAGTAGGGAGTTGGAGTATTGAATCTCCTGTACCCCCAGTGTGGGGGAAAATTGACCTACTGCTTCTTCACAGGCTAGGAGCTTCTCTGATCACTGAGAAAAGCCAGTATTACCGCTCGGGAGAAAGAGCCTGGGCCTGTCAGGTGCTGCAGATGTACTGCGAGCAGCCTGAATTCTCTGAATGGGATCAGGACTTGCGAGTGCCCACGGTCAGGACACTCAATGCAATGCTGAACGCTTCTGTGTTGCAGGAGCGGTAAGACTTGAATTGGGCCAGTTGGGCCCCGGGGTGACAGTGCTGTGGCACCATAGACATTTTTGACTAATTCCTAAAGAGTCAAAGGGGAACTCTTGATTACGACCAACTAGTAAATATTCCCTGAATGCCACCACCAGTGAATGGGGAATAACCCCGACCACATTACAAGGAAGAGGGTGGGACAGGGACTTGCCTAAAAAAACACTAGAGCTTCGATCTTAAGGGGATTGTGTTGTTGCTTACAAACAAAATTATTTCTTTGAATGTGTAGAGGTAAAAGTAAAATACTTCTTTTTTTATTAAAGCAAGTATATGACTGTATATTGATAATACTGTGTGCACTTTCAGTTATGAGTCGCGCGTTCACTAACTTGTAGCTACACCCCCCAACCCAGAGAGCCTTTAACTGCTTGTCCACAGCTACCAGTGAGAGTCAAGCGCAGCGGGGGTACTTGATCCAGTTGCTCAGGATCCATAGTAGGTCGGTGTAGGAGAGTAGGATCTGCTTCTTATAGTTACCCCCACTTTTTACTGATGTTTCACTGTTTTCGACTTAGTCTGACTGGGATCCTGCTATTCAGGACCCCAGTCTATCTGCTTTCTCCTCTAAATTGATTGCATGTACTTTAGGTACACTCCAGATTGGATTCTAGGGTACCCTTATAAGTCCCTCATATAAGGTATACTATGTACCAAGGGCATAGGTACCCCAGAGGCCTCCCAGGGGCTGCAGCATGTATTATGCCACCCCTGAGAGGCCATTCAAACTGACACAACAGGTCTGCTACTGCAGCCTGTGTAAGGTGGTGCATGCACCCCTTACTTAGATATAGGTTCACTATATCTATCCTACTCACTGCACATATAAGCCTATCAGTCACCCCTATGGCAGGCCTTATCAATCCTGAAGGCAGGGTGCTGGGTTTTATGTGAGAGGGTGCCCATGCATGAGCAGAGCCCCTCTGCAGCCTTCGGAACCACTATTCCGGGGTTGTCTGTGATGCAGTTAACCATATACTCTTAAGTGCATTATAACCTCGCGGAAAATGCTAACTTTAAAACGACTGCAAGGAATTATGTTGTGTTTGGTGTCAAACACCTTGGAATCATACCTCCACACCAGTAACTGGTGTGGGAGGTATGATTCCTCCCTCCTAGAGGGAGAAATATGACAGCACCGGTACACCCGGTACCGGCTTCACAGAGCCCTGGCATCACAAAATGGATGCTGCCAGCCACAGACACGAGTCTGCCCTCCTGCTGCTGGACGAAACTCCGGCAGGGGAAGGCTTGACAATAGGTTTCCTGTCACAGGGAGGTGTGACCACCTCCCAGATAGGCTTTAGTGTATTGGGGCTGGGTGGGTGCACTCTCAGAGTGCTTTGATGTCTGCACTGGGGGCACATTTGATGTCCCTGTGCATAGTCCAGCTCAAACCGGTTGCAGGGGCTACCAGCCCCTGCTCTGGCGCGAAACTGGACAAAGGATATGGGTGTAGCGAACCCTCTGTCCTGACCCTCCCATAGGTGGTCCCCCAGAGTTTGTCCCACCCCTTCCTTGGGTATAAAGTAGGAACCCCTGACTACAGGACTTTAGATATTACCTGGACTAAACTCTGCTACAGAAACCAAGTAACCTTCGACGATCTACGCTTTGCTGGACGACTGAAGAATCTCCCTTGGAGTAAAGGAGTTACTCCCCTGCAACGCAGGCACCTCAACGCATCTGACCAGTTTGCATCTACGCAGCCCCTGACGGACTCCGAAGATTTTGCAACACAGGAGGTGGATGCCCAAGCTTCCCCGAGGCCGACTAGTGCTGTCAGCAAACCTGAGACCCGCAGCCCTCGTTGGGACCGTGCAACCCGAACCCCTGGACACCGTGCACATTTGCAGCAGCATATACTTTTAGGCGATCCCTGAGGCTGTGCTTTTGGCTACTTGTAGTCCAAGCCCCGAGCAGTGTTTCCACTGAAGATTACTGGCCTACACTCCACGAGTGTTCCGTGGGCTGGTATTGTGTGATTCCTCTTGAGGTCCCTTTGCGATCCCTGGTCCGTTGACCTGTGGGTCCCTGAGAAGGCAACTTTAACTTTCAGTGGCCTTCCCTGGTTGCTCCAGATGTGCCCCAACTCTCCATTGCTTGGGGAGTCCCCAGGACCTTGCTGGTCCTCACAGAAGCATCTTTTCTCTGACCGCGTGGGTTGCAGTTGCCAAGGCTTGTTGGTCTCCAATCCGGAAACTGGGCCCCCAGCACTCGACATCCTTTGTGGGACAGTTCACCTGCGGAATCTGGTCATCGTCGTCTCCTGATCCCCGGGGCTGCAGAGTCAAGCTTCACCTCTTCGCACCTGAAGCACCCGACATCGGTGGGCATTTGATTGCTCCGCTCCTGGTCACGTGAAGTGACCCAGACTTTGTCCCCTCTGCTTTCAGGTTCTTCACATCTCCGATCCAGGCTTGGATCACACCGGACACTTTTCTTCTCCACGGCAGCAGTACTTTCTCGCATCACGCCATTGAAAACGACGAGGGTTTCCGACACCACTTGACCCCTATGCACCCGGCTCCTCTGGGATAGGTAACACAGGTACCTCGGTACTCTCAAGGGTGCTGGCCTTAGAACCTTCTATGTTTAGCTGGGTTTGCTTGAAGTCCTCTCCTAAGTGTCCTTAATCTTTAAAATTCCAACTGCGACTTTCCCATAGAGTTGTATGGAGCTCGCGTCTGTGTTCCCACACTGCACCCGTCCTCCGTGGTTCCCTGTGTCACTACCTTGGGTGGTTCCTTGGGGTCCCAGCGATTCTACATGCTCTAGGCACTGTGTCTAGTCAAGTCGGGGTTGTTATACCACTTTCTTAATATATGGTTTGGTCTCCCCCTGGAGCCCACTGTGTATTGTGCTATTTACTGTCGTTCTAGTACTGTAATATTGTGTGCCTTGTTCTCTAATCTCATAAAGAGGTTAGTAGAGAGCGTTCAGTAATAATTACATATATTTTATATATACCTGGTGTGGTTCTCCTTTCATTTGGTCATTCAAGAGGTTATATACTGGTAAAACAAGCTGCTTTACATTCCTTCAAAACTTAGCCTGAAGGCTGCTCTCCACAGCTACCACTAGGATAGCTTTCTATAAAGGTTGTCTTTAACCTAATCATCAATAAGGGTCGTTTGGACTGGTGCAAGGTGCCCACTTTAATTAGTGGACAGCATATACCAGGCCAACTTCTCACATTGGTGTGCAGCGGTTGGGATTCAAGCTTGCTATTGTTTTACCAGATAATCTCAGTGAGTGACTAACTGAAAACCACTTAAGGTACTAAGGTACATATAAATCAAGTCTAGAATAAAGTAAGTTCTACTGAACTTGGAGTTGGGTAGCCAAAGGGTCTAGCACACCCTTTTCTCTAACTCAAGAGAGTCTCAGTTCCCACTAGAGTAGGTAGGTGCATACACCACACCACACTAGAATGTCTTCAAGGCCTGAAGTCAGTGACTCCTTGCCAACTAGGTATAACAATCTCACATTCCAAGAATTGAGAAATATGTGTACATCTAGGAAACTGAAGACAGGGAGACATGCAAGCACTCAACGCCTCATAGAGGCTTTGCTGTTAGATGACTTCAGAAAGACCCCAGGGTCTGATGAGGCAGGCAAGTTGGGTGGGGCAGCAGAGGAAGAAAGGCCAGGAAGTGAAAACTTCTATGACCTGGACTCCAATGCTGACCAGGGGGATCAAGATGATCCTAACCCGGACAATCCAATTCTTCCTTCAGGTGAGGAAGGCCTCAGTGGCCCTCTCTTCACTCCCCCAGGAAGGGTTAATAGTCTACCAAGAAGATCAAGATCTCCTTCTCAGGAATCTGATCATTCTGGTACTTCTATAGGGACCTCTGCTTCTCTTAAAGGGAATCCTCTTATGAGAAGAAATGCCAACTGCTTGAGTTTGAGAGAGCTAAGCTCAGAATCAAGAGAGAGCAATTGGCCTTAGATAGGGAATCCCTGGAGCTTCAGAGAGCTTCTCAGAAGTTGGGGCTAGAGCCCCAAGGTGGCAGCCACAGTGTCCCTAGAGGTAGAGAAAATACTCATGACCATAGGAACCTGAACAAGATTGCCCCTCCCTACCAGAGTGGGGATGACATCCACAAATGGATAACTGCACTTGAGAGGGCCTGTAAGGTACAGAAGGTCCCTCAGGAGCAGTGGGCAGCAATCTTGTAGCTCTCCTTTGCAGACAAAGGTAGAGACAAGCTCCTCACTGTAAGAGAAGAGGATGCTGATAATTACAAAGTCCTGAAGAGTGCTCTGATTGATGGGTTTGGCCTAACCACTGAACAATACAGGTTAAAGTTCAGAGACACCCAAAAGGCACAGACTCAGGACTGGGTTGACTTTGTTGATTGTGCTACCAATGCTCTGGAAGGCTGGCTACTTGGCAGTAAGGTGTGTGATTTCAAAGGATTGTATAATTTAATCATGAGAGAGCAGATCCTTATTAACTGTCAAAATCAACTGTTGCATCAGTACCCGGTGGACTCTGATCTGACCTCTCCCCAAGAATTGGGTCAGAAGGCAGACAAATGGGTCAGAACCAGGGTGAGGCAGAAGGTTCAGAACCAAGGTGGTGACTCCAAGAAGCAGGATTCTAAAAACTCTGATAAGGGTGGGGAGAAGGGTAAAGACCAGAAGTCTTCTCAAGGGCACCAAAAATCTGCATCTGGTGGGGAGTCACAATCCAACCAGGGAAAAGGCAAGAAGAAGCCATGGTGTCAAATCTGTAAACAGAAGACCCATTGGACAAGTGATTGTACCAAGTCCAAGGACTCAACTTCAGCCACCACTGCCCCTAAGGCAACTGTTCCCCCTAGTTCAGCTCCAAGTGGTGGTGTTCCAAATAAGAGTGTAGTAGGGTTAACCCTGGGATCTGAGATGGACTCTGGCCTAGTCAGAGTTCCAACTCAGGCTATGTTGATCTGTGATGGAGGCATGGATATGGCCTCCTTATTTGTAAGCCACAGTAATCTGGGCAAATACAGACAACAGCCTATATTCAATGGAAAGGAGGCCTTGGCATTCAGGGACACAGGAGCAAGTGTCACCATGGTGACCAAAGATCTTGTGGCTCCTGAGCAAATCATACTTGGTGAGATGCACCAAGTGACCAATGCTAGCAATGTCAGGACAGACCATCCTTGGCAGTTGTTAATTTCTCCTGGGGAGGGGTAACTGGCCCTAAGAAGGTTGTGGTAAGTGCAGACCTCCCTGTTGAATGCTTGTTGGGCAATGATTTAGAAACTTCAGCTTGGGCTGAAGTGGAACTCAGGACTCATGCAGAAATGTTGGGTATCCCTGCAGATGTGTTTGCTATGACCAGGTCACAAGCAAAAATGTCTAACACTGAACAGGTCCTGGATCCTGGAAAAATGGACCAGGCACCTTCCAAGAGAAGGAGCAGTAGGGTTAAGGCAGTGTCTTCCCCCCCTGCCTCAGAATCCAGATCAGTCTCTTGAGGGAGCTGATCTTAGTCCTGAAGAAGGAACTGTCCCAGATGAGCTTGACCCTGATCAGGTTGAGTTCTTTGGGACAGGGGGCCCTTCCAGGGCAGATCTGAGCCAGGAGCAACTGAGCTGCCCCTCTCTTGAACCCCTCAGACAGCAAGCTGCTGCTGAGGCTGCTGGGAGTGCTAGTGGGTCCCACAGGATCTACTGGGATGATGGACTCCTTTACTCAGAGTGTAGAGACCCCAAGCCTGGAGCCACCAGGAGGTTGGTTATACCTCTGAAGTTTAGGAGCTTCCTATTGACACTAGCACATGATATCCCATTAGCAGGTCACCTAGGCCAAAACAAGACTTGGGACAGAATTGTCCCTCACTTTCATTGGCCTCATATGTCTGAAGACACCAAGGAGTTTTGTCGCTCCTGTGTCACCTGTCAAGCCAGTGGTAAGGCAGGTAGCACTACAAAGGCCCCCCTGATACCACTACCTGTGGTGGGGGTTCCCTTTGAGAGGGTAGGGATTGACATTGTTGGTCCCCTAGATCCTCAAACTGCATCTGGGCACAGCTTTATATTGGTGGTGGTGGACCATGCCACTAGGTATCCAGAGGCAATTCCCCTTAGAACCACCACAGCTCCTGTGGTGGCAAGGGCCCTCCTGGGAATCTTTTCCAGGGTGGGTTTTCCTAAGGAGGTAGTATCAGACAGAGGTGCCAACTTCATGTCTAGTTACTTAACGGATATGTGGAAGGAGTGTGGTGTAAATTACAAATTTACCACCCCTTATCACCCACAATGCAATGGTTTAGTTGAAAGGTTCAACAAAACCTTAAAGGGCATGATTAAAGGTCTCCCAGAAAAGCTTAGGCGCAGATGGGACATACTTTTGCCCTGCCTTCTCTTTGCCTACAGAGAGGTTCCACAGAAGGGGGTTGGTTACAGCCCATTTGAGCTTCTGTTTGGACATCCAGTTAGGGGTCCATTGTGTCTAGTGAAGGAGGGATGGGAGTTACCTCTCAAACCCCTAAACAGGATATTGTGGACTATGTACTTGGTCTCCGCTCCCGGATGGCTGAGTACATGAAGAAGGCAACTAAAAACCTTGAGGCTAGCCAGGAATTGCGAAAGGCCTGGCATGACCAAAAGGCTGTGTTGACTGTTTATCAGCCAGGACAGAAAGTATGGGTGTTGGAGCCTGTGGCCCCAGCAGCCCTCCAAGACAAGTGGAGTGGCCCTCATACCATTATTGAGCAAAAGGGAGAGGTTACCTACCTGGTGGACCTTGGAACTCCCAGGAGCCCCCATAGGGTGCTCCATGTCAACAGGCTCAAACCATATTTTGACAGGGCAGACATGGGCTTGCTCATGGCTACTGATGAGGGACAGGAGGAAGAGAGTGATCCACTCCCTGACCTGCTCTCACAGAACCCTGATGATGGTTCAGTGGATGGTGTAGCCTTGGCATGCAGCCTCACTGGCCAGCAGCAAACTGATTGCAGAAAAGTTCTCAACCAGTTTAGGCATATGTTCTCACTGACTCCAAGTCAGACTACCTGGTGCACTCATGAAGTGGACACTGGGGACAGTCTGCCTGTTAAAAATAAGATTTACAGGCAACCTGACCATGTCAGGGACTGCATCAGGACTGAAGTCCAGAAGATGTTGGATTTGGGTGTGATTGAACCCTCAGATAGCCCTTGGGCTAGTCCAGTAGTCTTGGTACCTAAACCTCACACCCAGGGTGGTAAGAGAGAGATGAGGTGTTGTGTTGACTACAGAGGTCTCAATGCAGTCACTAGGACTGATGCCCATCCAATCCCTAGGGCAGATGAACTTATAGATACTTTGGCCTCAGCCAAGTTTCTGAGCACATTTGACCTGACAGCTGGCTACTGGCAAATCAGACTAGCTGAGGATGCAAAAGCCAAAACAGCATTCTCAACCCCTAGTGGGCACTACCAATTTGTGGTGATGCCCTTTGGTTTGAAGAAGGCACCTGCCACTTTTCAAAGGTTGGTGAACAAAGTCCGTACAGGCCTGGAAGCCTATAGTGCAGCATATCTAGATGATATTGCTGTCTTTAGCTCCACCTGGGAGGATCACCTGGTCCACCTGAGAAATGTTTTGGAGGCCCTGCAGAAAGCAGGCCTCACTATCAAGGCCACCAAGTGCCAGATAGGGCTGAGCCAAGTTGTATACCTGGGCCACCTTGTGGGTGGAGGCCAGGTTCAACCATTGCAGAGCAAAATCCAGACCATCATGGACTGGGTTGCTCCCACCATCCAGACTCAGGTCAGAGCTTTCTTGGGCCTGACTGTGTACTATAGGAGGTTTGTCAAAGGGTATGGATCCATAGTGACCCCTTTGAATGACTTAACTTCCAAGAGAATGCCAAAGAAAGTTCAGTGGACAGTCAGCTGTCAAAAGACATTTGATGACCTGAAGCAGGCCATGTGCACTGCTCCCATTCTGCAAAGTCCTGACTACTCCAAACAATTCATTGTCCAAACAGATGCATCTGAGTTGGGGGTAGGGGCTGTGTTATCACAATTGAATGACGAAGGTCAGGATCAGCCAGTAGCTTTTATTAGCAGAAGGCTGACCCCCAGAGAGAAACGTTGGTCAGTCATTGAGAGGGAAGCCTTTGCTGTGGTTTGGGCCTTGAAGAAGCTGAGGCCATACTTGTTTGGCACTCACTTCATTGTTCAGACAGACCACAAGCCCCTCTTATGGCTAAAACAGATGAAGGGTGAAAACCCCAAACTTTTGAGGTGGTCCATTTCCCTACAGGGGATGGACTATACAGTGGAACATAGACCTGGGAGTAACCATGCCAATGCAGATGGACTCTCCAGATATTTCCACTTAGAACAAGAAGATTCAACTGGTCAAGGTTAGTTTAATGTCCTGACGTTTGGGGGGTTGTGTAGGAGAGTAGGATCTGCTTCTTATAGTTACCCCCACTTTTTGCTGATGTTTCACTGTTTTCGACTTAGTCTGACTGGGATCCTGCTATTCAGGACCCCAGTCTATCTGCTTTCTCCTCTAAATTGATTGCATGTACTTTAGGTACACTCCAGATTGGATTCTGGGGTATCCTTATTAGTCCCTAGTATATGGTATACTATGTACCCAGGGCATAGGTAGCTCCCAGAGGCCTCCCAGGGGCTGCAGCATGTATTATGCCACCTCTGAGAGGCCATTCAAACTGACACAACAGGTCTGCTACTGCAGCCTGTGTAAGGTGGTGCATGCACTCCTTACTTAGATATAGGTTCACTATATCTATCCTAATCACTGCACATATAAGCCTATCAGTCACCCCTATGGCAGGCCTTATCAATCCTGAAGGCAGGGTGCTGGGTTTTATGTGAGAGGGTGCCCATGCATGAGCAGAGCCCCTCTGCAGCCTTCGGAACCACTATTCCGCGGTTGTCTGTGATGCAGTCAACCATAGACTCTTAAGTGCATTATAACCTCGTGGTAAATGCTAACTTTAAAACGACTGCAAGGAATTATGTCGTGTTTGGTGTCAAACACCTTGGAATCATACCTCCACACCAGTAACTGGTGTGGGAGGTATGATTCCTCCCTCCTAGTGGGAGAAATATGACAGCACCGGTACACCCGGTACCAGCTTCACAGAGCCCTGGCATCACAAAATGGATGCTGCCAGCCACAGACACGAGTCTGCCCTCCTGCTGTTGGACAAAACTCCGGCAGGGGAAGGCTTGACAATAGGTTTCCTGTCACAGGGAGGTGTGACCACCTCCCAGACTGGCTTTAGTGTATTGGGGCTGGGTGGGTGCACTCTCAGAGTGCTTTGATGTCTGCACTGGGGGCACATTTGGTGTCCCTGTGCATAGTCCGGCTCAAACCGGTTGCAGGGGCTACCAGCCCCTGCTCTGGCGCGAAACTGGACAAAGGACATGGGTGTAGCCACCCGTCTGTCCTGACCCTCCCATAGGTGGGTCCCCAGAGTTTGTCCCACCCCTTCCTTGGGTATAAAGTAGGAACCCCTGACTACAGGACTTTAGATATTACCTGGACTAAACTCTGCTACAGAAACCAAGTAACCTTCGACGATCTACGCTTTGCTGGACGACTGAAGAATCTCCCTTGGAGTAAAGGAGTTACTCCCCTGCAAGGCAGGCACCTCAACGCATCTGACCGGTTTGCATCTATGCAGCTCCTGACGGACTCCGAAGATTTTGCAACACAGGAGGTGGGTGCCCAAGCTTCCCCGAGGCCGACTAGTGCTCTCAGCAAACCTGAGACCCGCAGCCCTCGTGGGGACCGTGCAACCCGAACCCCTGGACACCGTGCACATTTGCAGCAGCAAATGCTTTTAGGCAATCCCTGAGGCTGTGCTTTGGGCTACTTGTAGTCCAAGCCCCAAGCAGTGTTTCCACCGAAGATTACTGGCCTACACTCCACGAGTGTTCCGTGGGCTGGTATTGTGTGATTCCTCTCGAGGTCCATTCGCGATCCCTGGTCCGTTGACCTGTGGGTCCCTGAGAAGGCAACTTTAACTTTCAGTGGGCTTCCCTGGTTGCTCCAGACGTGCCCCGACTCTCCATCGCTTGGGGAGTCCCCAGGACCTTGCTGGTCCTCACAAAAGCATCTTTTCTTTGACCGCGTGGGTTGCAGTTGCCAAGGCTTGTTGGTCTCCAATCCGGAAACTTACCCCCCAGCACTCGACATCCTTTGTGGGACAGCTCGCCTGCGGAATCTGGTCATCATCGACGTCTCCTGGTCCCCGGGGCTGCAGAGTCAAGCTTCACCTCTTCGCACCTGAAGCACCCGACATCGGTGGGCATTCGATTGCTCCGCTCCTGGTCACGTGAAGTGACCCAGACTTTATCCCTTCTGCTTTCAGGTTCTTCACATCTCCGATCCAGGCTTGGATCACACCGGACACTTTCTTCTCCACGGCAGCAGTACTTTCTCGCATCACGCCATTGAAAACGACAAGGGTTTCCGACACCACTTGACCCCTATGCACCCGGCTCCTCTGGGATAGGTAACACGGGTACCTCGGTACTCTCAAGGGTGCTGGCCTTAGAACCTTCTATGTTTAGCTGGGTTTGCTTGAAGTCCTCTCCTAAGTGTCCTTAATCTTTAAAATTCCAACCGCGACTTTCCCATAGAGTTGTACGGAGCTCGCGTCTGTGTTCCCACACTGCACCCGTCCTCCGTGGGTCCCCTGTGTCACTACCTTGGGTGGTTCCTTGGGGTCCCAGCGATTCTACGTGCTCTAGGCACTGTGTCTAGTGAAGTCGGGGTTGTTATACCCCTTTCTTAATATATGGTTTGGTCTCCCCCTGGAGCCCACTGTGTATTGTGCTATTTACTGTTGTTCTAGTACTGAAATATTGTGTGCCTTGTTCTCTAATCTCATAAAGAGGTTAGTAGAGAGCGTTCAGTAATAAATACATATATTTTATATATACCTGGTGTGGTTCTCCTTTCATTTGGTCATTCAAGAGGTTATATACTGGTAAAACAAGCTGCTTTACATTCCTTCAAGACTTAGCCTGAAGGCTGCTCTCCACAGCTACCACTACGATAGCTTTCTATAAAGGTTGTCTTTAACCTAATCATCAATAAGGGTCGTTTGGACTGGTGCAAGGTGGCAACTTTAATTAGTGGACAGCATATACCAGGCCAACTTCTCACAGTCGGGCCCCGGGACATCAGGAGTAAAAGGCCTCAACCACCATGGTTGGACCCAGTAAACCCAGCATGCCACGCAGCCCTCCCAAAGGGGTTCTGACACACAACATCATTCAGCCCCGAAGCTTAATTATGTTTGCTTCTAAGAGCATAGCATAGCCAGAACTCCCGTTCCTTCACACTAGGCCCCTGCCTCAAGAAAGGTACAGGTTGGATGAACACTCCTACCTTAGGCTAAATGGAGGAAAAACTGAGCTTATGATACTAGGCAACAACCTGGTGCCTTGAAGTAATCTGAACTGGCCATGTTGTTTAGGCCCTTCTCCTGCTCTAAAAACTGCAACAAAAGCCTTGGGATTGTGGCTGTACAAATCTCTGAACTTTAACAACCAAGCAGTAATGCTCTCAGCTATTTGTTTTGGCCTACTAAATATGCTCCGGAAAATTCCCCCCCTCCTTCCTCTTACCGCGAAGAGGCTGGTAGTCCTGGCTATTATCCTTTCCAGTCTGGACTATGGCAATTTTCTATATTTAGGTGCTCAAAAGACCACAATAAGAAAACTGCAGGTGATCCAGAACTCCGCTGCCTGGATTCTTTGTGGCCTGCTTCAACATTAATATGCCCAACAAGCTTCGGCCTCCCTCCACTGGCTTCCAGTGGCAGAGAGGACTACATTTAAATTTCTCTGTATCACCCGCAGGGCACTCCTTGATTAAGGGCCTATGATCTCCTGTTCTTTAGTAGTCCCATACTTTCCCGGGAGAACCTTGTGCTCCTCTATGGCTCATCCAGCCATAGTTCCTAGATGGAGATTGGTAAAATCTGGAGGGCGCTCTTTCGCCTATAACGTGGCTAAATTATGGAATGGCCTTCCACTCTCTCTCAGATCAGCCAAAATGGAACTTACATTCAGAAAACTTCCAAAGACTTGGCTCTTCCAGACCAGATCGCTCTAACCCTCTCGAATTTGGTTTTGCCGCACTAGCAGCACTGAGATGCCTATGGGTAGCCATACGCTATATAAGTGTAATATAGCATAGAATATAGCAGGTCACATTATCCTCCAGCCCTTTCCAGATTAATCACCAGAAAAAGTAAAAATTATTTCTCTGTTGGGTCGGCTGGACGTCCTTCCAGAAGTTTTTTAAAGAAATGATTTACTTTTAGCAATAAGGTTTTATAAGCAACTTTCACTGCGTTTTGGTCCTTTCGGGATCAAGCCTATGCATTGGTTTTACTTCTCTTCATTAAAACATCCCGAATTTAGTCCCACCTGGGCTGTGGGGTGAGTCAGATTTTGCGATATTACATACATTAGAAAGCAACTCTTTTCTCAGCAGATAATGTAATTACTAAAAAGCTATATTTGAGGAACAGGGCCTACTTATCTCTCCTAGGCAATCAGAAGCAACCAATGCTGCTCCTGATATTTAAACTGAGGCAGTGCTAAATTTATAAAAAAAACATTAAGTGCCAGGGCCCTCATCAGGAGGCTACTGCAGCCTACACCATCCATTGCCCCTGCCAGCGCTGCCAATGACAGTTACTAACCATCACACGCCTACAAGTATGACAATTTAAATTATTCCAGGCCCCCAAAGCTATAAGATTAGCATGGGCAGCAGGCAATTGTCATTTTTAACGTATATTGAATTAGTAAAGAACTGTTGTTGTGCTCACTCTAAATCAGACAAACAGCCCACCATGTGGCAGACTGTCATAAATGCCGGTGCTGCCAATTAAGTGCCTGATGCCGAGCACCGTAAACCACCGGCTCAAATTAAGCACTGAACTGAGGGCTTGAAGGGCTCACATCAAATGGCTGTTGTTAGACTTGGCCTCTTTGGCGTGGTTTCCCCTAACTTTTTGCCTCTACCTCCTGTATTTTTGATGCTGTGCTGGATTTCGTTTTTGCTGGCTTAGATGCTTTGGGCACTTTGCCACTGCTGATCAGTGTCAAAGTGCAAGTGCTCCTTGTTTAAATAGTTGTTACAATTGTTTCTCCCTGATTGGCATATTTTATTTACTGGTAAATCCCTAGAAAAGTGCACTGAAGTGTGCCAGGGCCTGTAAATCAAATGCTACTAGTGGGCCTGCAGCACTGATTGTGTCACCCACATGAGTAGCCCTGGGTATCTCAGACCTGCCACTGCAGTGTCTGTTAGCAGTTTGTAAACTGCCATGTCGACCTGGCAAGTGTACCCACTTGCCAGACCCTGACCTTCCCATTCCTTACATGTAAGACACCCCTATGGTAGGCCAAAGGTACCCCCATTGGTAGGGTGCAGTGTATGTGAAAGGTAGGACATGTACTGGTGTGTGTGACATGTCCTGAGAGTGAAATACTGCCAATTTTGTTTCTCACTATTGAAAGGCAATCTTGGCCCATAGGATAGAATGGGAAATGCTTTGTAACATCTTACAAGTATAACTTTCCATTGGGACAAGATAGAGGAATAAAGTTTAGGCTCTCTGAACTCAGAATTTAATAACACATCTTTTAGTAAAGATGGTTTTTAAACTGTGTGTTTGAAAATGCCACTTTTAAAGTGGGCATTTTCTTGTTTAACCATTCTGTGTGCCTCTGCCTGTTTGTGTATTGACTGTCTGGTTTTTAAGTGACTGGGGCTGGGGCTGGGGATGTGCATTCACTGTAGACAGCCACTGGGGGGGTTGAGTTGTGCCTGGCCCTTCCTGGATGACTCAGAGCTGAGCTGAACAGGGCTTGGCTGCAGTTAGAGTAGTGGGAGGAGATTTCCTTGCACTTGAATAGGGCCTGTCTCCCTTGCACAATGCTGTCTCCACCCCCTGTGGTCATACTACACCAGTGAGGACAGAACTGGTTTGGACTGGGCTCAGAGGCCCTTGCACAAAGAGAACAAAGACATTTTGGGGTATAAGTATTAGATCTAAAACCCCAGAACTTTAGATCACTTCTGGACTCAAGAGGAACCTTTGACAAGGAGAAGAGCTGAAGAGCTGTGAGGAGGAGTACTGCCCCTTTGCTGTGTGGGGTTGGCCAGCAGTTGCTGTTTCTGCCAAGGGAAGGGCAAAGACCGGAACTTTGCTTTGAACCTGGTTGAAGAAGATCTCCAAGGGCCTGTGTGTGCTGGCCTCCTGTTCTGAAGTCTCATGGACACAAAGACTTCACCCCCAGCTCCCCTGAACTCTGCTGCTGACAGTTCTGACCTGCCAGGAGGTGCCTGTTCCAGTTCTGGGCCTCTGGAGGTTGTGCTTGCTGCTGGGAGCTGGAAGAAACCTGAAGAACTAAGAAAATCGACCCATTGCTCTTCTTGTGGCTGTTATTCCGACGCAGCACCGCTGCGCGAGAAGAAATCTCCATGCATTACCGTGCCGCTGCCGGAACCGACGCATCGAGGGATCGCGACTGAAGAAACCGACACAGCACCGCTCGACACCGCCACATCGATCACCGACGCATCATGGATTTCCACGCATCGTACCTGTGCTGCAAGTTATCTGGACGCATCACCTGCGGACCAGAACCGTCTTGGAGTCGACGCATCACTTTCCCCTACAGACCGGATTCGACACATCACTTCGAACTGTTGCATCGCCTCCCCGAGGTCTCAGGAACTGACGCATCTCTTTGTTTCTCGACGCTTCCCATCTCTGCGGCTGTTTGGTCTTGTGAATTTTGACGCATCTACAGGTACTTTGTGACAAATCACGCATCCATAGCTTTCTATGGACCTGGGGCCAGATGTACGACCCTATTTTGCATGCGCAAACGGGTTTGCGACCCATTTGCGCATGCAAAATCTAATAGGGCCATGTACAATCCCTATTTAGGGAGTTGCAATTTTTTTGTGACTCGCGAGTCGCTATTAGGAAGGGGCGTTCCACGGGCATCCCTTCCTAATAGCGAGTCAGAGGCCTATGTAAGAAGGTTTTGCAACCGTAATTGCGGTCGCAAAACACTCGCAATTTACCGCCCTCTTCAAGAGGGTGGTAAAGCACTCGCAAATGGGAAGGGGAATGCAGGGGAAAATATTTTTTAGGGGCAGGCAGTGGTCCCAGCGACCACTACCTGCCCTTAAAAAATGAAACGAAAACGTTTCATTTTTCTTTTTTAAATGCATTTTGTTTTTCTTTAAGGAAAACGGGCTGCATTTAAAAAAAAAAAACTGCTTCATTTAAAAGCAGTCCCAGACATGGAGGTCTGCTGAGCCCAGCAGGCCACCATACCTGGGAGGGCCACCCATTCCTGATGGGGTTGCAAATTGCAAGTGCCTCATTAATATGCATGAGGCATGTAATTTGCGACCCCATTAGGAATCGCTAAAAGTGTCTCAGACACTGTTGTACATGGCATTTAGCGACTCGCAAATTGCGACTCGCGATAGAGCGCAATTTGCGAGTCGCTAAATGACATGGTTGGACATCTGGCCCCAAGTTGTTTGGAACCTTTTTAAAGTCATATTCTTATTACATGTATGTTGGATTTTCTCGTTTTGGTCTTGTTGAGTTTAGATAAAGATACATTATTTTTTTTCTAAACTGTTGTGGTGTCCATTGGTGTACTGTGTGTTTTGAGTACAAATACTTTACACATTGCCTTTGGGATAAGTCTATTTGCTCGTACCAAGCCACCCAGGGGGTGAGCTCGGGTTATCTAAAGTGTGTGTCCCCCTTACCCTGACTAGAAGCAAAGGTCCCTATTTGGACAAAGGTACCTACCTCTGCCAACTAGAGACCCCCATTTCTAACAACTGTAGTGTCCTGAGGACTGAAACCCGCTCTGCTGGAGGGCTGTCTTACACTTCCCCATACCCGTCCAATTGCATGCATCACCAGTCAGGTGACCCTGCTAATAAAAAGCAGTGTGAACATGCTCCAGTTGCTCACAGCAACCACATCTCTGTGTCGTTTTTAGGTCTCGCCTAGCGTTGCAGCGCGCATGCATTGCTCGCTCTGTGAGGTATATTGTAGTAGGGTATGTTTTAGAAGTGGAGTGGAAGCCCCGCCCATCTTTTTCATTGGCTGGCGTCATCGTCCATGGTAAATGCTGGCTTCCGATTGATAATGAGGCTTCTTAGTCCCACCTTGTTACCGCCCTGTCTCTTTTTTGGACCGCCCATCCGGACTGGATCGTTTACTTGCAGCATTACACAGTCTCCTTCATTAGACGGTAAGTTGCACTATTTAGAAAATGGACACTGATGGGGACAATGGCGGCTGCAGCGCTAAGCGCTCTAAATTGTATGTTTTTTTTATTACTTTAATGAGCGCGGCGCCCGCTAGGGACACCGCGCTCACTTTATTTATTTATATTTGACATTTATGTTGAGCGCGGCGTCCACTTTAGGGACACCGCGCTCTGTTTGTATTTTTGTTTTTTTTTTACTTTAAAACTGAGCGCGGCGCCGCTTCAAGGACACCGCGCTCGGTTTCTTTATATATTTTTTAACTTTAACACTGAGCGCAGCGCCCGCTTCAAAGACACCGCGCTCAGTGTTAAAGTTAAAAAAAAAGAAACTGAGCGCGGTGTCCTTGAAGCGGCGCCGCGCTCAGTTTTAAACTTAACCATTTGCAATGCAATTGGACCTATTGCATTGCAAATGCTTGTTTACTCTGATGTAGGTCTAGGGCCCACAAGGTTACGGTGGCAGCGAGACAGTCGGATACACATCTGCCACCTTGGTCATGTTTTTCTACCACGGAGAGACTGGTATGACTTCTGGGATGTGACTATTGGTGCTGGTACAGAGGACTTTTCCCTTGTGGTTGTTGGGGGAAAAGAGGCACCTGGTGCACTGTCCTACAAGGATCCAGGGCGAGAGGTGCTGCGCCACTCACAACTCACCACTAATCTGTTGACTTTTCTTTGTAGTGCTTCTGACTCCTGCCTCTGCTTTGCTCCCATGATTGCGAAGTGCCAGGAGCATTGTGTTGTGATGGTCGCGGCTGACTTGTCCCAGTGACGACCAGGAGAGATAGAGGCACCAAAAGACTCGTTCCCTGCACATGCGCCATCAGCACAGCTGCCTGACTCCACACACCATCATCTGGCTCTTATTCTGCACCAATTGCCTCAGTAATACGCAAATAGATCACCTTTTTCCTGCACCACTGTCCGAGCACAGGAAAGAAAACCCACATTGCATCCCTGCGGACTGAAAAAAGCACTCAGCAAGAGCATTGTCTTTCTCTTACGACAGCTTCCTGCGCTGCCCGTTTCTGTGACTGAGGCCTGGGTGGCGGTGGATATGCTGTTTGGCTCACCAATACTCCCCACAATGCTGTTCCTCATTGACTTCTACCGAAGCACCAGTATCCCAGCCTCTAGACACTGATCCAATTGCGACCCTGAGCTGCCACCTCCGTCGTCCGGCCTTCAACTAATAAGAAAGCTGCAGGTTCCCAGCACAGGAGAGAAGTGAACCACTGCCTCGTTTCAGTGCTCACCGGTCTGACTCATTGCCAGTCGTCGGAGAGTTGCTTCTGCCCAGGGCATACCCACTGGCCCCTCTGGTGGAAAAAGACACTAGACTGCCCATGCACCAGCAGTGGAGGGGCGGATCAGATTGCGTGTGGTGAAGCTGTGCATCAGAAAGCAGCACTCGCCATAGCAATGCCCCAGTTCCAACTTCAACACGGGTCTTTGCTAAACTGCTTGAAGAAAAGCATCAAGAGCAGATAGGCTGCATGGTAGGCATTGCTCATGCAAAAACCAAGGCTATTATTTCTAGTGCCCCCTTCTGGCATAACTTACCATTGTATGTGTGTCTTGCTACAGACACAAAAAGCATGCTGCAGTTCTTTCCTAGGTGCTCAGACCTCCCATCACCTCTGGAGCACATAGAAGGGAAATAAGCAACTTGCCCTCGGTGAAAGAAAAGGGGACAAAACGCTCACCATTACCTCCTTGGCCTTGCAGAGGGAAAGATGCCACCTATGTGCCCCTTAATGTGAAAGGCCGAGCTGCGAACAGCCTACAATGAACACTACACCTGCTGCTTCTCTGCAGCTGACACCCCAATGGAGCCCAGGCGCTGCACCCAGCACCCGAGTGAGATACAGAAGAGGCATGCGGAAAGGACCCTACCCCCGGAAAGACCTGGTGGTCCTCGCCTCTGCAAATACTGACTCCGACACATCACACCACTCAGCCGAACACCCCTCCCATGCCTTAAGAATGCAAACAGGCCAGAAAGGGGAAGAAGTAGTAATAACGAAAAACTAACATGGTGCACACCATGTTTTATTGTGACAGGCACTGAATATGCACCAGAGATTGGCCCAATTACACCTACTGCAACGGGCTGCCAATGGCTCAGTTGCTCAGACCTAAAGCCAGCTCAGCACAAGCTAAAGCAACAAAGACAGGCCCTATGTTGTCAGTCACTGCTGCTATCAAGAGGTGAAGCATCACTTCTCCAAGTGGGAGACCGAGGGGCATGGTGCATCCACACACTGTTTAGCCACTATGAAAGGGAAGATGATTGACAGCAGCTACCAGGTTGCTCCATCCATTACAGCACGTGTTAATTGTTTATCTGTACAGGTAAAATGTCTTTCTCCTAGGAATAACTAGTCCCCTACACTTAAAGAGGTGTCACCTTCATATTCCGACCATGGAAACAGATCTACTCTAGCGCTTGACAGGAATACATCTCCAACTGTTTCTCGGGTGGAACTGGGCTATGGACAAGGTATGAATACCCACAAAAAATATAAATAATAAGGGAATTCTTGCTCTAGAATTCCCTCTACCCGCCATCAGAAGATTTACTCACACGAAAAAGGATGACTGTGTAAATCTTTTTACAAGCATAAAGTGGTATTTTTATGAATCAGAGGCATAAACTCACACAAATGGCAATTTGCACTTGTAAGTTGAATTTACACTCGTAAATGGCTTTGTGACTAGGGCCCAGAAGGTAGATAGACTCAAATTTAATGATTAATGCTTCCCCACAGGCAAGTTCTACCACAAGACAAAATATGTACACAGGCATCAGCAGAGTCCTAATGTTTAAGGTCCTTCCCATCCAGTCTGAAGTACAGGTGTTTAAACCCTATTTTTGCTGTGGGTCTGCTTCCACTTGTAGGTCTTTTTTTTCTCAAAAGGTTTTTGATTACTCTGTCCAGTCAATTAAATGTTAATTATCAATTTCACTGAAGTTAGACAACCATTACCATTTCCTGCCTTGTAAAACAGCCAGAAAGAGTACCTTCTAATTAAACACCTACACATCTCCTAACCCATCCATTTACCTACCCCTGCATGTTCTAATCCTCACACATCTCATCTCCATATCCTGTGCATCATCCCCCTTACCCGTCTGCCAACCACATTCAAGACTGCCTAACCTTAAACACCCCTCTCTCCTGTCCTTCTTCGCCGTTACTCTCTCGGGGGAAGCATCCTTTACCTCGCAGTCATAACAACGACCTGCCTTTACAACGCAGTCACTATCTCGACTGCGACTTTACCATGCCTTACTTTACCATGCAAGTAGCTACAACGACTTGCTTTAGGGGGTGTGTTGTTGGACTGGGGTTGGATTTTTAAGTCCAACACCTTCCCTACTGTTGCGTAGACTGGAGTTGGAATAGTGATTTATACTGTTCCAAAGTCCAGCACCCCCTGAAGCATGTCGCTGTAATGACTTGCATGGTAAAGTAATGCGTGGTAACTTCGCAGTCGTCGTAGTGACTGAGTTGTAAAGCCGTGTGGGGTAAATGCATATGGGGTTCCGTCATACAACCCTTTCTCGGCATCTCTCTTCCCCTTGATTACCTGTAGTCTCCCCTCTCTAATTCTCCCTGATCATAACCTATCATAGCCTATTTCTTCAATTCATGCATAGCTTGCTCAAGCACTCAAGATACCTTCCAATCTGTCTAATTCATTCTTTATTTTTCTGTTTGGCAAATGTCTAATTTTCTTCTTCTAAAAATTGTTATTGCAATAATATATTTCTCTATATCACTGCTTAAAGCACTGTGCTATCCCTTGGTATCATGCCTGTAGAGTAGAAAGACTAAATGAATAAGCATATAAGTAAAGAAATGCAGTATCTTACAGTCTGAAATCAGTGCAGGTCTTTCAACAGCTTATATATATATTAGCAATGGAGTCGGTGTTGTTTTGTTTCGTGCCACGTGAAATGAGACTGGCACAGCACACATCAATGCATGTACGTATGTTGAGGGCGGCTCCGATAAGCTGCATGTGCCAGACACAGGGGTCAACAGTTAATTGCGCAGAAACTGGGATGCCAGAGCGTCACGTGGCAAGACACGAGTCTGCCCCAGCAGGTGCTCGGTGTGGCAATACTTGTGAATCTGCTGTTCCATTACCAGTGGCAGTAGGGAAAGGGCGGTACACTGCACATGCGTGCTCCCGTTGTGGTGCGTTTTGACTTTAGTCCATAATGAACCAGCAGCTCAAGTGGCAACGAATTGGAGACAGGAATGACTGCAGCAAACAGTGACATTGAAACCCTCCTAAAACACTGCACTATTCTTTCAAGTTCACAAAAAGCTCTTTACAAATCAAGTTGAGCTTTTGTGAAGGCAACACCCACGTGAGACAGGTAATGAGGATCTGATAACAGACAGCACAGTTTAAGAACAGCATAAATGTATTAAAATATCCCATCTGCTAACGAGACTCGACGTACCAGTTCCTCCTACTGCAAAGGGTCTCTCCTTGAGTGGAAGTCTGGGAGGTGACAAGAAAGAGGAAGAGAGAGAGCTGTGTGTGTGTGTGTGTCCGTGCGTGTGTGCATGTGCGCGCGTGCGTGTGTGTGTGTGTCTCCTGGAAATAAGTTCCAGTGCCATTGAACTCGTCTTCCATCTGCTTTGTTCAGCCCTTCACAGGAGGCGTCTTTTTGAATTAGAGCTAGAAAATACATCATGGCGAGAGCTACCAACATATTTGTCTTTTGCTACAAAATCGGTTTCTTACTAACTGGCATATATAAGTACACACCCAGGAGCATGAATAGGACAGATTTGCTCATTCCTTAATTCTAGCTATCCCGTTGATACTTGTGAACTTTGAGGTGCCTACTAAATGCACAGCCCATGTGAAGGGCCACTGGAATTTTGCGGCAGTGGAGAACTAGATTATGTGCCAGGGATGACTAAAGCAAGAACAGCAAAAGGCAAATTATGCAGCATAATGCATCTTATTTTGTGATAGTATTATTTCAATATTTTGTCATTTCCACACGTTAACACTGTCTTGGCAAAAGGTGCTAGAAGAAACAAAAAGGTGTCGACCGGTCAAGCTTCGAGAAGGGCCATCTTCTGCCTGGCAACACCTGTTACTGAGTTTTTAGTTAACTTTTGATCCGTATGAACTAGAAATATTCTTTTGTTAAAATCTGCAAATTATGCAGCTGATGATGGACTATGTGGCAAATGTGGCAAATCCATAATTATGAAGAACCACCATGGCTACAAAATTGCATAATTCCAGTGGCCCTGTGTTACCTGACTGCCAGCTGCGCTGAAGCAGATGAAACCCTATAATAGAGCTGACACACCTCATTTTCTGTTGGCGTAAAGTTTGAAATTTTGACTAATACACACAAAAAACGTCGATCACCATATATTTCAGAGATTTGGTAATATTTATGCTTTCCAGTTTGCAGGTGCGCAAAATTGTCACGGGGCGGCGCTCACATTGTTTTGCAAGGGCAACTTTTTTCTGTTGGAAAAGCATGCACTGGTGTTTCACAATACTACACTCACAATGAACTCTGTGTGCATTAATGGGCAAGTAGTGTTGTGCATTGAATTCGTCCACCTCTTTGTGTAAGTGTGCAAAGCCTATATTATTTGTTGCTTTTCCACAAATGAAGCACGATCAGCCCTGGCTGCACTGCAAAGGAGTTCTAGCATTCAATAATCTTTCTGGGCCAGAGTTTTTTTTGTGCGCATAAGTGAATGACTTTTATTTATATGAATATGTGGCACCATCACTTCAGGCATATTTTGAGACTGAACCCGCATATTGGATGAAAATCGTGTATCCTACTATACGCGAGACGCTTTGATGAGAATGGGTAATGCTTACGGCACAATTTCTCTGGCCTTGATTTTCTGGTTTAAAGTGTGACTAAAATTGAGACGTGAATCTTTGCGTAGTTCATGTGTAGTGAAACTAGCCAGACACATTTTTGGATTTTTATATTCTTCATGCAATCATAGTAAGTAATACAAAGCACAAAATAGTATACAATTGTTTATATTATAATTTTCTTTCTTCCGTTGGTCCAGCCAACACGTGTTTCGTCGTCCGGGATTAACCCACGACTTCCTCAGGGCTGGAAAAACAAGTTACAAAAACCATGTCGTAATGTAATACTTCAAATTTTAACTTCTATTATATAATTGTCACAGTGGAACCCACGATGTAGAAGTTAACAATAATCACCTCTATGATGGACCAAGAAGTCATATTAGAAAACAATCACTACTTTGTGCACAGACCATTCATTGCTGCGTAAGAGTGCGGAAATTAAGACAGTGTCTGGCCTTAGTGCACATAACTAATATCATTATTGGTGTCAGTGCTATGAAGTGATCAACTATAAAACCAAGTGCAGGTGCTCATAGCGTAACTCATTCTATATCAGTGTTCTCAATTTAAAATGTGAGAAGAAGAGACAAAGCGTACCTAATTGGTATGAAGGTAAGCGGTCACCCTATAAATGGAAAAATAGAAGTGTTGATAGTCAAAATTAAGACTATCTTGGAAACCTAAATAAGGAACTCTATCAGTATAATTCATACCTTTGGACCGGTTATAATTCCGTCCCGGCCAGGAAGGCAGGGGAAATAGGTATCTCAGTTCACGTCAAAATTGTCTCTCCAGTAAGTCTAAAATACAAATTAATAGGATATCTTAAGACAATTTCTCTATACTGTACTAACTAATTATGAAATTAGTTCATTATTATTATTAGGCCGTAAAGGAGGAACTAGTAAAGTAAAACTAAAGCGATCATGACGTGGATAGGCGAAGAACCCTTGGGTGGAACTAAGGGATGAGGATTACCAATGTGGGTAATGCCTGCCCAGTGAGTTCTATTATATAAAAATGTATGGGTAAGGGGCCTCAAAAGGACAAAACCATGTCATGCATAATTGCCGCAATGATATATAATTCTGTGTTTCTATGCGTATTCGGTTATATAAAGATGAATAAACGCTAATCTGCGTAAAGAGTATATAAAAGAAGGAAAAGGCGAGACTTACGCTAAATCAACTTGCGTAGCCGTAATAGTCGGTCCGAGTCAATTCCGACTTCAAAGTAAAAGAAGGTACGCACTGCAAGTAATAAAGTATTATTGTCAAAAATTATATACGAGCCTGTGCCTATTATCGCAAAGAGTGGGGACGCGTTAGTACGTTGACTCTCACATTTTGTGCTCCGACGTGTTTCCGCGTCTCTCACCGGCACCCAGTATGGCCGTCGAGTGATATGAAACCGGAAGTGAGGATGCTTAAATGTCCGGTAATGGAATTTGAGAAACTAGAAAGTTAAACTACAACAATTGGCTCGAAGTAGCCGCCATCTTTGAATGGATAAGATCTAGTAACATATGTCAATATCTGAATGTAGCAATATACATTCAATTGGCCCCAAGAAATACATAAATGAATAAATGTCAGCCACTACTAAGTAGACCAGTTTGTAATAATGTAGAGGGAAAGTGTCAAAATATTGAAGTTACAGGGCAAAAAAGCTAAAATTACACAAGAGCACGAACGTAAAATGACTGTGTGTCATGGTTAATATCGGGAAAAATCCGGCGAAAAGCATAGGGAGAAAACAGGGAGAAAAGCGTATCACACCAAAGTGGTAAACTGGCGAGTGATCGTAACGGAATGGTGTCAAGAGTCCAGTATGGTTTGTGTTCCGATTCTAATTCAGCATGAACAGTCTATGATAAATCCAATTGAATCCCATGTACACACATGGTACAAAAAGAGTACAACTACATGTACTGCTGAACAATATTGTTATAACAGTCACAATCTGAAATGCATGGACTCAAAATAGGGTTAGCAGTTATTATCACATTATACCCACTTGTTCATTGATTGGTGTCATCCTGAACTCAAATTCTCCTGTATTTAAAGGCTAAAATGTGCATATAGCATGCGTGATCATATATTATTATATATTATGACATCAACATTAGTAATCATGAGTTGATAGGTAATAATTATTTTTACATATATAACACATGTCATTGAGTGGAATAAAAAACATAAAACATAAAGGCTATACAGATCAGACACTTATTCATATAGTCTCTTAATATGTTACAAGACAATTAACTAGTCAGAGTCAATCACCCAGAAAGTAATGTAGTTCATGGTCTAAATTTAAACCGCAGTCAACCGCTCGCATTTTTATGATCCACATTGCTTCCCTACGTCTAAGACATAGTTCTTTATTGCCCCCTCTGGGGTCTGTCTCAACCTTATCTATACCACAGAAGGTGAATGTTTTATGTACACCTTGTGCAATGCATTCATTGATGTGTACCGCTGTGGGATATCTGGTGTCTCTGTGTCTAACGGCTCGCCCATGTTCACTAATCCGTTCCTTCAATGGTCTGATTGTACTCCCTATATAGAACTTATTGCATTTGCATTTCAACATATATACAACAAATTTACTATTACAGTTGATCATCTGTCTGATAACAAAGCGTCGACCCATGGGGTTTGTGAAATCTTTTTTCTTATCCATGGCTATGTTACAGACCCTACAGTTCCCACATTTGTGGAACCCAATGCATTTTTGGGTCAACCAATTGTCCGCGGGTTTATGTTTGGGGTAACTGGGACTCAATATTGATCTGATTGTCTGACCTCTCCTGTATGTGATCAGAGGGACATCTGAGATGTGGCCATTTAAGTGTTTGTCTGCACTCAGTATGTGCCAATGTCTCTTCATACTGTTTCTTAAAACTGAAGACATTTCGTTATAATCAGTGACTAGTCTGAGTGTTGAGGGCTCCAAGTTCTTGAACTGTCTCACTTTAAGAGTGTCCGCCCTGTTCAATTTTAAAATTTTATTTGCTGCTTTATCAATCGTATGCGTATCGTAACCTCTAGCTCTAAAGCGTTGCTTCATGTTCCCCATACAGGTTATAAAATTGGCCTCATCACTGCAATTTCTTCTGGCCCTAACAAATTCACCATATGGGATTGACTCTTTCTGGTGTCTGGGATGTGCGCTTTTAGCATGCAGTAAGGCATTGCAAGAGGTGGGCTTCCGGTATAGTTTGCTGTGGATTTGATTATTATCAATATACAGTACCGTGTCAAGAAATACTATTTCTTTTTGACTACAGTTAGAAGTAAATTCAATACCCATATCATTGGAATTCAAAAATGCACAAAATGATTTCAAGTCGTCCATAGAACCTGACCAAATCATAATACAATCATCGATGTATCTACCCCAATAAATAATGGATTCACACCATTTGGTTCCTTTTGGGCCCCAGATCCACTCCTCCTCAAACCAACCCATAAAGAGATTGGCGTACGAAGGAGAAAATCTGGAGCCCATAGCAACGCCTTGTATCTGCCTGTACCATTGTTGTTCAAACAGGAATACATTATTCTGAAGTATGATTTCAATCATTGCAATTAGCATCTCTACATGCGCCCACTGCTTAGCTGGTATACTACTAAGAAATTTCTCGGGCCTGTAGAAATAATTGTGTGATCCCTATGGATCGCAAATGTTGAGGGGTGGATGACTCCTCTTCCCTTGAGCACCAACAGATATGCTATACTAAAATAATTTAATACCGGAATTAGTGAGCGCCACAACCACACGGGGGTACTTCATCCTACAGAGTTAGCAATCATAGTAAGTAGCCTGAACCTACCTTTGACTTTTTGAGTATACAGTTATTGCAATAAACATCAAAATACTTTTCTCCTCAAATAATGTTGTCGTATTTGTAAACATTCGTGTAGAGTCACTTTCACCACACCATCTACATGTGTCCCCAATGACGTGTCATACTAGTTTGAGGGGCTGAGTCATACAAAGATGAGGCTCACACGTCAGGAAAATGACATTTCACCTATGCCAGAAACAATACTCAACTTGCCATGTCATGTCAGCATAGTAAATAACCTAGCATGCTCACGTGCATAGCATGTTTGTCTACCCCGGTAAACTCGTAAGCCTAGTGTGGGCACCTGTTTAAATTACCTGCAGTTTTTTTCATGTGGATAGTTACAAAAGTGTTTTCATGGTCTCTGGAATGACTGGAGTTCTCTTCCTAGTTCACTAAACCGGGATATTTATCATCTAGTGACAATCAAGGTGTGCTGACATGTCCGTCAAACAACGTGAAAAACACTGTCTTTCTAAACACTTCTATAGAAGAAGGGATGATGCCTTGTCTCGTGTCAATCCTGGGTGTGGCTGTCGGGCACGTCCTCCGCCTGCTTTTAGTTGTTAAAGTGGGCTCTTAATTGTTATAGGGCATCAGAATAATAGGAACAACGCAGATCTCTTTACCTCTACCTGGGGGCTTCGGCTACTGAAAACAGTCAACATTTCACTGTACAGGGGACAATGAGTTACTCTGTGTCAGACACCCCTGGTACTGCCTCGTTTTTTCACCAACAACCATTTACTGGTACCCCCCAGCATCAGTAACTCCAGGGATGAGGAAAACCCGCCCCATAAAGGCCCTATTTATGAGTCAGGCGAAGCGAAAATATCATATTGGATTCTGCTCCACCTGATTCTGAGTGGGCTGGTATGCCCACGCCTGGTTTTCTCACATCTTGGAACACCAGACCTGATTTTCCCAGGTGGAAATTCTGATGTGAAAAATAGGATGAGGCTTTGGTCTCAGCAGCAGCAAAGCCTCTTTCTTTTATTTTTTCTGTCAGGGGGTGTATACAATGAACCCACCCCCATACCATAACGTGTCCACACTCACCCTACACAGAGCCACAGCACACGTTTACCGCCTGGTCAGAGTTCGTGATAAATGTATGTAATTAAGCCTCACAGAAAGAATTATGAATTCCACTTGGTTTTGCTAATAAAAAATGTCATTCCACATGGATATATGGGGTTTAACTCCAAATTGTACAGTACTGGGCAATATGAGTAGAGGCTGTGGTGTTCAGGGGCGGCTCCTCCACTAGGGCGGAGGAGCGTCGCCCCACTGCTTTCTCCCAGTGCGAGAAAGCCAAAACATAAAATGGTAATAACTAAAAGTTATTACCATTTTAAGTTTGCTTTGCGCATTGCAGGCAGGCGGGTGGGCGGGGCTGGTCTGCTCTTTGAGCAGGGCAGGGGACGAGTGGTTTGCCCACTCCTGAGTGCACAAAGACAGTTTGGTCGGCACTCTCGGGCCACCCAAACCAGTCATGCGCACTCTGCCCTTCTCCATGCAGGCTACATTGCAGCCTGCATGGAGAACATGGCCACCCCATTAGCCCCTAGCTGGGCGGCGTCCCGACCAATCACAACGCTGCTTGCAGCATTGTGATTGGCTTAGAGGAGGGAGCCTGGCTGCCTGCTTCCTGTTCCTGTCGAAGGCAGGAGAGCAGCAGAGCAGGAGCCGAGAAGACGCGGGACCCGGCGGAAAGGTAAGTTTAATTATTTTTTTTAAATTCCCCACGATCCCTCCCCTCGCAACACCCCCCGCAAATCCCCCCCCCTGCGACCTCTCGTGCCCACCCCCCCACCCGTGAGCAATGCTGGCCGCTACTGGTGGTCTTACAGCCAGAGCTGCCGACTTTTGAACTGGGAAACCAGGTTTGAACCTTGGCACGGCTCAGCATCCTGTGATTCTGGGCAAATCACTTCATCTCCCCATGCCTAAACAAGCATTTGCAATGCAATAGGTCTCGCATTTGCGAGAGTTTGAGCTATTGGTTTTGTAAATGATATTGTTTTTTACTTATATTTTTTGTTTGGAGTGGAGAGGATGCATGTTGGTTGTAGTGGAATTATGTAGTTTTATTTGGAATTGTTAGTTGGGAAATTGTGTGGGTTGGAATTGTGTGGCATGTAGTGTATTTGTGTAGTGGAATTATGTGGTATGGTGAATAGATAGGGGTGAGAGTTGTATATAATAGATAGAAAGTAAGATTGAGAGGAATAGGTAGTTTGTGTATGAAGTGGTGAATGAAGTCTAGATAGAGTAGTAGAAAGAGTATGCGAGAAAGAGAATGAAGGGGAGAGAAGGGTATATACGCATAAAGAGGCTGCGTTTGTGTACGCACAAGACAGCGAATGAAATGGAGGTGAGTCTGTGTTTGCGGTTTGGATTTTTTGAAAAGTTATGGTAAAGAAACTGTGCTGAAAGACCTGAAGTGAACCAATATGAGAAATGTTGGTTCAGTGCGTGCTTGTGCAATGGAATTATAGGGATAGTAATTATGTGGTATTAAGTGTAGTGGACTTATGTGTAGTGGTGTGGTGTGGAGTGGCATGCATTGAGTGGAAGTATGTGGGATGGTGTCGAATTATGTGGAGTGGTGTCGAATTATATTGCATGATGTTGAATTTTGTGGTGTGAATTGGATGTATGTGGTGTGTAGTGGAATTATGTATTGTGGAGTGGAACTTTGTGCAGTGGAATGGAATTGTGTGGAGTTGAATTGTGCTGGACTTGTGTGGCACGGAGTGGAATTATGTTTAGTGAAATTATGTGGCATAGTGTGGAGTGTATTTATGTGGATTGTTGCTATGCGGCATGGAGTAGATTTCTGTGGAGTGGGATAATGTGCTATTGAGTGGAGTGTAATTATGTTGTGTGGTATTGAATTGTGTGGCGTTG
The DNA here is from genome assembly GCA_963921515.1 of Calotriton arnoldi. Lineage (NCBI taxonomy): Eukaryota > Metazoa > Chordata > Amphibia > Caudata > Salamandridae > Calotriton > Calotriton arnoldi. The sequence goes on from CAWUFW010002410.1 coordinate 2,184,627, forward strand.
AATTGGTGTGGCACTGTGTGGCATGGTGTGGAATTATGTGGATTGTAAATATGGGGCATGTTGTGGAGTTGAATTTTGTTGAGTGTAATTACGTGTTTTGAAGTGTAATTATGTAGGTTGAAGTGGAATTATGTGTAGTGGAATTATCTGGAGTTGAATTGTGTTGTGTGGAGTGTAATGAAATTATGTTGCATGGAGTAGTATTAAGTGAAGTGGAATTATGTGGCATGGAGCAGAGTGGAAATTTGTGAAGTTGAATTTGTTGGGTTGTGATTATGTGGCATGTAGTGGAGTGATGTGGAGTTGACAGGGGCGGCCGGCATGGCTCGCGGGTGGGGGGTGGGGTCGCGGGGGAAACGCATGGGGGGGTTCGCGCATGGATAAATAATTAAAAAACATTTTTTAAATCAACTTACCTTGTCGCCGGCCAGGTCCCGCATCTCTGCTCCTGCTCTCCTCGAGCACATCGAGGAACAGGAAGCAGGCCCCACTAACCAATCAACGCTGCAGTGGAGCATTTTGATTGGTGAGTACCCAGGCTCCCCTGACCAATTACAACGCTGCAGCAGCGTTGTGATTGGTTTTGAGCGTCCTGGTTTGACGCTCAACCAGGGAATGGGGGCCTGGGCTCGTTCTCCATGGAGGCTGCAATGCAGCCTGCATGGCGAAGGGACAGTGCGCATGACTGGTTTGGGCAGCCCGAGAGGGCCGACCAAACAGTCTTGCGAACTTGAGTGGGCAAACCACTCCGCTCCTGCCCTGCTCAAAGAGCAGAGCAGCCCACCCACTCACCCGCCTGCAAAGCAGCAGGAAGCAGCCTAAAATAATAAAAAAAAGAAGTTATTATCATTTTAGGTTTCTGCTTTCCATTGCTTAAAATCAGTGGGGCGACGCTCCTCCGCAATAGCGGAGGAGCCGCCCCTGGGAGTTGAATTGTGTGGTGTGGAATTATGAGGTGGTGAAATGTGTTGTGCAGTGGAATTATACTGTGTGCATTTGTGTGCTATTGTGTGGCACTTAATTGTGTGGCGCTGCAGGGAGAGAGTTCTGCGACTGAACCAAGCTCTAGTAAGTCAAATTACAGGTACTGTACCACAATTATACCATACCATACAACACAATACAATACTTCATCACATCATACCAGACTATGCAACACACCATGTCACACATTACAAAACCTCATCATATTACGCCACCCATACAACATACACTTCTACACCAGGCCATACTACAACATCCAAAGCCGCAAACTGTCTCTTTCTCACCACACCAGTCTCAGCATTGAACACCAGAACATACAGAATACTTCATGCAATAGATCATGCCACATTATCTCATACACCACTCCATCATGTCATTGTACATCGCAACACATAATACCTTACAGCAACATACCCCACCACAGCACATCATACTTACCAGCAAACCTATACCTTACACATGCAATACCATTCAATGCATCATTCAAAAGAACATAACACTGCAACACTTAATATCACCTCATTCTATAACTGACCATTACACATGAAAGCATCTAAGACACACAACACAAAACCACACTCTCTCTCATCAAAGAACGACATGCCACTATCCAAAATCACATCATCCTGCTTAACAAAACACACTACATCACACTATTCTACGGCATATACCACCTTATACCATACGGCATAACACGATAACGCACCATACAAAACCACCCCAAATCACACTTCATCATACCGAGCGCCACATCATACCATACTGCACCACATAACATTACACCACATCATATAACACCAGATAGTACAACAACATGCACACCACATCGTGTCACACAAAGCCACAGCATATCATCTCAAAGAGTCCAACATTCCAGCCACATCACACCATCTTACTAAAATCACAACATCCAGCAATACATCACATTATTCAGTGGCACTTCAACCATATAACACTACGACTGGCTTCCGGTTCTCACCAAACCCTACCCACCACACAAAGCTGTAAACAGATACCTGGAAGATGAGAGCAAGAAAAAGAACTGTGAGCTTATGTAAGTGTGCCAATGGAAAGCAGATTTGTTATCCATTAGTAAATTAAATTTAGAGTATCCCAGGATAAACGTTTTATGTCTCCTTCTTGTGAAGCCTCTACAATTTATAAATCAAGGTCAGTTTTGTGGCCCCCTTCGTGCTACAGAATCAGAGTGACCAAGAGTCTGGGTGGGAAAGGGTGGAAGCATGCTTGGAACTCCTCATTTCAACAACGTCTCTGTGGCTTCACAGAGTCAGTGCACAAATCCGAGTTTTCGTCTTTACCTTGTACTTGTCTCCAACGGAAATAAATACTTGGATTTGACACATTGTTAGTTTTTGTAAGTCTATCGAATGTCTGGGGGGGGGGCGGGGCTGGAAATAGCAGCAAGTCAGCAAGCTAGGTGCAGGGCAAATTTAACTACATACTGTTGGAAGTGTCGACACAGGGGGAAAAGGTTAACGGACGCTGCACATGCCTCTGCCCAAATAAACAGAGGCAGGTAACGGGTGGGTGCTGCTGGTTGTGGTGGGGGAGGGGGGAATCACAGTGCGAGGTCCTGGCGTCGGCTGTCCGCCGTATACTAGGAAACCCACAGCTGCATTTGTGTTAGGGGGGGTGGGGTGGGGGTTCCTAACACGAGGAGGCAGGGGGAATAACAAAAAGAAAAAGGCAGCGAGGGAAGGGAAAAATAAAGCGGGCATAATATAAATGCAACAAAGGCTGTCTAAACATGACGTGGCGTCCGTGAAACGGACGCTGTGCTAATACACAAGCAGAGAGAAATGAATATAAAAGGAGTCCGTGGGAGCAAACATATATTTAAAAAAACGTAATACCACACGTAACAGGGGCAATCGCTGGGAGTGTCCAAAACGCCACAAGGCGGGCCAAATTTAGCATATCCACAAAATAAAAGCGGGCATTTAAGAAGGGCACTAAAAACAGCCTATAGAAAAGATGGGAGGTCCTTGCACTACATATACCAGCTACACCATGCCTCGCAGAGCAGCGCATGCGCGTTGCGCTAGGCTCAACCTAAAAACGAAGGTGACCTTGTGTAATCTAGCTGGTGCTCGTGTAAAGATTTCCAATATTTTCGGGATGAATTTGTACTATATTAACGAAAATGCAAAAACTTCTCAAGCGGTGTTATCACACAGTAATGTTAATTTCGCATGCGGAGCTTGCACCCCATAGGTACACAGCAACTCCTAATCAGGGCTATAGCGAGGGCTTATGTGTTGATATATCTCGTACTATTTTAAGGGCTGTGTGAGAAGCGATCCGATGTAATTGTCATTACATGGTTAAATACGGAGACAAACATTTTGATGGTTTCTGGGTGTTGTTGAAGAGACTGTGCCAGAAACTCCACAGAAGTTGTAGGGGATAATCACTCTACTAAAAGGTTCAGAAACATGAACTGTTCTAATCAAATCCTGTTTCTTATTCTTTTTATCAGCATCCTGCCTGAGCAGCCAGGGAAATTAAGCATTGCTTTGCTCTGTGTATGTTTTGAAGATGAGATATTTGATTTAAAGAGCGGTCAACTGTAAACAATCCAGATAATTCAAAACTCGCAAGAGGACCAAGGCAGCACAAGGCCCCTAGATCAAGGTCTTTAAATAGTCAAAGCACACAGCTTGACTGGCCATATCCTGATTGTTAGACCTGGCATCATTGGCGCGGGTCTCCCTTCCTCTTTTCACTTCTTACCTTTTATGTTGGCTGGATTTAGATGCTCTGGGCGCTGTGCCACTGCCAATCAGTGACACAGCGCGAATGCTCCCTGTGTAAAGATGACTGTATGAATTGGGATAACCATAATTGGCTCGTTTGGTTTACCTGTCAGTCCCTAATATCAGTGCACTGTGTGCGCCCAGGGCAGGTAGACCAAATACTGCTGGTGGGCCTGCAGCGCTGATTTGCGCTACCCACCGAAGCAGCTTTTAAAGTATGTCTGTGTAGCATGTTCTAATAGCGAGTTACCCTCCATTTCACTGTTTACTATTGTGAGGCTATCAGTTCTCATAGGCCAAAATGGGCAGGCTGAGTATTACATGCCCTAATCCTACCTGCCCCCAGGAACCTGATCGGAACGTCAAATTTGATATGTTTAAGCTCAGGACATTGAGATACATCTTTTAGTAAGGATTATTTGCGTAGCCCGTGTTCGAAAATGCCTCTGCTAGAAACAAGGTATTTTCTGGCCTAAGCTTTCCTGTAGGCTTTGCTAGCGTGTGTATTGCCCGTCTGGTTTTGGAGCAGCAGGGCCAACTGGGTCAGACCTGGCTGCAGAGAGAGATCGGCATTTAGCGTATGGCAGTGGTCTTCAAACTTTTTGATGTCGAGACCCCCTTGTCAAACCTTTTTAGGCATAAGGACCCCTTCTGACAAACTTTTCTAGAAACTGGTTCTCCTCATCATCAACATCTATCGACAACCATAAATGCCCCTGTTAGACCTGGCATCTTTTGGCATGTTTCCCCTGTTTTTTTCCTTTCTGGCCTCCTAGTTTTGGCTCTGTTTTTGCTGGTTCAGGGTCTCTGCACACTTTCTCACTGCTTTTCAGTGTTAAAGTGTAAGTGCTCCTATTGTAAATTGTATTATGGATTGGTGTTTCCATGATTGTCATGTTTGACTTACTAGTAAGTCCCTAGTAAAGTGCACTGAGGGTGCCAGGGCCTGTAAATCAAATGCTGCTGGTGGGATTGCAGTACTGATTGTGCCACTCACCCATGCAGCCCTGAAAAGGGTTATCAGACCTGCCACTGCAGTGTCTGCGCAGTTTGTAACTGCCATGTCGACCTGGCAAGTGCACACACTTGCCAAGCCCTAATCTTCATTTTTCTTACATCTAAGTCACTCCTAAGGTAGGCCCAAGGTACCCCTGTGGGCAGGGTGCCGTGTATATTAAAGGTAGGACATGTACTGGTGTGTGTGAGACATGTCCTGGTAGTGAATTACAGTGTGTTTCGTTTTTCACTATGGAAAGGCTATCTGTCCCATAGGATAGAATGGGAGTTTACTTATAACATCTTATAAGCATATCTTCCCATTGGGACAAGATAGAGAAATGGGGTTTAGCATGCCTGAACTCAGAATATAAAAATGCATCTTTTAGTAAAGATGATTTTTATGTTCTGTGTTTGAAAATACCACTTTTAGAAAGTAGGTATTTTCTTGCTTAGCCATCCTGTGTGCCTCTGCTGGGTTTGTGGATTGACTGTCTGGCTTTGGAGTGACAGGGGCTGGGGATGTGCATTCTCATCAGACAGCCACTGGGGGGGTCAAGGTGTGTCCTGCCTTTCCTGGATGAGTCAGGGCTGGGCTGAATAGACTTGGGCTGTATTTATAGTAGTGGGAGGAGATTTCCTTGCACCTGAATGGGCCTGGTCTGCCTTGGACAATGCTGTCTCCACCTCCTGCCAGGAAGCTGGGCCAGAAAAGATGGAACTGGTTTGGGCTGGGCACAGGCACTCTCTGCCCAAAAGCACAAAGAGAAACTGAGTATAAATATTAGGGTCCAGACCCTAGAACTTTAGAACTCGCTGGAATCAAGGAACCTGCCAAGAAGAAGAGCTGGAAGAGCTGCCAAGAGGAGTACTGCATCTTTGCTGTGTTGTTGCTTTGTTGGTTTGGCCTGCAGTTGCTGCTTCTGCCTTGGGCAGTGAAAGGACTGGACTGAACTTTCTTTACTTGTTGCCTCCTGTTCTGAAGTCTCAGGGACCGCAAAGACTTCACTGACCTCTGAGTACCGCCTCTGGAACCGTGGTTTCAGTTGCCACAGAGGGGGAAAGCAACCGACTCCGTCCCTGACTCTGCTGCTGGCTCCGTGCCCAGAAGGCACCGCAGAGGGCACCGCTGCATCTCGCACCGCAACCCTGGTCTCACTGATGACAGCCGCCGAGCTGCTGCTTGCACCGTGACCTGTGGGCACCGCACTCCGCACCGCCTCGCTTCACTTCGCCGCCCTGGTCTCACCGATGCCGTCACTGACTTCGACAACTGTGACCGCACCGTGGGTTGGGGGCACTGCTCGTAAGTCTTGCGACACACTGCCCCGTCCCACACCGCAGTCCGGACCGACCGACGCCAGCTCCCCGCAAAGTACATATTTTTAAGTACTGTATGTTGGATTTTTATCGTGTTAGTCTTGTTTTGAATATATAAAGTATTGGATATTTTTCTAAACTGGTGTGGTGTCCTTTGTAGTGTCTTCAGTGTATTGCTGTTAGTTATGTGCAAATCCTTTACACACTGCCTCTGAAATAAGCCTGACTGCTCGTGCTAAGCTACCAAGGGGGTGAGCAGGGGTTATTTCAGTAGTGTATCCCTCTTACCCTGACTAGAAGGAAGGGTCCCTACTTGGACAAAGGTGAAAACCATTGCCAACTAGAGACCCCCATTTCTAACAGCCCCCAATTACCACAGCAAATCATTTTTACGGTGGGGAAATGATATTAAACAGTGTTTAGCAAACCAAAGGTCATTGAGCGTAGGGGTGTAGCCAAAGGTGTAGCTAAAAACAAAGGGCCTCATTTATGAGGAATTGGTGTAGGGCAGCGCTGCAAGTCTTCTTGCGGCGCTGCCCTATGCCAATGTGAAAGGGCAGGAATGCACTGTAATTATGAAATACGGTGCATTCCAGTCCTTTTCCCTTCACAAATTGCTGCCTAGCACCAACGTAGGCAGAATTGTTTTTGTACGGGAAGAGGCACCTTCCTTCACCAAAACAATCCTGAGGGGCGTTTTCCTATTTCTATGAGAGCAGCAGAATGCAGCACACATGGAAAGAGGAAAAAACGAGGAGAAATTAAAACATTTCTCCTCGTAACGCCTCCACTGGAGACGCGTCAGTTTTTGGAGCTGCCCCAGGTTTACGTGATTTTGTAAATATGGGGCAGCATCAAAATCCATGGGCTTTGCGTGGGAACCCCACGCAAAGCCCATGGAACACCTCCTTGACGCAGAGTAAGGCAATGCAGTGACTTGCGCTGCTATGTCTTACTCCATATCTATGAGGCAATGCAAAGCCATGCAGGGTGACTTTGCACTGCCTCATAGGTATGGTTGAGATGCTTGCGCCACCGTAGCATCAAAAAAAGTGATGCTCTGGCGATGCACGCCTCTCATAAATAAGCCAAAAATATTCTGTACGTTTTTTAGGTCTTTCACCTTCAGGTATCTACATGTAAAACAATTGCCAGCGTAAATGAAAAATAAATAAAAAAAAGTTATTGCTCAGTGGGAAATGCACTGTAGTACATTATGAAACCTCTATTAGTTAATGCACTGCAGAGGTCTGTGTGTAACCAGAGAACCACAGAATTAAAACTTGATTGGTGCAGTGGAGAATAGTGATGTGTATTTTTAGTGCTACGAAGTCACAGCCTGTGACGGAAAGCACTGTGAATATGTAAGTCAATTTTTTATACTTGCAATACACACAGGGTAAGATAGAATGCTGCAAAACGTGCGCATAGTTTTACAATGAAATGGTGATTTCAAAATGTAGGTTTTAATAATACCAGAGCGTATGTAATGCAGTTTTCTTTTTTTACATAACTGTCCCTTCAACACCTCTTTAGGGGCACTAAGGTCTGTGTAAATGCAGTTAAAATTAAAAGCAAGAACTTCCCAGCCCAGTAGTTAACTCTTTGCACTTCCACTAAAAATAAAACACGCATCTTTGCCTTCACAAAGAGCCAGAACTGCCCCCAAGAATCCTTTACACTTGCAGATTACCAGATAAGGCGCATTTGCCTTTCATTCAGGCAAGCAGCTGACAACGATCTCAATTAGCCGTCCCAGGACGGCTGTATTTTTACAGGGACAAGTGAAGCTGGGGAATCTGCGACCCCCTTCCTAGGACTCCACGACCCCCATGGGGGTCGCGCCCCACAGTTTGAAGACCTCTGGCGTATGGGGAGGGGTGACTCTTTGATCTGAGCAGGACCGTGCCTGGCAAGGTGAATGATGGCTCCACCTCCCACTGGGCGTCTGATAGCAGACCCCCAGATTCTCAAAGGGCAGGATGTTGCCTCGTAAACCAAGTGCTCCCCGACCCCACCGAACTGGTTCTGGCTGGATGCAGTGATTTGTGACTACAGAGAACAAAGACTTTTTAGGTATAAAACGCTGCGCTGAAACCTTTTGCAAGTGTGTTCCTTCTGGATGTCAAGATGAAACTCTGTCCGAGTGAACAGAGGAAAGGACTTTGAAACTTTCACCAAGCTTGCCGAAGAAACTACCCGAGGGCCTGAATTGAGAGCGCCTCCTGCTGAAGTCTCAGGGACATTAGACTTCACCCCGTCAGCCGTCTGAATTCCTGTGCTAGGGATTCTACTTGCAGGTGAGGCCTCCGTCGAGTAATCCGGAACCTCTAGTTCTACTGTGAGGAACGCGGACTGGTAACCCTTGTTAACTCTGTGTGTGGGCCGCCGCAGCTAAGAGAACTGCCGCCGCTGAGTGCCCGCCTTAATTTGAATCTCCGGAACCTTCGCTGAATCTGTGTGGGCCGCCGCAGCTAAGAGAGAGCTGCCGCCGCTGAGCACCCGCCTTAATTTGAACCTTCGGAACCTTTGCTGAATCAGTGTGGGCCGCCGCAGCTAAGAGAGAGCTGTAGCCGCTGAGTGCCCGCACCTTTGCCAGCCTGGTCGAGATCATCGTGATTTGTCCTGTGGGCAGCCGCAGCTAAGAGAGAGCTGCGGCCGCTGAGTGCCCGCACCTTTGCCAGCCTGGTCGAGATCATCGTGATTTGTCCTGTGGACAGCCGCAGCTAAGAGAGAGCTGCCGCTGAGTGCTCGCACCTTTGCTAACTTTGCATCATTGTGATTTGTCCTGTGGGCCGCCGCAGCTAAGAGAGAGCTGCTGCCGCTGAGTGCCCACACCTTTGCCAAACTCCGCATCATCGTGATTTGTCCTGTGAGCCGCTGCAGCTAAGAGAGAGCTGCTGCCGCTGAGTGCTCGCACCTTGGCCAACTTTGCATTATTGTGATTTGTCCTGTGGGTTGCCGCAACTAAGAGAGAGCTGCTGCCGCTGAGTGCCGACACCTTTGCCAACTTTGCATCATCGTGAATCGTCCTGTGGGCCGCCGCAGCTAGGAGAGAACTACTGCCGCTGAGTGCTCGCACCTTTGCTAACTTTGCATCATTGTGATTTGTCCTGTGGGTCGCCGCAGCTAAGAGAGAGCTGCTGCCGCTGAGTGCCGACACCTTTGCCAACTTTGCATCATCGTGAATCGTCCTGTGGGCCGCCGCAGCTAGGAGAGAGCTGCTGCCGCTGTGAGCCCACCACGGAGCTGCATGACGAGAGTCATCGCCACCACCAGCCCGGGCCGCCGCAGCCGCGTGCTGCTGCCGCTGAGGGCCCGCCTGTCCCCGAGTGCCCGAATCATTGTGAGTGCACGTTGTGGACCACTGCAGTCGAGAACTGTGGTTGCTGGGAGTCCGCCTGTCACCGTCTCCGCTTCTTCGAGAAGCTACGTGCTGTGTCCCAGTCCAACGGCAGGTATCTGGTGCGCAACGGGTCGCGTCGACCCAGGCCTTGAACTCAGTCAGTGCCACGTTCCGGTGAACACGTTATTGCCTTTTTAAGTCCCTACTGATTTACGTGCATTGTGACTGGTTAAAACGCTTTTGAGAGTCTCGTACTAAACCTTAGATAAAGATATTATTTTTCTATACCTACTTGAGTTGTGTCCTTTTGTGGTGTCGTTACTGCCTTATTGTGCATGGTCATAAATGCTTCACACACTGCCTCTGAGATAGGCCTAACTGCTCGTGCTACGTTACCACAGGGTTGAACAGGGGTTATCAAAGGGGGTAGCCCACTTGCCCTGACTTAGGAAGAAAGGTCCCTATTTGGACATTGGCGCCAGCCATGGCCAACTAGAGGCCCCCATTTCTAACACTGATTATTTACACCACTGAGGCATATGTTATATTGCTCACGCCGCCACACAACACAACCCAGTCCTATAAGCCTAAGCATATATTGGGCCCAGACCACAAACTCAAGGCCCTGCATCCATCACTCGAGGCAACCCTGTGCCCTCTACCAAATATAAAACACTGTTTACACCTGATTCTGGACTATCTAGAGTCCTTCCCTCTAATCCTGCAAAATACCATATCTCCTACCAATCCGCCCATGTAAAAGGTAACACACACACATATTTCCTACAAACCGCCTACGTTAAGGCTAACAGCATATATATATATATATATACATGGCGGTGGTGCTGGGCGTTTGAAAATAAAAAAACATGCACTAATACCTGGGTTCGCATTCATCTGTTCCTGTTTACATGGATTTGCATGGCGAAGTATGCAGCATATATATATATATATTCAAACAAATGCCCAAAGCTTTTGAAGACGCACTCAGCAGGAGACGTAAGTAATACAGGCAGCCAACAATTTCATTCCATTGTAGGTATTTAATTAATTTCGCCGATGCGTTTCGGGGCGGCACGCCCCTTCTTCACAGGCAGTTAAGGATGTGCAGAGTAAGCTCCATTACTCTTTTTATGTCCATGCATTCCCTATAGTAGGTTCACGTTTAGTACGAGATTTCATTAGGCATGTTGGGACCTGTAGTCCACTCATGGGGCACAATATTTTCTTTAAGTAAGTCCCGGCACATCCCGGAGCTTAGGGAAGCACTCTCAGTTCGCCAACCATGCGGTGTTCAGAAAATAGCTTGCCTTCATATCCCAGATTATAGATTCATGCCTGATGCGTTTCACAGCTTTGCGCCGCTTTCTCAAAGGCAAATAACCAACAGCTGGTGTGGTGGACGCTTTCTTTATTTAAAGTACATAGCAGGCATTTAATTGGATTCATGTCCCTCGTGGGACTCGCTAAGTGCATTTCTTCGTTATGTTGCCTGATGGGACATGTGGTCCTTAAAGCGGTAAGTATTCTTTCCTGAGTGGGTCCCACGAGGGACAGGTATCCAATTAAATGCCTGCCATGTACTTTAAATAAAGAAAGCGTCCGCTGCACCAGCTGTTGGTTATTTGCCTTTGAGAAAGCGGCGCAAAGCTGCGAAACGCGTCAGGCATGAATCTATAATCTGGGATATGAAGGCAAGCTATTTTCTGAACACCGCATGGTTGGCGAACTGAGAGTGCTTCCCTAAGCTCTTGGGCAATTGGTTAAACAAATATTGACACGGCGCCGGGCCGTGGGGGAAGGCACCATCTCGGATATTGAGGGGCTGAGGTTGAAACTGAATCTGTACCAGATAGCACAGGAAGCGGTAATTAAAAGAGTTTGCCCCGAAATTCCTGGAACCTACCAAAGTGATTGATGGACTTTTAATGGCAACAGTAGGGTGCATGGAACCCACTCAGGGAAGAATACTTACCGCTTTAATGACCACATGTCCCATCAGGCAACATAACGAAGAAATGCACTTAGCGAGTCCCACGAGGGACAGGTATCCAATTAAATGCCTGCCATGTACTTTAAATAAAGAAAGCGTCTGCCGCACCAGCTGTTGGTTATTTGCCTTTGAGAAAGCGGCGCAAAGCTGCGAAACGTGTCGGGCATGAATCTATAATCTGGGATATGAAGGCAAGCTATTTTCTGAACACCGCATGGTTGGCGAACTGAGAGTGCTTCCCTAAGCTCTTGGGCAATTGGATATATCTATCTATCTATCTATCTATCTATCTATCTATCTATCTATATATATATATCTCTATATATCAAGTGTGTCCAAAAACAAAGGCGCACTCCACCAGAATATTGCTTCAACAAAGCTTTATTGGATGCAGGAGCATACGACTGGGCATGCATTCTCGGATTATAATTATTGCCTTATGCATTTCGAGCCTCCTGGCTCTTGATCACAGGCATTGCTGGAAAAACGGAACAAGGATTTCTCGGCCATTTATTTCCCTCCAGTGGGATCACAGGTGAGTTTCATTGACGCCGTGCACTCTGGTACTTGAAGTGCTATATTTAATTGTTCCCTTTCAGTAGGTCGTTCCGTTTTCCAAAATTAATAATCTATACTTAAGCCCTCCAGTGGGCCTACAATCTTGCAAGCACAGTCCATTAACCATCTCCTGTGGCCGCGGTGAAGCACCGAACAGTTCTTTGTCCTACAATTCCCAAAGTGCAGCACGGCGTAAAAATACTCACCTGCGAGTTCCCACTGCAGGGCTATATTTGGCGTTAATGCTGATTGTTCCGTGATGCCGAATTAGCCTGTGATCAAGAGCCAGGAGGCCTGAAACGCGTTAGGCACTAGCAACTGTTGGACACCCTTAACCAGTCCTTGCTCCTGTAAATAAAAAAGCTTTTGTAAAGTGATCCGGAGTGGACCTTCATTTTTGGACAAAACATGAAATATATATATATATATATATATATATATATATATATATATATATATATATATATTTTTTTTTTTAATTCCCTAAAGCCCATTTCTGTATATTGCATGGTGTGTTGTATGTTATTTAGTCGTGTTGTCTACAGCCAGACAGTAAATTAGACTATTGATGCTGTAAGCATATGTAAAACAATAACAGGAAACTGCAACTGCATATATTTTTCAGACATCAAGAACAGCAAAAGTAAAAAATGGACTGAACTGCCATTTGCACTACTGAACAGTATCTTCAACGCATTGTTGTGGCAGTACAAAGAAACTATCTAAAAGGAAATCCACTACACACTGAGGGGCATATTATCAAGGAATAGCGATATTTATCGCTAACCGCGCTTAGCGCGAATTTGTTTAACGCCGCCTATCGCTGGAAAATATCGCTGAGATAACACCCTATTAACAAGGTTTATCTCCATAGCGATAAAATTTCCAGCGATAGCGGCAAAATGTGAGAATATCGCTGGAAAAGCAGCGATATTCTCGCATTATCGCTAAGGTGGATTCAGCATTAGAATCCACCTCCTATACTTTAAACAGGTAAGTCATCCTCACTAGCAGGTGATAAAATCTAGCGATAAACGCGCTTAGCGCGAATTATTTTATCGCTTCGCCTGACTTGCTAATAGGGGTAGTGGTGTTAGCGACTGTTTTCAGTCGCTTTTAGTAGGGAACGCCTTCCTTGCATGTCATTAGCGATAATTATCGCTGACATGCAAGGCGATGTAAATCCCGGCCGCTAACGCCTAAAAGCTGTCGCTAACGCCTGTTAGCGACAGCTTGCTAATAGGGCGATAAAAATATCGCCGCTTTAGCGGCAAAAAGTGCCGCTAAAGCGGCGATAAAGCCCTTGATAATATGCCCCTGAGATCTTTGTAGTTTAGAAGGAAAACATATCGTTATTTCTCTTTCACATCTGATGTAAATATTTAAGCTGACACAGTGGAAAAGCTAATGATCTGAAACAATGAAGAGAAATTTCAATACGGCGCCACCATTATTTCACTAATACGGTTATGCTAATGTTCATTCAAAAATAATGCACAAAATCTGCAGTAAAGGTCTCAGATGCATTTCCAGTTCAAACGTTGCAGATTACGTTTTCTTCATGAGCTTGCTCTGATTTTCTGTCTATTTAGTTTTGCCACATGAGATACTGAAAGTGCTACTAAACATCCTAAAAGTAATGCAAAAAGGCAAGACCTACTGCCACCCGGGGCGGCCCCTAAGTTTGCCGCCCAGTGCAGGTAAGAGCGGGGGGTTGGGTGGCGGCCGACAGACGACTTGTTCCGGGGGGTTGGGGGAGGGCGAAGGACGACTTGTTCTTGAGGGGAGGGGAGAGGTAGTCGACAGACACAACTTGCTCACCTCCGCCGCCTCCAAAAAGAGTATCGCCCGGGGCGGACCGCCTCCCCTTAGCTATGCCACTGCATGAAACACAGGTTTAATACGTAGTGATCATATTGTGAGCATGTGTATTTACGTTTGCATTGGACCTTCCTAAACAAAATACGTTTTATTCAGAAAACATAGGGGCATATTAGCAAGGGCACTATCGCCGCTTTAGCGGCACTTTTTGCCGCTAAAGCGGCGATATTTTTATCGCCCTATCAGCAAACTGTCTCTAACAGCAGTTAGCGACAGTTTTCGGGCATTAGCGCCCGTTTTTTTACCGCTTTGCATGTCAGCGATATTTATCGCTAATGACATGCAAAGTGGGCGTTCCTCACTAAAAATACACGCAGACAGTCGCAAACACAACTTCACACTATTAGCAAGGCCCGCGAAGCGATAAAAAAATGTGCGTTAACCCCGATTAGCGCTGGATTTTAACACCTGCTAGAAACCTGACTTAGCCATTATAGTCTATGGGAGGTGGATTCTACGGTTAAGTCCCCACCTGCCTATTAGCGAGTTTTTCCTTAGCGATAGGAATTTATCGCAAGGAATTCTCGTGCTAATGCTGGGAATCGCCGCCATCGCTGGATTTGTTTCGCATTGGAGATAAAACGTTGCTAATAACGCGTTATCTCCGCAAACGAATCCAGCGATAAAAAAAACGACGCTAACTGGGGTTTGCGTTAATTAACGCACGCTGTTGGTAATAGGCCCCATAGACAACATATTGGATCTGAAGGCATACTGTATTACAGTTGAAAGCCTCAATGATAAAAGCAGAGATTGAAGCATGTAGATTAAAATGCGTGACCATAATAATGAGCAACCATATAGCGTTACAGAAACGTCCCTAGTTTGGTGGCCTCTTTGCTCAAGACATATAGAAGAGCTAGTTCTATTTTCAATAGAATATTTTGACAGTTTGTTATGCTACTAACCATATGTGAACAAAGTCTGAAATTCTGTTTTACTCACTGCAGTTTCGATACTTCCTTTTATGCGTAAGAACCATTTTTTTGGGGATGTTGTACAAGGCCACTCTGCCAACTCATGAAACCCAAAAGTATTGTGCTTGTCTGTGGTCCTTTATTAACGTCTATGCATTGGCCAGAAGACAGACGTCCAGGAAATCTGTTCAACGATGTCACCAATATCTCCTTGATCCCAGAAAGTATTCACCAATCTATAAGGTAGTCAGTCCCAAACTCTTTCTGAAAAATGCTCAGTCCTACCCCCATTTATTGTTATTACCAGGTGTGAGAATGTGAAATTTAACTCACAGGCCCTGGGCAAACAGGGTACCATATACGAGGGTCTTATATGTAGTTAAATGTACCAATGAGGGATTCTAACCAATCTAACTAGTTTGTAGGGGTCAGAGCACATGCACTGGGGCTGTCTTAGCAGGGTACCGCTGTACAAAGTCCAAACATCAACAGCATCAGTCCAAGAAAAGATGACTGTGATCATGCACAAGAGGCATTATCTTACACCAGATCAATATGCCTGTCCAATAAACCGGAGCTTTATTAAAAAAAAAAAAAAAACATTAAATAAGAGCAGGTGCCCAGAGTTTTTCTTAGTACCCCACAGTTGGTGCTGTCGAATGTCGAGATTGCTTAATAAGAAGGATGCCTAGCCTGGGTTTTACCTTGTGCCGCTTTCTTCCACCCCGTACACGTCTCATCTTTTTATCTCATGGTTGGAGGTTATTTTCAGCTTTGCTTTCTCCCTTTCCCTGTTTTTCTATCTTTCTATCCCTCCCCTTTTTCTGCATTTTATTTCTTTCTCTCTCTTGCTGCGGGCCGACCCTAGATGATGAAAAATAACACGCAGTTCCCCGAAATGTGCCAGTGCTCACAACCTGCAACTTTCAGCACACAATAAACACTATCTCCAACATTATTTAGAATGTCGTCCCATCCTAGATTGAGCACAGTAAGCACTTTAGCCCTGTGTAATGCAGCAAGAAGGATCTGATCTTGGTTACAAGTACATAGGTACATTTAAATCCCTGATCATAATCAAGAGTAATTCTGTAATTATACCTCTCATGCTCAACTTTTTCCTGGCAACCATTGGCAGGTCTAATCAGCCAAAATTTAGTGGGAAGAAAAGTTAATTCCACATTTTTACAGTGTCAACAGAGAACATGGGGTATTTACGTTACCTGTAAATAATGCACTGTGGGGTATTTTTGAATTGACAGGTGTGTTAAATACCTCACCACATTCTGCCCCACTCATTTTAGGCCCTTTGGGCCAGATGTACTAAATGCTTTTACGAATGCTAAAAGTCTGAATAGGCGTTTGCAGCTGTAAAAATATTTTTTACATGCAACAATGGCATTTTAGGAGTCAGTAAAGCTTTACTAACTCCTATAGTTAGTTTGCAACTCCCTTCCAATTCAGTATGAGATTCAGTATGAGATGCATCAATGTTTCATAACTAAAATCTTTCCTGATTCCCTATTTGGGGTGGTAGGACATTTCCCTTTGGAACCCTACCCATTTGTGAATGTAAAAAACAATTTGAGGATTAAGCAGTGGTCCAACGGACCTTTGGCAACACTGAAAACAACTTTAAAAAATTGCACTTTTTTTTTTTAAACACAGCGCCATTTCCTCTAAATAAAACAGACTACATTAAAACAAATAATTTATTGAAATGCGATCGCAGACATAGTGATCATCTGGCACTAGCAGGCCACAATATCTGTCATGGACAACGCATGAGTTGCAATTTGGAATCTACCTTAATAATATTCATAAGGTATGTCAATTGCGACTCACTCTGAATTGAAATTTCTGAACTAACCTATTATTACATACGTCTGTACATATATTTACTTAATGATTGCAAAAATACTGCTAACAAATTGCGACTATTTTATTATGACCAGTAATTATTATATCTGACCCTAGGTGTTTTATTTAAAATATCAGTCCTTAAAGTTTAATTTCAGTATCTGATTGGGTAATCATCCTCTAAGAAAAGATTAATCAGAGGATAACATTAGTTTCAAAGTGAATGCCTCATGATCAAACACAACTGTTCTGATTTAAATGGCACTGAGAATTACATGCGAGTACATACCTCTGGTGAGCTATTACCAGCTGGCAGCACTTTACAAAAACCCTAAATTAAATAATGAAAACAGTGAAATATTTTTCATATTATGTGGTGGAAAAGCAATATTTAACATAAAAAGATTTTTGACTCGTAGACTAATATAGGGCCTGAACAAATCTCGGTAACTCTTCCAAATCATACTCACATGCCTCAACAAGATAAGCATAAGAATCTTCATTCAGATCTTACTATGTCGGAGTATGGGCTTGAAGACTAACTTCCTGGGACATTCAAAAATATCACCAAAACCACTGTGAGCTCAGAAAATACCAACAAATCTCTAAAGTGGTCAGCCCTCAATTCTTTCTGAAAAATGCTTTTCTCCATCAGTCAGTTCTACCTAACTATTGTCGTTGCAATGTCAACATACATGTCCAAAGTCATGGAAACATTTGTTATCACCAACACCATCTAGAATTATGTCCTATCCCAGATGATTACCAACCAATTTGAAACTCCAGACATGGTACAGAAAAGGCTTCAGTCATTTTCTAACTTCATGATGATTTTATATAAAAAATCAGTACTTAAAGGCATTGTTTTAAAAAAGACATATGGGCATGTCATTCACTTCAGAGATACTGTTATCCATCTAAAGTGGAAGTATCCTAAATATCCCTCTTCAGTATGGGACAAATACCATGCTAGTAGCTTTCCTAGGTAACACACTTGGCCTAGGAGATAATAGCGATCTGCTCAGGCAAGATCGACTACCTGTTGTATCCAACAGATGTAGCATCCTGGAAGAATGAATGAGACAAAGCATCCTAAGCTCAACAGTAGTAACATCAGAGACTTCCTCTTAGTTACCGTCTATCACAGCCTCTTTTCCATGCCTTTCTACACCACTCACCCTTTTCTACCCTTTTCAGTCTCTAAATAATATATGTTTAAAACTCTGTCTAAGTAGCTCTTCAGTCATATAATATGACCAAGCATTAGAAGAAAACGGGAAGAATAAGCAAATGAAACATTAAACAGATCTCACAAACTTAAGAAGTAGACAGTAGTTAAATCTCTCTGGTTGATACATTTTCTGCATTTTCCAGAACACGGCCCAGTAATAGGCTTTCCAGACCCCCTGGCACTTATGGTGTTGTCAATGTGCCAACCTAAGACAGAAAACCAGTTGCACTGTGTTAGAAAAGGGGGTCTATAGTTTGCAAGGGTTTTCACCTTTGTCCAAGTAGGGACCCTTCCTTCTAGTCAGGATAAGGGAGTTACACTCCTAAAATAACCCCTGCTCACCCCCTTGGTAGCTTGGCACGAGGAGTCAGGCTTATCTTAGAGGCAGTGTGTAAAGCATTTGCAGATAACCAACAATAATACAGTGAAAGCACTGCAAAAGGACACCACACCAGTTAAAAAAAATATCCAATATTTTTATATACTCAAAACAAGACCAAAAACCATTAAAAATCCACAATACAGTACTTGAAAAATAGATACTTTGCAAGATGTCTTCTAAACTGCAGAAATACCTCAAAAACCCAGTTCGTTCGAGTCGGTAGCTCCGTCCGGGGCTACCGTGATGCTGAAAACAACAGAGTCTAACAGTTCCAGCTGACCGCGTCGATACGGGCCAGCAAAAGCATGAACAGACTCAGTAACAGTACCTTTCTCATTGCGGCTTACACGGGGGTGCAAGCCGGTCGTGGCAACAGTTGCGGTTGCGTTGCAAAATGGAAGCGGTGTAGGGCGCGGTGTCCTCTCGATGCGGTGCAGGCAGCGGCTCGGTGACGATTGTCCAGACGGCGTCGGTGGGACCAAGGCTTACGGTGCAGGGCAAGACGGTGCTCGATGCGGTGCTGGCAGGTTGCGGTGCAGGCGACAGAGCCGGTTTGCGGGAGCTGGCGTCGGTCGGCCCAGACAGTTGTGCGGAACGAGGCGGTGCTTTGTGAAACTTTACGAGCGGTGCCCCCAACCACGATGCGGTCACGGGTGTCGAGTCAGCAGCAGCGATAGCGTCGGTGAGACCAGGATGGCGAAGTGAAGCGAGGCGGTGCGGACTGCGGTGCGGACTGCGGTGCCCACAGGTCACAGTGTAAGCTGGGGCTCGGTGGAGGCGGCGTCGGTCGTCGTCGTCGGTGAGACCAGGGTTGCCGTGCGCGATGCGGACGGTGCGGTCTGCGGTGTCATCAGGGCTCAGAGCCAGCAACGGAGTCGGTGACGGAGTCGGTTGCCGTTCCCTTCTCTGTGGCAACTGAAACAGCAGCTCGAGAAGCGGTACCCAGAGGTTGGTGAAGTCTTTGCAGTCCCTGAGACTTCAGAACAGGAGGACAGCTTGATTTCAGGCCCTTGGAGCTACTCAGCACAAGTAAAGAAAGTTCAGTCCAGTCCTTTCACTGCCCAAGGCAGAAGCAGCAACTGCAGGCCAACCCCACAAAGCAACAACACAGCAAAGGGGGCAGTACTTCTCCTGGCAGCTCTTCCAGCTCTTCTTCATGGCAGGTTCCTTGATTCCAGCGAGTTCTAAAGTTTAGGGGTTTGGGCCCCACTTTTTATAGCCCAAAATCCTTTGTCCTCTCAGGCAGAGAGTGTCTGTGCCTAGCCAGAACCAGTTCTGTCCTCCTGGGTGCAGCTTCCTGGCAGGAGGTGTAGACAGCTTTGTCAGAGGCAGACCAGGCCCATTGAGGTGAAAGGAAATCTCCTCCCCCTACTCTAAATGCAGCCCAGGTCTATTCAGCCCTTCCCTGACCCATCTAGACTCTCTGGAGCCACTGCTCCTCTCCAGCCCCTGTCATCCAAAACCCAGACAGTCAATCTACAAACCTAGCAGAGGCCTACTGGATGGCTGAGCAAGAAAATACCTACTTTCTAAAAGTGGTATTTTCAAACACAGAATGTTAAAATCACCTTCACTAAAAGATGCATCTTTAGATTCTGAGTTGAGGCATACTAAAATGTATTTCCCTACCTTGTTCCCAGGGCCAGTTATGTTTATAAGATGTTATAAACAAACTCCCCATTCTGTCCTATGGGAACAGGTAGCCTTGCCATAGTGAAAAACGAAATTGGCATTAATTCAGTATCAGGACATGCCACACACACCAGGGCATGTCCTACCTTTCACATACACTGTACCCTGCCCACAGGGGTACCTTGGGCCTACCTTAGGGATGACTGACATGTAAGAAAAGGGAAGGTTAGGGCCTGGCAAGTGGGTACACTTGCCAAGTCGACATGGCAGTCCCAGACGGCATACAGGCTCTGCAATGGCAGGCCAGAGTTACATTTACAGGCTGCTTGTGTGGGTGGCACAATCCAGTGCTGCAGCCCACTAGCAGCATTTGACTTACAGGCCCTGGCACTCAGTGCACTTTACTAGGGACTGACAAGTAAATCAAATATGCCAATCATGGAAACACCAATCCATAACACAATTTTCAACAGGAGCAGTTGCACTTTAACACTGATCAGCAGTGAGAAAGTGCGCAGAGACACTAAGCCAGCAAAAACAGAGTCAAAACCGGGAGGTCAGAAAGCAAAACGTCAGGGGAAACACGCCAAACGATGCCAAGTCTAACACATGTGCACTCCAGCTGAAAGTAGGGAGAACTACCCAACCTCCTGGGAGTTCTCTTCACTAAGGCGGAAGAACCTGGACAGACCATCTGCGTTGGGGTGTTCTGTGCCAGGGCGGTGTTCCACCGTAAAGCCCATTCCCTGTAGGGAGATGGACCACCTCAACAGTTTTGGATTCTCACCCCTCATTTGCATCAACCATCTGAGGGGCCTGTGGTCTGTCTGAACCTGGAAGTGAGTCCCAAACAGGTAGGGTCTCAGCTTCTTCAGTGCCCAGACCACAGCAAAAGCTTCCCTTTCTATGGCATTCCACCTCTGTTCCCTGGGGAGTAGTCTCCTGCTAAGGAAGACTACAGGCTGGTTTAGGCCCTCTTCATTCAGTTGTGAGAGCACCACTCCCACACCATGCTCTGAAGCGTCGGTCTGCACAACGAATTCCTTGGAGAAGTCGGGTGCCTTGAACACGGGCGCCGTGCACATGACGGCCTTCAGGGCATCAAAAGCTTTCTGGCAGGACTCAGTCCAGATCACCTTCTTGGGCTGTTTCCTGGAAGTCAGCTCTGTTAAGGGGGCAACAATGGTACCATAGCCCTTAAGAAACCTCCTGTAGTAACCAGTGAGACCTAAAAAGGCTATCACCTCTGTCTGGGTCTTGGGGGCTTCCAAGCCAGAATGGTGTCAATCTTGGGCTGTAAGGGCGCCACCTGGCCGTTTTCTACCTGGTGTCCCAAGTACACCACAGAACCCTGCCCGATCTGGCACTTACTGGCCTTGAACGTAAGGCCGGCCCTCTGCAGAGCCCTCAACACTTACCCGAGGTGCAGCAAGTGTTCTTCCCAGCTGGAACTGAACAATGCAATGTCATCTAGGTATGCGGCACTGAAATCCTCCAGTCCAGCCAACACCTGGTTGACCAACCTCTGAAAGGTGGCAGGGGCATTCTTCAACCCAAAGGGCATCACCCGGAACTGGTAATGTCCTTCTGGGGTTGAGAATGCTGACCTCTCCTTGGCCCCATCGGTTAAGGCAATCTGCTAGTACCCAGACGTTAAATCAAACGTGCTGAGGAACTTGGCAGCTCCCAACCGATCAATGAGCTCATGAGCTCTGGGGATGGGGTGTGCGTCAGTCCTGGTGACGGCATTGAGCCCACTGTAGTCCACACAAAACCGCAGTTCTGGAGTGGCACCGGGTGCAGCAGCCTTTGGGACCAAGACCACTGGGCTGGCCCAAGGACTGTTGGAGGGCTCAATCACCCCTAACGTCAACATCTTAGAGACCTCCTCTTTGATGCTGGCCCTGACCCGGTCAATCAACCTGTAAATCTTGTGTTTTACAGGAGGGCTGTCACCAGTGTCCACGTCATGGGTACAACAGTGAGTAACACCTGGGGTCAGAGAGAACTGTGGGGCAAACTGTCCCAACATCTGGTGACAGTCACTCTGCTGCTCTGGGGTCAGTGTAGGGGAGAGGATCACACCTTCCACCCTTCTCTGTGGCAACTGAAAAAGCGGCTCCAGAAGCGGCACCCAGAGGTTGGTGAAGTCTTTGCAGTCCCTGAGACTTCAGAACAGGAGGCCAGCTCGATTTCAGGCCCTTGGAGATACACAGCACAAGTAAAGAAAGTTCAATCCAGTCCTTTCACTGCCCAAGGCAGAAGCAGCAACTGCAGGCCAACCCCACAAAGCAACAACACAGCAAAGGGGGCAGTACTCCTCCTGGCAGAGCTTACACGGGGGTGCGAGCCGGTCGTGGCAACCGTCGCGGTTGCGTTGCAAAATGGAAGCGGTGCAGGGCACGGTGTCCTCTCGATGTGGTGACGATCGTCCGGACGGCGTCGGTGAGACCAAGGCTTACAGTGCAGGGCGAGACGGTGATCGATGCGGTGCTGGCGGGTTGCGGTGCAGGCAACAGAGCCAGTTTGTGGGAGCTGGTATCGGTCGGCTCAGACGACTGTGTGGGACGAGGCGGTGCGTCGTGAAACTTTACGAGCGGTGCCCCCAACCACGATGCGGTTACGGGTGTCGAGTCAGCAGCAGCAACAGCGTCGGTGAGACCAGGATGGTGAAGTGAAGCGAGGCAGTGCGGACTGCGTTGCCCACAGGTCATGGTGCAAGCAGCAGCTCGGTGGCGTCGGTCGATGTCGTCGTGAGACCAGGGTTGCGGTGCGAGATGCGGACGGTGCGGTCGCCGGTGCCATCAGCACACAGAGCCAGCGACGGAGTCGGTGACGGAGTCGGTTGCGGTTCCCTTCTCTGTGGCAACTGAAAAAGCGGCTCCAGAAGCGTCACCCAGAGGTTGGTGAAGTCTTTGCAGTCCCTGAGACTTCAGAACAGGAGGCCAACTCGATTTCAGGCCCTTGGAGATACACAGCACAAGTAAAGAAAGTTCAGTCCAGTCCTTTCACTGCCCAAGGCAGAAGCAGCAACTGCAGGCCAACCCCACAAAGCAACAACACAGCAAAGGGGGCAGTACTCCTCCTGGCAGCTCTTCCAGCTCTTCTTCTTGGCAGGTTCCTTGATTCCAGCGAATTCTAAAGTTTAGGGGTTTGGGCCCCACTTTTTATAGCCCAAAATCCTTTGTCCTCTCAGGCAGAGAGTGTCTGTGCCCAGCCAGAACAAATTCTGTCCTCCTGGGTGCAGCTTCCTGGCAGGAGGTGTAGACAGCTTTGTCAGAGGCAGACCAGGCCCATTCAGGTGAAAGGAAATCTCATCCCCCTACTCTAAATGCAGCCCAGGTCTATTCAGCCCTTCCCTGACCCATCTAGACTCTCTGGAGCCACTGCTCCTCTCCAGCCCCTGTCATCCAAAACCCAGATAATCAATCCACAAACCTAGCAGAGGCACACTGGATGGTTAGGCAAGAAACTACCTACTTTCTAAAAGTGGTATTTTCAAACACAGAATGTAAAAATCACCCACACTAAAAGATGCATCTTTAGATTCTGAGTTCAAGCATACTAAAATGTATTTCCCTGCCTTGTTCCCAGGGCCAGTTATGTTTATAAGATGTGATAAACAAACTTCCCATTCTGTCCTATGGGAACAGGTAGCCTTGCCATAGTGAAAAACGAAATTGGCAGTAATTCACTATCAGGACATGGCACACACACAAGGGCATGTCCTACCTTTCACATACACTGCACCCGGCCCACAGGGGTACCTTGGGCCAACCTTAGGGGTGACTGACATGTAAGAAAAGGGATGGTTAGGGCCTGGCAAGTGGGTACACTTGCCAAGTCGACATGGCAGTCCCAGACTGCATACAGGCTCTGCAATGGCAGGCCAGAGTTACATTTACAGGCTGCTTGTGTGGGTGGCATAATCCAGTGCTGCAGCCCACTAGCAGCACTTGACTTACAGGCCCTGGCACACTCAGTGCACTTTACTAGGGACTGACAAGTAAATCAAATATGCCAATCATGGAAACACCAATCCATAACACAATTTTCAACAGGAGCACTTGCACTTTAACACTGATCAGCAGTGAGAAAGTGCGCAGAGACACTAAGCCAGCAAAAACAGAGTCAAAACCGGGAGGTCAGAAAGCTAAAAGTCAGGGGAAACACGCCAAAAGATGCCAAGTCTAACACACTGCAACTGCCCCACAACTCTCTGAGCACTACTTGAGTGAGATGCATTTTAGGTAGTTGACCAATCGTATAATACATCACAGGGATAAGCAATTGGAACCCAAAGCCTCTATCATTATAGAAAGACACACTCATGAACACTAGGAAATCCTATCCTAATGCATAAAATTCCTATCCTATCCTAATGCATATAAATCAACAAAATAGGGGCAGTGGTATTTACCAAAAGAGTGAATAGCAAATAATATTGTTAATATCATAAAACTTTCCTTACATTAATATCTCCAACCCACAGTCTTCTCTTTGGCTAACAAACTAAACTTAGAACTGAAAGAACAAGCATTTGCAATGCAATAGGTCTCGCATTTACGCGAGTTTGAGCTATTGACATTGCAAATAACAATGCCTTTTATTTTTGTTTTCGTTTTAAAAACATAAATAAAAGGCATTGTCATTTACAATGCCAATAGCTTAAACTCGTGTAACTGCGAGACCTATTGCATTGCAAATGCTTGTTTTTAGTGTTGTCGATGTCTGGCATTTGATTCTTTGGACTATGTCAGTCTTGCATCTAGGAGTTTGAGTGGTGCCTGTTGGCAATCTGAGTTCTGGATTGATGTCAAAGTATGGTCAGAGGTTCTTGGAGTTATGCAAGAGTTTGGTATTTATTATTGCAGTGATTCCACTCGGGTATCCGGTTCTTGAGTGATTTCATATTCGGTCAGGTCAGTGGATTAAAGTCACAGTATCGCATCTGATTCCTGGGGACATGGGGTCGCTTGTGTCCGGTTCCTAGAATCGAACTAGCCCGATGTCCGGTACTTGGGTACCAATATCACAGCCTGATGTTGAATTCTTGAGATGCGGGATTCCAGGACAGTTACATCCTTGCTTCAGGTTCAGGAAGTGATGTCACAAACTGCATCGTCGAGTCATACCAGAGCCTGTGCTGTCACTCAGTTGGCAGTATACAGGTTATGGCATCACTCCAGCAACCCGTCAGTTGCCCACGGCTGCAGGTCTTGTCATCTTAAACATGTGAGGAGTATAGCAACTCTTTGAAATACGATACGAAAATTAAAAAAAGTCTGTTATGAGATAACAGAAAGTAGGACGAGATGGGGTGCCTGCACTTGTAAGTGAGGGCAGCTAGCTGTACGGGCATGCAAACGGACCTGTTTTCAATCTAGCACTTCATATGCACTGTTGCCCTTCCTACGCGCTGTAAATAACAGAAGACTATTATTTAATGTATCACTATTACCCAATTGACTTGTGCTGAACTACTAACAATCTTCTCTTTCCCGCAGCCTCTTGTTGTTCGTTGACGAAGCGGATGCGTTCCTAAGAAAGAGGTCCACGGTGAGTGCACTCCAGTCCCCTCCTTTTATCGGGGTTACTCGGGCTCCCCTTGCCTCTTTTCATCCCTGTTTGCTTCTCCTCGGTGGGTGCGATGGGTTTCAAAGCGCAGCTGCCTGCCGCCCGCATAATCAAGTGTCTTGGCGTGTGGAAAAAATAGCTCTTCGCAGCTGCCGAGAGCGAACAGCTCACTTCGAAAATTACTGGTGAGAAGCGACAATTTGCGGTGACAGTGTGAGAGCTGCGGAGAGCCCTCCCTCTACGGGCAGGTGGGAAAATCGAGTAAAATTATAACAACGCACAGGCATTGGGAGGTGGTCACGCACATATTACTTTTCAGAGCTCCGCTGTAATTGAAAATACATAAACCCATTTATTCCTTTACCTTCGTGTCTGCTTTTTGCACGGTAAATGCACTGCAAATCTCCGAGGCTCGTGAAGCCTGCACTGACGTCAGTTTGGGGGAGGAGACTCTGCTGAGGAGACTGATGTGGCGCCCAAACTCACAGGCTGAGAGAGTAACGAACAAGCATAAACAAAGTACCTTACCTCCCATCTTCTTCCTTCGGAGCCCGCGCACAATCTCCTGTCCAAGCAGGCACGGCGCTTCGGGCTCTGAGCGAAGAAGGAGGGGCCCGACGGGGGGAGGGAAAGCGAAAGCGCGCCATGCGCGTGGACGCGCAACCCGTACGTGCACATCTCCTGTCCGTACGCGGGCACATCTCCTGTCCCCCTTCGCTAGCAAAACCGACGACAATAGATCTCGCCAAGGCGAGCAGCACATGCGCTGCGTCGCTCGGCGAGACCTAAAAAGGGCCTAATTTGAGTTCCAAAGAGGGTTTACACCCACCTACCTCTTCTGAACACTAGGACTAATGTTCAATAAAATGACAGTGTCTGCTATTTTTGTCTGTGCTGGCAGGCAGGCTGATAAACCCCCTGAGCAAAGGCTAAATGTGCCCCAGGGTAACTTTCAGCAAAGGAAAGTGGTATGTTTCTGTATGGCGGTGGTCTTAGGTCTTTAAAACAATGCTCCTCTCTATCTCCGCACACTCTCTTGTTAGTTTATATGATTTATTTGATCATTGTTGAAACTTTCAGAATCAGCATTTAACAAACAAGGCATTGCCACCTTTTAACTTACATTATGTGAAACATTGCTTATTGTTTAAACCACTGGCGTAACGAAAATTGAGGGGGCCTCCCTGCAAGGTACGTGGAGGGGCCCCCACCCGGGCTCAATTAGGAGCTCTCCGGCCAGAGTGCTGTGCTGAGGGGGCCCCCGGAGCTTGGGGCCCCCCCGCACCGCGGGGGCTGCGGGGGCCTGGTTTAAACGAAATAAACAAGAAGTGGGGTTGTCAACTCCCATGAAATCTTGCTCATTACTTAAAATCATTCCCAGGATTTGAGAATTTGGGCCATACAAAACAGCATAAATATATCCAAGCAGACTTGATAATCATGTTGCAATGAATAATGTCATGACTCAATGTGCCTCCTATATTTTGCACGTATATAAATATATACAATAATTATAACACGGTAAAAAATTATACACAATCACTTAAATTATGTGTCAATGGTGAAACAAATTATGCTGAAGGGTTGACTAAATTATGTGGCAAGCACAGATACATTATGTGGCATAATGTTGTACATTCTACATGAGTATTATTTTGCTATTTTGCTATTATAACATACATTAATAGGGCCTGAGCAAAGCTTCAACCTCAGGACAGCAATACAGCAATCAGTAAATGAGAGGTGTAGCAGCTGCAGAAACGTGTGATTCCAGTAACTCTGATTATACATGATCGAGCACCAGTAGTAAACCTCAAGATACAAGCACCTTTACAGACACCTTCCAAGTTCAGACTATGGCCATTCCCCTTAGGTAAACACAATTTTACAGGATCAGGCATTTGATACGAGTAGTGATGATAAAGTCATAAAATTCTATCAACATAGGCATTGCCTAGCCTCCACAATGTGCAAGTGACCTTTGTTATCGAGGAAATCACAATAATAATAGGCGTGCTTAAATCAGCATGAATGGTCACTCAAATATTGTATTGTATAATAGAATTTAGATAATGCTTCATCCCTTTGATGAGACGAGGGAACACTCTAATTCACTTCATGTTCTTTGGGTGTTTTTATTGAATATAGGTTCAAAGGATGTTGGATGCAGTTTGCGTGATATGAAAGCCTTTACGTGGTGTACCCAAGGTTTAAAGACTTGGTTTAAACATAACAAAGGGTACTGCGCTGTCCATAAGCATGAGGTGTTGCAGTGAGTGTAGAAATAGATACAGTTACACATACCTACATCTTTTTAGGTCTCGCCTACGCAGCGCGCATGCGCTACATAGGAGGGCCTTTAGCCGTCGCTCTGCTCATTTTCAAGCACACACTCGTGCTTGTGGCGGCATCCACCTTGCGGGAGCGAGCAGTGGCGCGCCACAAACACGAGTGCAGTGCTTGAAAATGAGCAGACTGATCTCCCAAGCGCGCGCGCCACTCGCGGGCTCACCTCGTCGACTAAGTCGCGCGCGCTGTTTATAGCGCGTTCGCTTTCACTTTCTCCCTGCTGGTCTGACTGAGACCTCTTCTCACTGCCTGCAGTGCGCTACTTTAACTCTCTACGGCTTCCCGCCGGACGGCGCCCCAGAGTCCCTCTCTCTCAGTAAGTCTTACCCGGTCAGAGTGCTTTTCCATGGCACAAACCTCCCTGTGTACTCTTATGGGCAGCCGTGACTCCTCCTTTTATCACTCGCATGGGAAAGCCGCCACTCATTCTTTTAACCCTTCATCACCACATGCCTTAGGTTTCATACCCTTTCATGGGGCAGTCGCTGCCGACTAAGTCGCGCGCGCGGTTTATAGCGCGTTCGCTTTCACTTTCTCCCTGCTGCTCTGACTGAGACCTCTTCTCACTGCCTGCAGTGCGCTACTTTAACTCTCTACGGCTTCTCACCGGACGGTGCCCCAGAGTCCCTGGACTTTTAGCCCCCCAAGGCGCCTGCGGTCCCTACTTCTCAGGTCTGCTACAAGCACGGACTAACAGCAATGCTGTGCCATGATGTAGCGCCTTGGATTGATACATAGCGCCGTCTGCCTTCAACGCGTTTGCGCCCTGGGTTCTACTGGTGCTGGCAGTTACATTTTCTGAACCCATCACCAGTACTTTCTTGAGTCGCACTCTGACCTCTGACAGAAGACTTCCCGCACTGGAGGAGCGCTGAGGATTATGCGGTTTGGTGCCTTCCTTCCTTAGGGCGGGACACGTCCCGACCGACACTCGCGCCAACTCTCCTCTCTCTCAGTAAGTCTTACCCGGTCAGAGTGCTTTTCCATGGAGCAAACCTCCCCGTGTACTCTTATGGGCAGCCGTGACTCCTCCTTTTATCACTCGCATGGGAAAGCCGCCACTCATTCTTTTATCCCTTCATCACCACATGCCTTAGGTTTCATACCCTTTCATGGGGCAGTCGCTGCTCCTTCTTTTATCACTCCATCACCACTGCGTTAACTTTCATACCCGCGGCTCCCTCTTTTATCACCTCCTCAGACCCGTTCTTGTTAACTTTTGTGTTCATGCGGCCCACCGCGGCGCCTGGTTGCATATTTTTTTATTTTATTTAATCACAATGGCGCACCTTCACGGTCGCCATTTACATAACTTGAATTCCAGGGAGCCGTACACATATAACAGCCACTTCAGTGTCCGTAGGAGAGGAAGCGGAAGCCTCCCCAGCAGCTGAGGTAAGCCGCATAAAATAAGCTATGTTTCTGAGGCACTAACAGCCGCTCTTAAAGCAGCAGTCTCTGTCTGTTCTTTGTAACTAGGACATTCATCAGCGAGGCACTCACAGGCACTCTTACGCTAGCTGTCTCTGTATGGTGCAAAAACACCCTTGGTTAACTGACCAGCACAACAGCAACAAAATGTTTTGGCCATGTCTTCAGACCTTTATCTAATCTTCCCGCAGCTGTCGAACTTGGTGGAATGTTAGCGTCTTACTACTGCATACAACCCTTCCCCCCGCCATCGAACTCCTGGACATCGTGCATTTTTATTTATACCTGCAAGCACCCACCAAGTGTGTTTGGAATATCTTCAGTCCTACATCTAATTTCCCCGCAGCTGTATGCAGCTGTATAACTTGGTGGAATATTAGCGTCTTACTCCTGCATACAACCCTTCCCCCCACCATCGAACTCCTGGACATCGTGCATTTTTATTTATACCTGCAAGCCCCCGCAAAGTGTTTTTGGAATCTTCAGACCTTTATCTAATCTCCCTGCAGCTGTATAACTTGGTGGAATGTTAGCGTCTTACTACTGCATACAACCCTTCCCCCCCGCCATCGAACTCCTGGACATCGTGCACTTTTATTTATACCTGGAAGCACCCACCAAGTGTGTTTGGAATATCTTCAGTCCTTCATCTAATCTCCCCGCAGCTGTATGCAGCTGTATAACTTGGTGGAATATTAGCGTCTTACTCCTGCATACAACCCTTCCCCCCGCCATCAAACTCCTGGACATCGTGCATTTTTATTTATACCTGCAAGCCCCCGCAAAGTGTTTTTGGAATCTTCAGACCTTTATCTAATCTCCCTGCAGCTGTATAACTTGGTAGAATGTTAGCGTCTTACTACTGCATACAACCCTTCCCCCCGCCATCGAACTCCTGGACATCGTGCACTTTTATTTATACCTGCAAGCACCCACCAAGTGTGTTTGGAATATCTTCAGTCCTTCATCTAATCTCCCCGCAGCTGTATAACTTGGTGGAATGTTGGTGTGTTACTCCCACATACATCCCGTCAAACTCCCTGACATCTTGTATTTCTATTCATTTCTGCACAGCACATGCAAAACATTCATCAACTAGGTACTAACAGGCGCTCTTAAAGCAGCAATCTCTGTGATGTCATTTGGTCTCATGGGTGTACAAGCAAGGCAATATTCCCAATCTTTTCTAAGTAGATATACGCCAGAAACAGTGGTGCAATTTTAAGTGTTTCAAATCGGATGTGGTGAGTTGCTTTTGTGTTTTTTATAACTTAACAGGTTTCAAACCACAAATGTCGATAAACTCCCAGACGATGGCATTATATCTTGTTTGTGACGTCTGGAGAGTGGAGGAGAAGTGCTTGTTTTCAGGGCTTCTGAGTACTGACAGTAATGCAGAACTTCTACTTTTACGGAGGCAGGAGTCTAGAGAACGAATTCTGTGGTAACACTGTACCATCCGGCCCTAGGCTGTACTACAACAGAGTGGAAAATAAATAGCTGTGGCATGTTTTAAAGTGTTATTTAAAAGTGTGGATACCTGGCAGCTCAAACTTTAATTTTTACCTTGCTCCATAGTTTACAACACAATGTTAAAGCATCCGTTATTTGCAATTTAAAAAAAAAATGCAAACAGCATTCCAAGCTTAAAAACTACTGGGGCGTAAAATTGTGTGGCCGGATTATTAACAGGATAATGTGCTGCATGGCTAAACACTTATAAGGTCCCAAAGGCGAGACCTATTGGCTATGCCAATGCTTGTTTTATATTTGCTTTCCAAATGTCCAGGGGATTGTTAGTTCGTCTTTGTCTTATAGGCACTCGATGCCAGCATTTAGCTGTCTGGACAGAGAAGGAGTTTCAGAAAGTTCTCATTTTTTGAAGAGAGGGATAGTCAAGAGAAGGTGCAGCCTGGAACATGATGGTCTTCTTTTGGTGATCGTGGTAAAGTTTGCATTGAAGGAATAGTGGTCGAATTCCCTGAATAGTGTAGCGGTTGATGCTTACTGCTTTGAAGGTGATGCACCTTGCCACAAGCAGCCAGTGTAAAGATAATAAAGCCTGATGTGATAGGAGTCCAAATGGGTAGATTGTGAGCTGTCTGGCAGTTGTACTCGGAATGCTCTGTAGCTTTCAGAATATTGAGAATGGGGTTGCAAGGTACAGAACAATGACCCAATCTAGGCAGTAGAGAAGTAAAACAGTGGCTATTTGAACTTTTTGTGATGAGATTTGGGATGATTTAATGGCGGTACCTCATCATGGAAAAAAGCATCATTAGGAGGATTAATTTACTTGAGATGTCAGGGATGTACTTGAGGGAGAGATGCAAGTCCATAATCACCCCTAGATTCCTGAGATTAGCTAAGTGTGATGGTGATCCTAGCTCTTTGAGTTGGTCCATTTGCCAAATGCTAGTATTTTACTTTCTGAGGTATTTAACTTGAGACGGTTCAATAGCATCCAGTAAACAATCACCTGTGGGCATTGTCTGATGGTAGAGGAGTCAAGATCAAACAGATTTTCAAGATTTTATGATTTTCACGTCATCAGTACAGTTTTAGCCATTAACATCGAAAATGGTGATGAGCTCTGAGAGCTGTCTAAGTAAATATTGAAGAGAAGTTGTGCTATGGCCAAGCCTTGCAGTACACCAACTATGTATGTGACTGGTGCCAAGGAGAAGGGAGGAAGTGAGGCGATGAAGATGTGTCAGTGACTTAAAAGGTGATGCATTTCACATAGTCTCTTTAACTCCTATGATGTAAACCTTTGTAGAAGCTTAGTGTTAACGATCTGATCAAAACCAGTTGAAAAGTCAAATAGGAAGATCTCCTCTCCATTTGAATCATCAATTGTTTGCAGTGATCAGTGCTGCGGCCAGGGTGGACTCCACTTTAGCAACCATTGAGAATGATATTTTGTTATATGAATACCAATACTTGTCTGAAGGAAGATATTTCGAAATATTTGCTTATGAATGGGCCATTGGTTATATGCATATTCTTAGGATCCATAGGATCAAACATTATCTTTTTTACATTGGTTTTATGTATGCATCTTTGAGTTCATGTTAAGGTTCTAGTCACTAAAGAGTAGTTGATCGCGATTCTAGATAGGATGCTTTCAGAGCTATTGAGGAGGTTGTGCTTGAATGTGTGAGCTAGTCATGGGTCTACAGATTATCGTTCTGTTTTTAGGGATTAAGGGGTCGAATAAAAGCACCCTTGGTTGTTGATCTGCTTTTCAGTGTTCCTTGGAGAGAGAGTAATATTTGACGCAATGCATTCAGGGTTCCAGAATTAACAAATAACTGGGTGTAATTCCCTTGAATGGTGTCTTCCGAGACACAATGTGAGTATCAAGAGGTTATTACCTTTTAGATATTGTCTGTACGGAATCTGGAAAGGCATTGGAGTGCAAGCCTGTAAGTATTGTTGCAAGATTTCTTCTAGAGACTTCCCTAAATCCTTGTATTTTGTTTTTAGTGATTGTACTTCATCTGTCAGGCGCCCAAGTTTGAGAGTTGCTAGCTGAAAGGAACGTGTGGTTATCAGGTTTAAATCGGTTAAATACTATTTTTAAATAAGTTTTTAAAAATGTAATAATTTTGTCCTCAAACATTAGGAAAATGGAATAATTTCATGAAAGCACATTAATTTTCCCTCAAAAAATATATATAAGCTTCATCTTGCTATTTCAGAAAATGCACACATTGTGCCATGAAAAAACACAATGGCTAATTTTTGGAAAATATACTTGTTTTTCCTCAAACATCACTTTCCTGAAATGTTGTCTACAAAAACTATATTCCCCTTTTTAGTAATTAGACTAGTTTTGTCCCCCAGATAGTATCTTCTTATGTTCAACTACTGACATTTATTAGTTCGCCATAAGGACAGATACTTTTTTGCATGAATATGTGTCAACTTGAAATGCTAACAATGCCCACTGCAGGGATGACCCCATATGTTAGGGGTGGCCAGTATATGTTGATGGGGCCACAGATGCAAGGGGTGGGTGGGCATCATATGCCAATGTGTACACCTATGTGAGGGGTGGTCAGTGGGTCTCAGAATGCCCTCCTAATGCCACATGATCCTTCTTTATATCAAGGGAAGCGACAAGAAGTAAGGAATGACCATTTTATGCATGTTATGCTAATCATTGGGGCACCAGTGACCCTAACCTTATTTCATTTGCCACATTATTCCAGAGTGACAGCAAGATGTCACAAATGCCCACATTATGCCAAGAATACCCACTCATATCCACTCTATTGCCAAAAGTGGTCACTCTATGTCAGAAGTGATTACCAACTGTCAGAAATCCAAACTTTAAAGCAGGACTGGTCATCAAAGGTCAAAATCCACATCCAATATGTTGGGACTGTCACTGCATGGCAGGCATCACCACCTTTTAGAAACGGTGGTCACCTGATGCCAGATGTTGCCATCAGATGCAGCAATGTTACTAGGGTACCAGACACACACACACACAGAAAGCCCCTCATCAAAACCCCAAAATATCTAGCAGCACCCATGGGTCGCTGGCCTCTCTGCAGAACTCTCTCTGCTGCTGAGAGTCCTGCACCACTCGTCCGGGTCTCATTTGGTGGGTCCATCATGGCATGGTGTTAGGCAATCCTAGTCTTTGCAGTGAGAAGTTACAAGATGCATGTGTCTACGTTTGCTTTTATAAAGGTTTGCAGTTGAAGGTCAGGCAAAAATCAAATTACTCACGTTTATCTGAGTCCCTTAACATTCATAATGACTTTTAAGGGCCTAGCAGGCACTGCTCTCAAACATGTGACCTTACATCCCAGATGGGCTCTCTGCTCCAACCACCTCAGGAGACCTACAATCCTTGTTCCAATACACACATAACGGAGGCATGGATGCTTCTCAGCCTAAGTACACCTATCAGGCCAAGCAGGTGGACATAAAAGGGGTCTAATATTTTTATAATATATAAAATATTTTGCTCTTTACTAATATGCGTTTTGTGTCTTCCTTGTTGCGATAATTAAAAGAAAATGGAATTTTGGGTTTTCCACCTTTGCTTACTTAATTCATCTACAAATTGCACTTCAATTCAATTCAAATCCTTTATTCGATCTTACACATAAGATCATAAAAGTATTTACAATCACAATTTATAAAAAGACATAGATAAAAGTTAGCATAAATCCTAATAATTAAAAAAGTGCTACTAACCAATTGATCATAAAATCCATTTCATCTATATATATAAGCTGGATACAATAAAATGTGTAAAAGACAGTCCTAATTCGTCTTAAGGGCCAACCTGCTTCCTCTTTTTCAAACATGCCCATAAAAATGATGCTAGCGAAAAACACACAAAAGAATTCTGCAAGGATTTGAGGAAAAACAATGCTACACGACAAAATTTAAAATTGTAACGCTTACAAATCGGTACAGTAAAATTCTGTCTTTCCTGACGGTAAAAACCACAAAAGAATAAAACATGAAGATCATTTTGTGGGGATAAATTGTCGCACGGGCACACGGAAAGATCAGAATGTTTGTATTTCTTCCCTGGATATCCTACCATCAGTGGAATCAAATTTAGACGAAATCTTAATAAAATATATTTGTGGTGTGGCAATGTGACATCAGCCAGGTAAAAATAACTTCCCTCCTCCAGCGCTGGAGTTAGATCATACAGACGAGCTGTCTGGGTGTGGAAGTTTTTTTCCCTTCTTAAATATTGGGCCCTCAAAGTAAATATCTCAACCAATTTCCACTTTGTTAGGGACTTGCAGGTAGATGGATCTTTAAAAAGGCGACTTAGACCAATTGCAGTTAATTCCGACTCCACATACTTTAGCCACCTAATCCTGCTGTAGTTGTCTGATTTTAAAATAGTTGTTATTAAATTTTGCGTAAGGGGGACTGTAACCCTGCGCCAAATAGAGAGCCACAGCAGGAGTGGTGCCATTTTGATCGAGTCCATAATATATGGCAGAGCCAGTTCCATGTGAAGCACGTAATTCGAATATGACTGGGGGAGGGAAGTAAAGGACTTAAAAAATGTATTCTCAATGGATTGCAAGGAATGACTGGGAGCCATCCCCCATACTCCTGCCCCGTACACCGCTGCCGCCTTTGCTTTCGCGTGATAAATTTTTTTCATTGGAATTAGAAGTTTGGCTCCCAACCTTTTGGAGAATGTTTTCAACGCCATTAAGCTTCTCTGCATACCCATTGCTCTTCCCTCTAGCAGTTTGGACCATGATTGATTTTTATCAAAGAGGACTCCTAGATAGGGAAACGAGTCCACCACATCAATTTTACCAGAGTCCATAAAAAAAGAAGGTGGTCTATCGCGTTTCACTGCCCCAGCAATGATTATAAAAGATTTGGTCTGATTGACCTTTAAATTTAGTGAATTCATAAAAACCGCATAAGCGGATATAAGATGCTGGAGCCCCATCCCGGTTTGGACCATCAAAAAGGCGTCATCAGCATACGCCAAAATTGGTAACCGCTGATGATTAGAGAGCACAGGGACATCCAAGGCTGCGCCCTCAAGATGTTTTCCCACACCGTTGGTATAGATGGAAAATAAAAACGGTGCCAGGACGCAGCCTTGCCTTACCCCTCTTAAGATCTTGAATGATCGGGTACACTCCCCATTCTTCTCGTAACGGACTGACGAGGAGGCGTCAGAATACAGCTGTCTAATGAAGTAAACCAATGCCTGATCTATTCCTATCTCCTCCATTATTTGCCAGAGTCTGGGGTGGGACACGCAGTCAAAAGCTGCGGATAGGTCCATAAAGGCAAGATAGATCTACCCACCCTTGGCTCTGACATATCTGTCCATGATCAATGAGAGGTTCAGGCACTGGTCTATCGTGCCCTTTCCCTCTTGGAAGCCATATTGGGACTCCATTAAGATGTTCTTGCTCCTCACCCATGCCTCCAATCTCGTCAAAAGAAGGCGGCCCAAGAGTTTGGCCGTCGTATCAATCAGCGAGATAGGTCGGTAATTTTTAGGATTACTTTTGTCTCCCTTTTTGTGAATCTGGACGATTATGCTGGTTTTCCAAGACATGGGGGGGGCCAACTATAGCGATTTTATTAAAAACATTGGTTAAAAGGGGGACCCATATGTCCATGTTCTCAAAGAAAAAATCCATTGGGACACCATCGGGGCCCGGGGCTTTCCCAATGCTGCAAGCCTCAATCCCATTCCTGACTTTATTAGTAAAAAAAGAGAGATGGTTCCCAGAAGTAGTACAAACAGGAGGTATCGGGTAATCAATTGGGGAAAAAGTACTTTTAAAGTGAGCCACCCACTCCTCCTCCCCTACGTTAACATCAAGCGCTGGGTCATTAGGCGTTTTAAAATGGGGGCCATTTATTATTCCCCAGAACTCGTTAGAGTTGCCTATAGCCGAGGCCTGCTCTAATTTGGCCCAGGTTTCTTCCCTTAGCACCTGTCATACACAGAGAATGGTTAACACTAACCTTACAGCCGGGTACAGCAGGAACGATGGATGTAGCTAGTTAATCCCAGCCCCAATATGGGAATACCTCGGAGTAGATATATCTAACACTCCAGAGATAAAACCACCATAGGGGAAAGGGGAAAAAGGGACTAAAGAAACAATAACGCTGCCGCTGTTAGGCTCAGACTAGGGATGTCGTCAGAAGATGTAGACCTCTCTCTTCTACAATCCACCCCATCTGCCCTGTAAGTGAAAACACAGGACACACATTAGACTACTCCCCCTTTCTATCTGTAGCACCCCTATCCCCCCTATGTGTCATGTACTTACTTAAATTCTAGCGGTGCTTCTCGTAATTGAAAAAGGCACAAAAAGTGAAAAATAAAGAAAACAAAATAACATCATAGTTCTGGATCAGAATGAGGTACTTATCTTATTGCAGATAAGCCTCTCTGGCTGCTGGATCTTTCGTCTTGTGCCGTTGCGCAGAACCTCCTGTAGATAAAAATATCTCTCTGCCCACCTTGATGAGCTCTCCAGAGCGTGGCTAGGCGAGATGGCAATGTATATCCACAATGCAGCGCTGATAATGCAAAAACAACCTTCCCGTTTTCTGGGTGGTTAATTATGTGAACATAGAAACAAAAAATATAAGCGCTTTATCCAGCGCTGAGTCTCATCCTCGGTTCACTCGAGGAAAGTTAAACACGGCTCCAAGAAATAGTTGCAGTATTCTTAATGGCCCCCCCCCACGTTCGTCTCAAGGCACGGAACACTCGGGAGTTCCGGAATTGTGCCGATCCGCTTTACTCAGTCAAGTGCGTCCTGAACACACCCCCATGATCACAGGGAGGCTCTCAGGGAGTTCACCTCAATACTGCTCCAGGGTGTAGAGATGCCGAGGAACAGCGGATTTTAGCGGGAAGGAGAGTCTCCGATACAAGCACTACTGCTGCCTTCCATCAGGCTCAAGCCTTTGCGAATCTACTCTCCATGTTCAGGCAGGACGTCCCAATCACAGGTAACACTTAGTCTCTCCGATACGAAACATTAACTCGAGTGACAAGCACCGAGTTCTACCAGGGCGGGGCTTAAGTACCCATAGTCAGGTTTTGTCTCAGCCGTCTCCAAGGATTATGGGAGTTGTAGTTTGTGTGCCCATCATTCATACCATGCAAATTTATCGTGCGCAGTGTGCCTATTTCTGTCTAGCCATGACAGCACCTTCTCCCTATTTTTCCTGGCCGTTTTATATTCCCTACGGAGAATGGAAATTTCGGAAGTGTTTCTCGGTTTACAGCCTAAAGCTTTAGTGAGGGCTTTCCTTTTTTTTGAGCAAATAGAGTCAAACCAGCCCTTATCCTTTTTGAATTTATCGGTATTTTTACTAGTGAGTGTCTTCCTTATGCATTCTAAAAATTCTACGAAGGAAGACACCACGAATTGGGGGTGATTATCAGAATCTAGACAGTTACTAATATTATGAAGGGCATTCCAAATTATTTTGGGTATCACCTTTGTTTTATCAATTTTGGGCCCCTTCAGTTGGTATCCATTTCGCCTGGCTAATATGGGCCGACCAATTTCCTGGGTGGTTATCATGGCCCTCTGCATAAGTTGGATTTCACAAAGTAGAATCGCATGGTCACTAAAAGCGTTAAATTGAATATTTACTTTGCTACACCTGGTGTTTAAGGGATTTGTGACCAATATAAAATCAATAGTTGATTCCTGATGTTCCCGGTGAAACGTTGGAGACACAGGGGTCGATTCCGATTCGGGCCGGAAAAAGCACCGACCGACTCGGATCCAGAAATAATACCGACCGACACGTACCCGTGGCGCCCGACACGCCAAGTACGATGCAAGGCGTGAAAAATCCGACCGACACGTACCGAAACCAAGTCGACCGACCGAGCCGCACGGAAAACAGCAATCCGGCCGGAAAAACACGCAAATCCAACCGACCGACACGCACCCGGAACAAATCCGACCGAAACGTACACGCGAACTCCAAACCGCAAAGTACGATGCAAGGCGCGAAAACCACGAGCGAGTCGGACGGAGGACAAGCCGTCACGACCGACACGCATACAAAACCGAGCCGAAGCAACACAGAACACCACGACCGACGCGTACGCAGCATAGAAAACTGCACAAACACAGCGCGAACGAAACGGAGAACACCGTACGAGACAAATGCAGGGTCCGACTCGGTCACAAGAACGTTTCCAACATACACAAACAGCACAAAGGAAAAAATCACCCAAAAAAGGCCAAACAAGCAATTACCAAGCCAATAAATACTGGGGGGGGTGGGGACAGAGAACAAAGACACACCCACAACTCCACCTATATAAAGGACACAAATCACAACCATGAGCCTTTGCAAATGCCATTCCACTGCCAGCACCCAAGAGAAAGCAACCACACACCCACAGCTCATCCCTCACACATCAGCACACCAACAAATACCTACCTCACATACAACCAGCAAAACACACACTCACACACCCTCACCTGCACACCAACACACACATCACTCACCATCACCACCCTTCACCATGCCCCCCAAGAAGAATCCCAAGTTCCTAGATAGTGAATTGGAAGTCATGGTAGACGAGATCCTCAGGGTGGAGCCACAGCTGTTTGGCACACTGGTCCAACAGACCCCCATCTCCCAGAAAACCAAGATGTGGGAGAGGATCATCAACAGGGTGAACGCACAATCACCATGTCGGCGCACAAAGAGCGACATCCAGAACAGGTGGTATGACATGCGCAGGAGGGTACGGGACATGCTGAAGAAAGACTACATCAACAGCCAATACACCGGCAGTGGCCCTCCTGCCAAGCCAATATACCTCAGGCCCTGGGAGGAGAAGGTGCGGGCCATCCTTCCGCCAGTGAGCGTATATGGACTAGAGGACATCCCAGAGCCTGGTGAGTACACAACAAATGTACACAATATACTGCCACAAAACACACACATCACTGTCAAGGGGAGAGTCAAACCATGCACTCATAGCAATTACACAGCAACCAGAACAGAATCATCCCAAAATGTGTATGTCAGTCAGATAAACACAACACATGCCATCAAAAAAGTCACATCCAACTGTGCCAACACATGTACAAACACAACTACAACTACAGCTAGGCAGTGGCACAAATAGAACTAACAAACACATCCACACATGTAGCCACCACAACAACACCAACACACAGTGAAGACCACTCAAAGGAAGGAATTCTGTGTATGTTGGCCAAGTCAGTGTAGCCAATAGCATCATGGGAGTCGCAGTCACACATATTGCCCCCCACAACTGTCCCATCAACACCACCCTGAACCATGCTCACATCACAGGGAGTGGAGAAGGATTCACAAGATGGCTGACACTGGCAACTGCTGTGGGGAGCACAAGGCCCTGCTGCCAACTGTGCACCAACAAACAGCACAACACCACTGCCTGACATCCTGAGAGACAACTTCCACTCCCTGCAATGCAAGCACGTTCCATGGTGGGATATCTGGCTAGCTGGGTGGGAAGGGGGACTTGCAGCACTGACCATAGTCACAAGCACCTCCCCTCACACACACCCCAACACAAACTCCACAGAACCCACCTGGTAGAATGCAATGCCTCACAACTCAACTCAAGATCCCACAAAGAACCACCACCCTGGGTTATGTTGTGTGAAGCACAGGGACACTCTTAGGACTGTTAGCCAAACAACTGCCAGGACAACACTCCCAGCCATCCTGTCAGCACAGCCAGCCCACCCCACAGGAAAGCAGAGTCAAAAGGAAGGAAGCATGGGCATGCTGGGAAGGGGGTGGAGGCAATAGCATGATGGGAGTCGTAGTCACTGATATTGGTCACCCCCACAACTGTCCCATCAACACCACCCTGAACCATGCTCACATCACAGGAAGTGGAGAAGGACTCACAAGATGGCTGACACTGGCTACTGCTGTGGGGAGCACAAGGCCCTGCTGGCAACTGTGCACCAACAAACAGCACAACACCACTGCCTGACATCCTGAGAGACAACTTCCACTCCCTGCAATGCAAGCACGTTCCATGGTGGGATATCTGGCTAGCTGGGTGGGAAGGGGGACTTGCAGCACTGACCATAGTCACAAGCACCTCCCCTCACACACACCCCAACACAAACTCCACAGAACCCACCTGGTAGAATGCAATGCCTCACATCCCAACTCAAGATCCCACAAAGAACCACCACCCTGGGTTATGTTGTGTGAAGCACAGGGACACTCTTGGGACTGTTAGCCAAACAACTGCCAGGACAACACTCCCAGCCATCCTGTCAGCACAGCCAGCCCACCCCACAGGAAAGCAGAGTCAAAGGAAGGAAGCATGGGCATGCTGGGAAGGGGGTGGAGGCAATAGCATGATGGGAGTCGTAGTCACTGATATTGGTCACCCCCACAACTGTCCCATCAACACCACCCTGAACCATGCTCACATCACAGGAAGTGGAGAAGGACTCACAAGATGGCTGACACTGGCTACTGCTGTGGGGAGCACAAGGCCCTGCTGGCAACTGTGCACCAACAAACAGCACAACACCACTGCCTGACATCCTGAGAGACAACTTACACTCCCTGCAATGCAAGCACGTTCCATGGTGGGATATCTGGCTGGCTGGGTGGGAAGGGGGACTTGCAGCACTGACCATAGTCACATGCACCTCCCCACACACACACCCCAACACAAACTCCACAGAACCCACCTGGTAGAATGCAATGCCTCACATCCCAACTCAAGATCCCACAAAGAACCACCACCCTGGGTTATGTTGTGTGAAGCACAGGGACACTCTTGGGACTGTTAGCCAAACAACTGCTAGGACAACACTCCCAGCCATCCTGTCAGCACAGCCAGCCCACCCCACAGGAAAGCAGAGTCAAAAGGAAGGAAGCATGGGCATGCTGGGAAGGGGGGTGGAGGCAATAGCATGATGGGAGTCGTAGTCACTGATATTGGTCTCCCCCACAACTGTCCCATCAACACCACCCTGAACCATGCTCACATCACAGGAAGTGGAGAAGGACTCACAAGATGGCTGACACTGGCTACTGCTGTGGGGAGCACAAGGCCCTGCTGCCAACTGTGCACCAACAAACAGCACAACACCACTGCCTGACATCCTGAGAGACAACTTACACTCCCTGCAACGCAAGCACGTTCCATGGTGGGATAACTGACTGGCTGGGTGGGTGTGAAGGAGGGCCGGCTGTCAACCAAACACAACCAATGCAGACCATGTTCACACCCCAGAAAATACATAGAAATGCCCAAATAATGCAGGACAATGTGCCACACCAATATCAACCCCTGACTGTGACGACTTGGGACAATGCAATGTACAGGCCCGCACCCAGAGGCACAGTCACAACTGCCATGTGTGTCAACCATTGATGCCTGCAGAAACATATCATACATTGTTTGTGTCTCCCAAAAACAGGTGATGATGGGGACACAGCAGCAGACGCTGAGGAGTCCCAGTCCCAGGCTCAAGAGGATGCGGAGCTCACTGGCGTTGTACAGCCTCTGTCCTCCTCGGACGATGAAGACCAACCTGGCACATCCGGTGCAAGTCAACATGCAGCACCAGCAGGACCACCAGCTGCAGCACCAGCAGGACCACCAGCTGCAGCACCAGCAGGACCACCAGCTGCACCCCTGCACCCACCCCTCCAACGACTGTCACCACAAATACCATCCCTGCCGACATGGTCAGAACAAGGAGCAACTCCAGCACAGGGACCCTGGACCAACCTGGGGCCATGGACACCACCACCACCACCAACTCCCAAGGTGGACCAAGGTTATCTGTGCGTGCCACTGCACACACTGCACATGTCAGCAGGGGTGGTGGGAGGGGTGGGAGACAGAGGTCGCTGCTTGCAGACGTTGCTGGTGTGCATGATGACCCACAACTGGTACGCATAGCTGATGCGTACCAGTCCAGCACCGGAGACCTCAGCCAGGTAGTGGGGCTCCTCAGAGACATGAAACAGCAGCAGGCTGCCCATCATGCCCGCTTGGACTCCCACATGTCCCACGTGGAGTCCAAGTGGGATGCACTGCATGAGATGACGGCGGTGCACAGGGACATTTTACAATGCCTCCGCCAGATGAACAGCAACGAGTCCACACCTCCCTGTGTGCCAACAACATCTGGTGCTGAACAAACTGCAACTGACACAGGGAGGGAGGAGGACTCTGGCGGAGAGTCCCCTGCACCGCAGCAGCCTGTACTTGAGGGGCCCCCCAAGAAGAGGGTCGTCCGAGGAGGGAAAAGTGAGAGGCCGATGGCCAAGCGCAACTCCCAGGAAGCCTGAACCTGTTCTGGATGTTCGCCTTTGTGCACAGACTGTTCACCCTGTTGACGGCAACACTACTCCCACACATTGCATGGGGAGTACAAGTTGGACCAATGTGTCAGACAACTGTGGCCCCGATACTGGGGATCCTGTCCACCAGGACTTTCAATTCACCTAGGAACTTCGGATTGCAAGATTTATGTACAGCACTACCCATCCTATGCACTATTAACACAAATGTATCACAATAAACACACTAATACACCATACTTGCCTCTGTCGTGATTCCAACGTGGGTGCTGTTATGGGGATGATGAACTGCAAAATTACACTGTGTATGCGAACTGCAACAGCAAGGACAACACAGGCATGTGAGTAAAGGCAATGTGACACATATGAGGGAGACACACCACCAGGGCTACACAACACAAACACACCTAGGCCATCTGACTCATTGCCTACACTGATGTTGCCAGGGAAGACGGTGCAATGCACAGACACCACACCCATTCCCAGTTGTAGTCAAGTAGCCCACAGGTGCAGTAAGCAAATGGCACTCAAATGTGTGACCACAGACAATGCACATCACAAAGTGAAGCACAGGTTTATTACACGTTTACAACATGTCGTAACCACTACAGATGCAAGGTAATCCCACCTGGCAGCGGGCACACAGTCAACAACTATAGACGGAAGGAAGTCCATGGGTGTGGCGCACATCACCTGTAGGGACACAACAGCTACCACCCTGGATGTGCAATCACGTCGTCGTTGGACACAGTTGACCAAACGAATCTGAAAGTACCCTGTGAAGGACAGAAATGACACACAGTCAAAAGCAATGGAGTACAGGACAGAACAGCAAAACTCATGCACAATACATGTTACAAGATACCCACCCAGAACC
The DNA here is from genome assembly GCA_963921515.1 of Calotriton arnoldi. NCBI lineage: Eukaryota > Metazoa > Chordata > Amphibia > Caudata > Salamandridae > Calotriton > Calotriton arnoldi. The sequence goes on from CAWUFW010002410.1 coordinate 2,228,601, forward strand.
AAGTTAGCATGTCAACACTGTTGGGGAGTACAGCCCACCTGTTAGCACACATCGCAACACACATCCAGTCAAGTAGCCCATGGACACACTGCAACAGCACCAGAGCACCACCTACACATCATGCCAACTCACATCATTGACATGACACCTCAGGATACTCACATTCAGCTAAAGAAGTTGGTGATGAGCTGTGTGCGGACATCACCATCATCATCATCATCATCGTCGTCACTGGCATCGTGGTCCAGGTCAGGATCCTCCACAGGTGGCGGATGTTGATCATTGTCATCCTGAATGAGAGGCAACTCCTTCCGCACTGCCAGGTTGTGGAGCATGCAGCAGACGATGATGATCTTGCACACTTTCGCAGGGGCATATGGGAGGGACCCTGCGGTCTTGTCGAGGCAGCGGAAGTGGCTCTTCAGGAGACCAAATGTCCGCTCAATCACTCTCCTGGTCCGACCATGTGCCTCATTGTAGCGCATCTGGGCTGGTGTCACAGGGTTCCTGAGGGGTGTCAGCAACCACGGCATGTTGGGGTATCCCGAGTCACCTACGGACAGACAAGTGCACATTAGCTGACTTGGAAAAGTGGGCGGAATACTGCAGATCAGATCACACACAATGGCACAAAGTCAGTACACACCGACAAGCCAGGCACGCTGGTTCTGCATCTGTGCCATCACCCTGGGGATGCGACTACTCCTCATCACAAAGGCATCGTGTGCTGAACCAGGGAAACGGGCACACACGTGTGTGATGGTCATGTCTGCAAGACACACCACCAGTGCATTGACCGAGTGGTAGTGCTTGCGGTTCCTGTAGGCCTGCTCCTGGGCCTGTGGTGGTACCAATGCCACATGTGTCCCATCAATGGAGCCAATGACATGCGGCATCCTCCCCAGGGCATAAAAGTCACTCTTCACGTCAGTGAGTCGTCGCAGTCTAGGGAAATAGATGTACCGGTTCAGGAATAGCAGCATTGCCGCCAAAACATCGCGGAGCACACGGCTCAACATGGTCTGTGAGATCCCACCAGCAGTCGCCACAGTATGTTGGAAGGTACCGGTGGCAAAGAAGTGTAGGGCTGCCATCACCTTCACCTTGGGGGTCAGCGCTGTAGGATACGGCCGGCCAGGCTGCAAATGTGGGGACAACTGCACTGCCAAATCCTCAATCAGCTGCCTGGTGAAGCGGTACCGTCGGATGCTGTCCCGTTCCACCATCGTTGCCAGGTCTGGGAATGGTCGATGGACAGCAGGAGCCCTGCAGTGCAGAGGAGAAGTAAGCAAGATTGTCAGTCACCCCACATATGCGGCATTGAACACACTCAAGATCCCAACATACATCATTATGAGGCACAACTACATGAAGTGTGCAGTTCCGGAAGGACATGTATGGTACATACATGGCCAACATCTGTCAACACGGTCCAACAGGTGGCATCAATTAGTCCCAGGTTGGCCCATTGGATATCATGAGGCCGTGTCACAGTTCCCATCACCTGCTGCCGTGTCACAATAACCCCCAACAGTGACATGTGAGGACAGATGTGCCCCAGGCACCACAGCTCAACGACAGGTACATTCCCAGGGACCCTGTATTGCCACATGGACACTGGCATTACATGGAGTATCATGTATACACCACAGCAAAACAACCATGACCCCCACAGGTAGTGGCCCCACTTGCCACGGCAGGACAGACATGGACGTCTGTGACACACACACGCACAACATCAAAGTCCATGCACACACAACCTGGATGTGGAGACTGTCTCCCATTGTGCACATGAAATCAGAGACATTGTAAACACTACATGCACAAAGACTGTGGAGGACCATCACTATTGTGCCACTGGGACACCCTGGCTCAAACATACCGTCCCACATGGGACTCACGGGGTATGTGACATGACATACACCACCGTGAAATGTGACCATGGCACATGCACAGATATGAACAGTTGCACATCACAGTGGTCATGCACACGTAACACCCAGGATCCTGTCCCCATGAACACGTGCACAGCCTGGGGGTGGCTGCCCACAGGTGACACCCACAGGACAACATGTACACCAACATACACACAATAGGAAATGCAGCCTTACATGCCTTATGATAAAGTTTGGACAGGCTGTCGTGATGTAGGTGTGCCCCTCACTGCCTGGGAGCTATCTGTGGCTGGCATATGTCCATCTGAGACAGGCATGCTGACATATGCCAGTCACATGTACAGTGATGCGTTGTACTGCAATGGACCGATCGGTGCCTCCGGCCGGCCCATTGCATTCAATGTGTCGTGGTACGCGTTGTACCCCTGTGCGCGTTGTACTGCAATGGACCGATCGGTGCCTCCGGCCGGCCCATTGCATTCAATGTGTGCGGGTACGCGTTGTACCCCTGTGCGCGTTGTACTGCAATGGACCGATCGGTGCCTCCAGCCGGCCCATTGCATTCAATGTGTGCGGGTACGCGTTGTACCCCTGTGCGCGTTGTACTGCAATGGACCGATCGGTGCCTCCGGCCGGCCCATTGCATTCAATGTGTGCGGGTACGCGTTGTACCCCTGTGCGCATTGTACTGCAATGGACCGATCGGTGCCTCCGGCCGGCCCATTGCATTCAATGTGTGCGGGTACGCGTTGTACCCCTGTGCGCGTTGTACTGCAATGGACCGATCGGTGCCTCCGGCCGGCCCATTGCATTCAATGTG